>OX453038.1:19023708-19581117 GCA_949699805.1 Tromatobia lineatoria | reverse complement strand
GTATCGCTTTATTTAATGCAAATTCGCTGCTTGCGCATATCGATTTTGTACGCGTGCACTGTCTTTCAAATCAATATCACATTATATCCGTAACAGAGACGTGGTTGCATGCTCATATCTCCGACGAGCTCATTAATATTAGCAACTATTTTGTAATACGAAATGATCGAGAGGGAAAGGAGGGTGGTGGCGTGGCGTGTTATATTCATCGATCTCTCAAAGTGAAAGTTTTGGCTTCTTCCCCCAGCGTCTTCTCTAATTCGCCCGAATATTTTTTACTCGATATTCGCTCCGCCACTTCGCCTCCGCTTCTGTTTGCGACAATTTATCGCCGTCCTAAAGGGCTTTTATTTGATATTTTCACTGATGCATTGAACCGCTTTTCCCATGCTTATTCCAATATTATTATTTCTGGTGATCTCAACTGCAACCTTGCTAGTGAAAACTTCGAATCGGTTTACCTGCGGAACTGGGCGCGCTGTCTTTCTCTGCACATAGTCGACTCACCGCCTACTTTTCACACCGCGTCATCTGACTCTACGCTCGATGTTTTTATTATTGACGATTGCGACAAATTATTATCGGCTAACAAGTCCGATGGACCGTTCATCGCTGGCCACGATCTTCTCTCAATTTCGTATGCATTTGACGATTCTCTGATCGAGCCGCGTGTGATCAAAAGAAGGAACATCCGCAATTTTCCTCTCGAGCAGTATCGCGCGACCTTGAGAAACGATCTACCGCTTATCACTACAGCGAACCCGATCACCTCAGCACATGACGTCGATGCGCGTACTACCCAGTTAACGCAGTCCCTTAGTAGAGCCTTTGACATTCACGCTCCGGTGAGATTATTCGTGGCTTCATCGCCGCCCGTTCCGTGGCTGTCACCGGAGCTTATCTCACGAATCCAAAATCGAAACGCCCTGTATAGTCAGGCCAAACGCACCAACTGCCTCCTCGGCTTTGAAATCTATAGGCATACTCGTGACGTACTCGATCTTGACATAAAGAAGGCGAAGAGTGATTACCAATTCGATCTGCTCAGTGCGATCCATGAGCCCAACGCGATGTGGAAGGAATTAGCTCGACTCGGTTTAGTCAAGAATAATCTCTTGTCTCCACTGCAATTGTTCGAAGCCGATGAACTAAACAGCTTTTATGCGTCGGTGGTCAACGCTACACCACCTTGCTCGCCCCAAGATTTATGCGATGTGCTAACTTTTGGTTCGCTAGTCCAGCCATCGTTCGCTCTCTCCGAGATCACGCACAGTGATCTCTCGAATGCGTTCTCCCTTGCATCCGGCACTTCTCTCTCGAGTGGTTCAGACGACATCTCTCTCTTCTGCATCAATCACAGTCTTCCTTGTATCTCTGCTGATCTTCTTCTTCTCTTCAATAGCTCGTTCCAATTTTCCCATTTCCCTACTATGTGGAAGCAGGCCTATATTCGCCCTATCTCTAAAATCAAGACGCCACTTTCGCTCTCTGACACGCGGCCGATAGCGAATCTCCCTGAGCTGTCCAAAATCCTCGAACGTCTGGTTCATCAACAGGTTTTTCGCTTCATCTTGTCTAATAACCTCCTCGATCCCAGGCAGTCGGGCTATCGACCGGGCTACAGTACACAGTCTGCACTGCTCAGAGTCGGCGACGATATTCGCAAAGGCATTGAAGCTAAAGAGGTCACTATTCTGATCCTCTTTGACTTTAGTAAAGCCTTCGACACCATCTCACATGTGCGGCTGTTAGCCAAGTTAAAAGCGCTCGGATTCACTGATCAAGCAGCTACATGGTTCCACTCGTATCTGACTGGGCGTACACAGGCGGTCGTTGATGAGCATAATCACTGCTCTCAATGGAAGCCGGTTACCTCGGGAGTACCGCAAGGCTCGGTTCTCGGTCCTCTGCTCTTTTCCCTGTTCATCAACGATATCGGCTTGTCTCTTCGTTTCTCTGATCACATGATCTTCGCCGACGACACGCAGATTTACCTGCGCTGTCAGTAGTATAGGCATGAGCTGGGGAGACAGACCCTACCCCCTCCCTACCTCCCTCCGACTCCTCCTCCTCGGGTGATGGTGGGAGGCAGGCCCTTCCCACCCCCTAATTAGCATAATTCCCCGAGCGGTGATTGGCCCCCCGCTCTTCCCCCTTAAGGCCTTGAGACCCCTCCCCAGTCTAGATTACCATAATTCCCCGAGCGGTGATTGCTCCCCAGCTCCTTGATGCCCCTCCCCGTGTCTAGATTACCATAATTCCCCGAGCGGTGATTCCCCCCCTCCTCGAGGCATGTGGGAGGCAGCTGACCCTTTTTATGTGGATTTTCGAATGATGGTCAATTTTTCAGGTAAGTGAAATAAATAAACATTTTTCCAATGAAATAATTATATTTAAACATAATCTCAAAACATGCAGATGAAGGCCATTACAGATGTTTTCAAAGAGAGGTGCAATTGATGTCTTATAATTATATTACAATGAGATACGATGAATAATAAGTAGAATTTAGTTCGGGCGATTCGGCGATAAAATTAACTTATTTTATTATTTATTATTTCCGTGGGGGCACAATCGTAAAAAACAGACACAATATATATGTACAGAGTTTGCCGTTATTATTATTTAGACTCCTCACTCTTCACTGTGAGTGCCTTCTGTACTCCATTTGCAATGAAGGCAGTGCACAACACAGTGAGCTCCAGAAACACGATGTCAAACGTAAGTTCGGCAAATTCAGGATCCATGCGGCGTTGCACAGCATCCTTCAAAGATTTAAAATTATTCTTCAACAATAATTTTATGCGATGTTCGTTAATTTTTTCTGGAGTCTCGTCAGTCGGGATATGCAGCGACAATTCGGCACAAAGCACTTCAGCGCATTTTTGTACATTTGCGGCATTTCGTTGTAGTCGTCTGAAGCGTTCGTCGGTGCACACCATGATGTTTTGTAAGCCCTCGAACGAAGGCTTTTGCATCACTACCGCTGGTGAATAATTTTTGCGATGCTTCTTCGCTGGTTGTTCGGGGTCCAGCTGACTCTCGTTCATCTCATCAGACGGGATTTTTTCAACACGGCGATCAAACACTATAGATTTCGATCCATAGCTTGACGTGAACAGAATCTCACAGTCGGCGATGTGTATCGGGTCTGGATTACGCCAGCTTGAACCCCAAACTACCTTCTGTCCATTGATAAAATACTTTGAAATTTCCGGAAGCTTGCCTTGCAGTAAAACCCAATCCTTTGACTCGAAAACAATACCACCAGCGGTGTTATTGTTCTGCAGTTTGACGATAGGCTGGATACTTCTATCGACACGAGGCTGTAGGCCAACACTTACTCTTTTTGTCTCGGACTGGTTGAGAGTGTATGTTGTACCGAGGATCAGTGGTCCTTCGAGGCGCTTCTTCTCCGTGTCCGACAGCACTCGGTACATGGTCGAGGGTTGCAGGTCACTAGCGCTGCGCTTTTCACTTGTTATAGCTTGCGACATGTTGCGACAATGTATCTCGACTAAAGCCACGGGCCTGACTGCCGATTATAGGTATTATGGTGGTGTTTATATACACACGTCGGATGTCTAAACTCTGGATAGCTTTGAATATCACATTTTTATCAATGTGAGGTTGTGTGACCGGTAAATAATTATGTGTAGGTGTACACTAATATAACCGGTTTACAGGGTGTATGAATCATCAGAAAATAGGAATGTCTGTTAGTAATAGGAATTTTTGTGGTCCGCGTTTGCTGTTAAGATTTTTTATAGTAGTTATCATATTTTCCTAGAAATTCTTGTCTAGCGATGCATAGGATAACAACTGTCGGACTAAAGCAACCATGTGTAGCTGGTGCATAGATTAGAGATAAAAAATAGGCGCATCAACGTCAAAGGTAATAAAAATTGTGATACATGACTGTAACAAAAGAAGACGTTTATAGCAGTCGGTTAAAGGGTTGATCTCTAACGTGTACGAGTTCCCGCCCTGTAGAGATGTACACGATAATTTTCCGATCTCACCGCGGGGGTGCGGTAATAATTTTTAAAATAGTATCTCCACGGTGGCGACCACCAGGGTCACATGATCTTTACCGTCAAAGGTAATAAAAATCGTGATACATAGCTGTCACAATGGAAGACATTTATAGGAGTAGGGTAAAGGGTATCGCTAACCGGTTGTCGCAGTGTAAGCCCGCCCTTGGCGCCCTGTAGAGATGTACACGATAATTTTCCGATCTCACGGTGGGTGCGGTAATAATTTTTTTAAAAGTATCTCCATGGTATCGATGACCAGAGTCGCATCGTCGTTAACGTCAAAGGTAATAAGAATCGTGATACATAGCTGTCACAATGGAAGACGTTTATAGCAGTTGGTTTAAGGGTGCGGCTAACCTGTTGTCGCAGCAAGGTGTAAGAGTTCTCGCCCTTGGCACCCTGTCGAGATGTGCATCTCGAGATCATTTTATGGTCTCAGCGTGGGGGTGGTAATAAAAAAAAAGTGTCTCCAATGTATCGATGACCAGGGTCGAGGATGGACCTCAAGCTGTTTTGAGATCTTCGCATGAGGTAACATCGTTTTTATGTTTTTGAAGTTTTTCGTAATCCAAACATTATATCGCACTTGTGCGATGTCGTTTT
Organism: Tromatobia lineatoria; assembly: GCA_949699805.1. Lineage (NCBI taxonomy): Eukaryota > Metazoa > Arthropoda > Insecta > Hymenoptera > Ichneumonidae > Tromatobia > Tromatobia lineatoria. The sequence goes on along the minus strand of OX453038.1, from coordinate 19,576,477 downwards.
CGATGCAGAAAAAAGGTTTTCGGAAAAGCATTGGCTTGTGGTTTCGACCAATGTTTGCTCTCGAAAAAATAGTCACAGCCTCTTTTTCACTTTTGTCAACTTAAATCTAGCCATAGAGGGTGTGGTTAAAACTATATAATCTTTGGAAACTCGGACTTTGCTTAATTCTCTCTCGAGAAGAAACTCGTGACACTCCAGCATCCCACGCGTTTTCAGATCATTGTTTAAACGGTTTGTTTCTCGTGTGTGTCATCTGTTCAGTGTTTACAACATTTGTACATTGTGAATTCATTGGAATTACAGTGAACTGTGAGTGTTATTATTTGTGAAATTTGAGTTTATCGTTACTACGTTATTACGTGATTCTGTGACGAAAAACATAGTGACTTTTTAAAATTTTGTGATTAAAAAAAAACTCGTGAAAATGCAGTGTGTGGCAGATAATGTGCAGAGTAGCCAGTGCGAGAGTACCCGCAAGTTGTGCAAGGCGATCCTCAAAGTGGTTGGACTTGCGAGACTTCGAAGTGCGCCTACGGCACGTCGTTGCACGCGAAATTGGGCTTCGCGGTTGAGGCAAATGAATCTACGCCAAGCCCAGCGTGAATTAAAAATGGTGTTGAGATCGTTGAGTATAAGGGTTATTGCACGGGCTCACAAATTTAAAGCTTTCGATGAGTCGCACCATGCGATTGTTATTGCGCGCGAGACGGTGCGTGAGCGAAATGCTGGAGATTGCCCAGCTGTACGTAGCCTGCTTGAGTGTTACGCTAATTCGCGGGCCGCTATCAATCTCACTGCTTGGGCTGATAGTGATTCATCGACAGACGATAATCACCAGGAGATGGACGTGGTCGACGATGACGAAGACAACGCTGCTCCGGAGAGGCCAGTGATGTGTGACGTAGAGGTCGTCGACCTCGCGACGCCACCATCCCCATCGATGCCGCGTGAGGATCGACTCCACGAAGTCGTGGATCTCGTTATTCCCGCACCTTCGGAGGCGAGTATCGCCGATGAAGCAGAATTCATGGCCCCAATCATTCAATGAATTCATTCCCCTAATCCACCGCACTTCAACGTCAACGTCGTTATCCGCGGTGGACCGGACGATGATGATGCTGATAGTCCAGCATCACCCGAACCCGTCGAAGAGCAGAATTTACTTCAGGGTGTATTTTATTACAACCCTGAAGACCCTGACAGAATCTGGGTGCTCGAGGACGAGGACGATCAAAGCCTGGCGGACTCGGGGATTGACACGGTGGCCAGCGCGAGTTCCGCGGTGGTCGCGGATCATGGGGAGATGGATCAACGGGGACTCGACGAATTCCCCATGGAGGTCGACGGCGAAAACAACGTTCCCCAATTGTTTTACGGTGCGGCGATCGAGGAGGAGGACGAGGAGGAGGACGAGGAGGAGGACGAGGACGAGGAGGACGAGGAGCAAGAGGATGAGGAGGACGAGGACCGCGACGACGATAGCCCTGATGGAAGCAGCTTCAGCCGTATCACCGTTGGATGTGAGAGCTCCGATGGGGTATCCGATGCCGCGACAATTATTATGGGCGATCTCAACACGGTCCCTCAGCAAGTGGAGAGTCGTCAAAATCGTAAGTCTTGATTTTTATTTTTCCTTATAAAAAAAAGCGTTGAAAATATTTGTAAAATCTCATTTTCTTTTTTGTTTAATAATTGTCTTATATGTTTGAATATATTTAATATAGAGGAAAAAAATATTTATACTTTTATAAATATTGTTATCAAATTTTGTGAATTTAATGATATTTATTGGAATAACGATTATTTTTTAATAATTTTTTGAGAGGTTCAATATTTATTAATATTTTCAACATTTTATGTGTATATATGTAATATTGGCACACATGAATTCGGTTTAACATACGTTGATGTTAAACCGTAGGTGTGCGTTCATGGCTCGGTGTTGGGTATGAAGAGGCGGCGGAGGAAGAAGGCGATATTCGCCCGCAACAGGGTGGAGCGCCGCACAGGGATGACCAGTTGGTAAATAACTTGGTCTTGTCATACCAGCATGACAACCCTTTAATTGCCGCTCCAAATAACCCTGAAGAATCCGCTGATTCTTCCTCGACCTCCCACGAGACAGGTAGCGCTGACGAGACCGTAGAAATCGTGACAGGTATACGCATCGTACCGTATTACTCGAGGGTAATGAGGGTACCCTGGTACAACTCCTACGGTCATGTCGACGAGGGATCCGATTCGTACGACGATGACGATGACCTCATTGCTGTCCGTTTCGCGGAATCATATTGGGGCTTGTCCGAGGATTGATAATTAATTCACAATCATGGGTTGGATATAACAGGCCCCGATAGATGTGCATCAGGCGGCGCATCAACGAGTCCCAGAGCAGCAAATGGAGCGACTCCATCTTTATCATCTCATTCGCCATCTGACTCGGTAAATTCGTGGGTCGCCGAGACTAAAGCACTGGTGCGTCAACTGGTGAGTGACCGGCAAAATATTCAAATCGGCGCTGGCCACGCGAGGCCTAGTTATAGTGTAAATATAGGTGCTGCGAGAGACGATAACGACGACGACGATGATGCTGCCGTTGGTATTAATAACGGTCAAAATAACGCGGTTTTTCCGGGCGTTAATGAAAATCTAGGTGATACCGATGATAGGGATATAATTTTATCCGTAGGACAGCGTTTTCGTTTGGTAGGCGAGCCGCGGGAGTCTATATCGCCGCGATTTAAAGTCACGTCACGGCAAACGGAAGTTGCATTGCTTCCGCCTCCACAGGGCATTAACCCCATCTCATGGATTCGGAATGCAATTCGCGATATTCACGAGCATTTTGTCGCGCGGTGTCCCCCGAATAATATGATAGGAATAGGGTTTATGGCTCAAGGTATGACACATGGTAGTGCAGGTATCTCAATGAGGCCCATATGGCGATTCGATTACGAGCAATTGTGGGAGCTGCTTTGTAGTGTAAATCAAAGCGCTAGAATCCTATCGGTGTACGATACACTTATATTCACAGTTACGTACGTCGATATGGTCACAGGTGCAGGTAGCTTAGAGGATAAACTCGCAAAGAACTGCTCTATTGTGTCGATCGGCAACTCGGACAACCTGTGTTTCCCCCGCGCGCTTGTGGTTGCTCTTGCGAATGCCCGTAACAAGGGTGATCGCACTGCCGAAGCAAAGGTTTTTTATGAACGGATACGTCATAAAAAATCAAAGCTTCAAAGAGATGAGGCTAACAAGCTTGTGGTAGAGGCACAGGTATTAGTCCCAGCGGCCGGGTGTGGACTACCTGAAATCGAGATGTTCCAGCGCTACTTTATGGCGACAAGGGTTGCCATAATGGTATACGATTGGAAATCTCTCGGTAGTGGTGCTGACGCAATTTTCAATGGTGTAGCGAGATTTCAAGATACATCAGCGCGTGTGGTAATTAATATCGCGTATTTTGATGATCAAAATCACTTTGCGCCTATTACAAACCTCACTGCTGCAGGTGGTATGGCGAATTATTGCATTCCGTGTAATTCATCGTACCGCTATTTGCAGAACCATAAGTGTACAAGCACATGCCCGCGCTGCTACTCATCACCACCTTGTGCTGTCGGATATTCATCCGAAGATGGTAACGGCAGTGACGAGCAGGAGTGCGAGCGTTGCAATAGGTTTTTTCACAGCGCTGAGTGTTTTGCAAATCACCGTAAACCCCGTGAAAATCGTGCAGTAGGTCTCCACACACAACGTAAGACAATTTGTGAGACTATCCGTTTTTGTAAAAAATGCTCCAAGCTCGTAGACACGACAAAGAACAACCACAATTGTGAGAAATCATTTTGCCAGCATTGTCGTGGCTGTCATGGGTTCAATGAACTCTGTTACATGCAGCCACTGAAGCCTCCCAGAGACTGCCTTGCGTCGAAGCCACAAACCCTATTTATATTTTATGACTTCGAGACCCGTCAGGATACACCGTACACCGCAACACCGGAAGACGATACTCGAGAACACATCGTAACGCTTTGTGTTGCACAACAGCTTTGCGAGGTGTGTCTCGAGAGTGTGGACAATTTAGATTCATCAAGCTTTTGCGAATGGTGCGGTATTCGGAAACATGTTTTCCGAACCTCACCGGTCGAGGAGTTTGTGAATTTAGCAGTACGTCGCACAACGTCTTTCCGGAAAATCGTATGCATCGCGCACAACGCCAAAGGCTTCGACGCGCAATTCATATTGCGTCATGTAGTTGCGAACTGCAGCGATCTCCGACGACCTAAACTAATTCTCACGGGTAATGCAATAATTTCTATGTGTATAGGACGCACAATGTTTATAGATAGTCTGAACTACTTCCACATGCGCTTGAGTGCTCTTCCGCAAGCCTTCGGTTTTGCCGATAAAATGAGTAAAGGTTACTTTCCCCATTTATTTAATACGCTTGCTCACCAGAATTATAGAGGTGAGCTACCTGCAGCCGAGTACTACTCGCCGGACACGATGAGCCCTCAAGAGCGCGAGGAGTTTTATGCCTGGTACACGGAGCAGGTAGCCTCGGGGAATATTTTCGATTTTACCGTTGAAATCGAAAAATATTGCTGTCTCGATGTCGATATTTTGCGACGTGCGTGTCAAGAATTTCGCAAAATATTCCTCGAGGCCGGTAACGTTTGTCCATTTACCGAGGCAGCGACTATCGCTTCAGCTTGCTCCAAAGTATTCAGGCGTAATTTTCTCAAACCTCGAACGATAGGGCTCATCCCGAACGGAGGGTATAGGCTTGCGGACCAGCACTCGAGAGAAGCCGTTGCATGGCTTTTGTGGATAGAGAATTGTCTAGGTCGCGAGATCGTTCACGCCGCTAGAGGCCGAGAATTCAGACTACCTGAAGGCCCACTCGTTGATGGTTTTCTACAGCTCGATGAAAAGCGTTTTGTATATCAATTTCACGGGTGTTACTGGCATGGCTGTCCTCGTTGTTTTCCCGACAATCGCACGCAAAAGTCACGTGCCGATGACGAAACGTACGAGGACCGTTATGAGCGTACCCTTGCAAATGATGCGAAAATTCGTTCATTGGGCTATGAGCTTGAGACAATGTGGGGGTGTGAATTTGCGGAGTTGCGCCGATCGAATCCGGCAATAAATGATTTTCTGCGCGATCATCCGCGTCTGAAAACGGAGACTTTGAATCCTCGCGATGGGTTTTACGGTGGTCGTACGGGTAATACGGTCACTGTGTATGATGTGGCGGCGAACGAGAAAATCAACTATATTGATATTTGCTCTCTGTATCCGTATATATCAAAGGTTGGTCGCTTCCCGATGGGCCATCCAAAGATATACGTGGATACAGAGTGTGAGAGATTATTGAATGGCTCGTTTGACGCGCTTGGCACAACGGTCAACGGGATGATCAGGTGCACAGTGCTACCGCCGCGCAACCTCTTCCACCCTGTGCTACCTGTCCGCATGCACGGTAAGCTATTGTTCCCTCTTTGTCGCGCCTGTGCCGAGGAAAGAGTACAGACAGCGTGCTTTCACGAGGACACAGCTGACCGAGTGTTTACAGGTACCTGGGTCGTGGACGAGGTAAAGAAGGCCCTTGAAATGGGCTACGAGATAAAGAAAATCTCAATTATCTGGGCCTATGAGATGACGCAATACGACCCCGTAACACGCACCGGCGGACTCTTTGTCGAATATATAAGTACCTTCTTGCGTATTAAGCAAGAGGCTAGTGGTTGGCCCGCAGAATGCATAGATGCCGAATCCAAAGCTCGTTACATCGAAGAGTATGAACGGGCTGAGGGTATTCGGCTCGATGCCGAAAAAATCGCGAAAAATCCGGGACTGCGGGCCGTCGCAAAACTCTGTCTTAATTCGTTTTGGGGTAAATTCGGACAGCGGTCAAATTTAATGCAGACGACCGTTATAAAGAATCGCGAAGAGTTGTTGTTGCTTCTCGGCGACAATGACAAAGAAGTTCATCGTTTATTGCCGGTTAACGATCAGGTGTTGTACGCGAATTGGTCGTACATTGACGAGGCGGTTGTTCCATCAGCGCAAACAAGCGTCGTTATCGCGGCGTATACTACTGCTCAGGCGCGTCTAAAACTCTATAGTTATCTCGAACGATTGGGAAAACGTGTGCTTTATTACGATACAGACTCGGTGATTTTTGTCAATACCGGTAAAGCGGATGAATGGACACCACCGCTGGGTAACCTTCTCGGGGACATGACCAGTGAACTGAAGGAGCCGACTGACTACATCAAGTCGTTTGTATCGGGTGGCCCGAAGTTTTATGGTTATGAGGTCGTGAATACCTCCGACCCCGAGAAAGTTATAAAAACCGAGTGTAAAGTGAAGGGATTGTCTTTAAATTATAAGAATTGTAAAAAAATTAATTTTAAATCAATCCGGGCAATGATCGAAAGTGATTTGCCCGAGGAAAACCACGAATTGATTAAATTAAATTTCACGTCAATTCAAAGAACGCCCCTTCACGATGTAATAACACGCAAAGAGACAAAAAGCTGTCGAGTCGTGTGTCGTAAACGTCGTCACGTCACACATAAATTATCACTGCCGTTCAGATATAAAGGTTAGAGTTGATTAATTATATTCCCACCATCGTCATCCTCCTCGTCGTTGTCGTCTCATAGCAATAATTAAAAATTTTATTTTTGTATTATTATTTTAAAAAATAGTTTTACTTATTTTTATATACGTGTGTGTGTGCGTGTGCGCGCTTGTTATTGTAATAAATGTATGTGTTGAAATGTATTGGTATGGATGTATACACTTTTTTTGTTTAGTCTTAAGCACACATGTAAAAAAAATTGTAAAAATATAAATACATATTTATTGAAAAAAAAAATATATATTTTATGATTTAATATAAAATCTGTATATAATCTTGTCTTTGTTGATTTTTCCATGATTCTATTTGATTGAATAAAGCAAAAAGTTATTTTCCTTGAATATATTTTTTTTTTGAGAAATTTCCTTCCCTACCGACTTATTTTTACCGTTGATACGATGCCACGGTTGCTGGGAGAACGAACCATCAGCTAGTCAGCGGGAGCAAGAGCCACAAAGAGAACGAGATAGAGCGAAAGTGGTAAGTATGCCGACATGTATGTGTGTGAGCCGTGGTATAAAAGCTGACCGTCACGTTCGCTCGCTCATTAGCTGTTTGGAGCGATCGTGAGTTCCGCGTATGTTAGGCTACATTCCCGCGTCCGTCCGCGCACACGTCGTAGCAGCTGATCGCGACGTGTGTCCGTCGCGCCGCCGCCGCCGCCGCCGCCGCCGGAAAGCTTATAGTATAGCTGTAGCCGTAGAACGAGCATAGTTTTTTCCATTGATTACGCTGTAGAGTGGTGAAAATTCAAGAAATGGACGTACGCTGGAAACATCCATGGACATCACTGATCTGTGGACCAACGGGTTGTGGTAAAACGGTGTTTGTTCGTCGTTTCTTGTCTAATATCGAGGCAATGAGTGACACACTCTTTGATAGGATTTTAATCTATTACGGTGACAATCTTGATCGTGATACAGAGGCATTATTTAAAAATCCTTCTACCGCGGCCACACCCAAGATTGAATTCCACGAGGGTCTACCAGTACCGGAGGATTATTCAAACGACAATGAGGCAAAAAAACTTGTCATTATTGACGATTTAATGCGTGAATCGTCAAATAACACAATTGTCGATTTATTCACCAAAGCTAGTCATCACAAAAATATTAGCGTTATCTTTATTACGCAAAATATTTTTCATCAAGGCCACGGACAACGGGATATTTCATTAAATGCTAATTATATAGTCATTTTTAAAAATCCACGTGATCGAGCACAAATCCAACATCTCGCAAGGCAAGTATATCCTGAAGATCCGAGATTTCTATCTGAAGCGTATTACGATGCTACCGCTCAACCACACGGATATCTACTTCTTGACCTGAAGCAGTCGACACCCGATATTTGCCGCTGTCGCACAACAATATTCCCTGACGATCCTCAAATGCAGGTATACGTACCAAAAAATAAACCTACGACCCGGCAAAGGTGAATGAACTCGCACACACATACGGAAAACGCAGTGGTATTTAAAGTATCGTAAGTGTGCGAGGCGTTCAGTTATAGTACGATCGTCGGCGATAATCGTGGTGCGTCGGTAATTACCTTACGATGGTAAAGACACGAGGAAAACGTCAATGGTCTGCACGACTACCGATCGGTCAACGTCACGCAGCCCTACTCAATGCTCTCTGTCAAGCAACTAAGGAACAACAAAAAGCGTTGCTACGTGGATCCGATGAAGCACTCGTAAAATGTATCTGTGAATGTGCCTTGAACATTTTACATGGTGTGGTGAAAGTCAGACCAGCGGTGAAAAAACGTTTGAGTAAATTTAAAAATGTTCTGCGGCAATTAGCGCCACCTCTACCGACGCGACTGAGGAAAAATCAAAATGGCGGTGGAAAACGACACACAGATGGCGCCACGTGACGAAAGTTCAATTGGAGAGCAAAAAAACGTATCATGATGCAAAAAGGGTGTGGCGCATTCTTACCCCTTTTATTGGCACCCATTATCACGGGTCTGTTTAGTAGACTGTTTGGTGGCAACAACAACGGTACCAGTGCCGAGTAATTGATATATATAAATGGAACATGCGAGGAAAATGGTCTTAGTACCGGCGGAGGAGGTGGCGGCCACGAAAGATCCGATGATCGGTGGTGGGAGTATTAAAAAAACCGTACAAACACCGGGCGACCCTATATCGCGGCTTGATGCTGAACTTGGGAGTATTTTAAACTCAAAAAAATATCCCGATGATGCTACCAAGTGGAAAGAATATTTACAAGTACTGCAACGATATTTATTTCTCGTGGACACACGAAACGGGCCATTAGACCCATCGTTGCCTGGTGCGACACCAGTGCCGCCACGACCACCGGAAAATCAAGATTTCAATGAAATTAATATATTAAACAGTGTACCGCTACAATACAAACGTAGAGCTAATGCACTACTAAACTATATGCGTAATTCACCAAGTGCTTCACAACGCATCAGATGGGACAATGAGGGACGAGTGACAATCGACGGTGTGTTCATTCATAATTCAAATATTGTCGATCTTATTAATGACGCAATACGCGAGAGAAAAGGCTTTAAAGCCAATGGCCGTCGTCAATTCATTCAGAGTCTCAGGGCTGGCGCTGTACCACACGAGTTTATCGGCAATGACAAATTATGGTCCATGGTCGACGAGAGTGTTGCTGTAAAACGCAAGAAAAGTGATCGACAGTATTATAACGACGGAGACGCGGAGGAGGAGGAGGACGGCGAACCGGAGAATTATCAACCTGGTGGAAAACGATCGAAAAATCTTTGGGCACACGAGTGGCACGAGCCAAGTAACCGCAGGCAACGACGGAAAAAAGGGTCTATACCTGTGGATGAACCTGAAGAAAGGACGGCAGCTGCAGTAGAAAATACACCATTGAGAGGGAACAAGAAGAAGAAACCCATTACACCGCGCAAGAGACTTATCGAGGCCAATACCGCCCGGATTCTAGACACTGCTATTACGGGAAAAAGAACAGGCCGTCAAGGATTTGAATACTGGCTTAAAATGTGAATTTTAACTTGTGTATAAAATGTCATTCGAAAATGTGTATTATAACCCTTTGCATCCTGCGAGTTACGCTGGTGCAAGGCATCTTATTGACAATAAAAAAAATAAAGTAACCGTTGTTTATGACTGGTTGAACCAACAGGATGCATATACATTACATAAACCTGTGAGGCGTCGATTTCCACGGCTTTACTACAATATCGGGAATATAGACGATGTCTGGGAAACCAATTTCGTGGACTTACGGTCGTTAAAAAATTATAACGATAATGTCTCATACCTGCTCACGGTAATTGACGCATTGAGTAAATTTGCATGAGTTGAACCACTCAAGGACAAAACTGTGCACTCTGTGGCAGAGGCGTTTAAACGGATTTTCGACCGCAGCGAGGGTCGCTTACCCGTATACCTGCAAACCGACAAAGGCAAAGAATTTGTGGGCAAAGAGTTACAGGTTTTTCTGAAAAAGGCCGATATACGCTGTGAGGAATTTTCCTATTATAGGAATCCTGCACCTACAACTCCCTATTTTCCCTAACCGACCAGCGCAATAAAACAAAACGGAACAAACTAAACCAGACACAACTAAATACTTCGAAAGACGACCCGGTCACGTATTGATCGAAAGCTAGCGTCGATCCAGTAGCCCCGACGATCCAAAGGGGACGCGGTTTAGGTAGCTTAATTATCAAAAGAGAACGTTGCTCAGGTAGCGTAATTAATCGAAAGAAAGCAACGATCAGGTAGCATAATAATTGGAAGAGAGCAATGATCAGGTAGCATAATAATCGGAAGAGAGTCATGATCAGGTAGCATAATAATCGGAAGAGAGTCATGATCAGGTAGCGTAATAATCGAAATGGAGCAATGATCAGGTAGCATAATAACTGAAAGAACACCATTACGTGATATCCGATGTCTAACTAATAGATGAAATGAGTCAATTCACTACCCAAAGGGAGTTGGGCGCCAGGTACGAAGTACCGCCGGTTCTTGACCGACTTGATTATTTTTTTTCCCCCCAGATAAATGAATTACACGATACTGGTCAGTGGGAAAACAAGTTAACTTAACTAAAGGCTCGGCTAACACTTGCTCTTTGAGCAGGGATATGGTAGAGGGGCTGGTCGAAAGAATGAGGTGACAGAACAAGAATTTTCAGGAAACTTTGCGGTTTATTACCGATTCCCCGGGCTGCACTTGAGGGTTTCTCAAGGCGCATTTTTGATTACAGGTTGGTTGATAAGAATACGAACAAAACATTATAACGCAAAGCAAAAACCGAATAAATTAACTAAGCCACAAAAGGTCTCAGGTAGCGCAAAACAATAAGATAATAATGAAATGGATGGAACTGATTATTTACAGAACGACCGTCAATTATCTGGAGGAAGGGAGCAACAGATAAATCTCGAGTCCTCAACTTAGTAATAACGCAATCGAAAATAATGAAAGGTAGCCGCTTACGCGCGAGAGTCAGGGGTCGCAACGCGCGATATTCAATAGGTAGCGCACGATAGGTAGCATAAATGAAAGCAGATATTATGACGCAATATAACAGAAACCCAAAAGAAAAATACAATAATATACCGTGGTAAATATTCGGTCTACGACAAAGATAGTAAGGTAGCGTGAGTGAGGTAGCGTAAGCCGAACAACAAGCGCGGGATGTAAACACTGCGCCGGTCCTCGTGACCTTCGGCGAGCTACACAGTGGCAAATAAATCGACGATAGAGAGCCACGGGAATTAGCATACGAAACGAAATATTCACTGTTAATACGACACATATTATACTTCAGATAGGGAGCCAGACAAATCGATAATAATAATAATAATGAATAATAATACAGAAAGGTAGCGAATAATGAAGTTAAGGCAGCCGGAAATACCGAATGATAATACGATAAATATCTCACATTATTGATACCCCCAGAAAACAAACTAATTCAAAATCGAAACAAGATATATCAAGAGAGAAAAAAAGTAATAAATCGACCAGTTATTGGTCGAGAATCCTTTTTACCCGGCACGTAGCCGGGTGACTGAAAGATTCGCCATCCGCAAATCTTCTCAATTCAATTAAACTAAAAATGACTAAGTCATATCAAAACTAAAACTCAAACTTTATTACGAGGCTGAATCAGATAGTCAAAGGACTCCCGACTCACAGAAGTAATAGGGAGGGCTGAGTCTCACCGGAATCTCCGTTGTCTCGTTGCCGGTAACGCTGGTCGATCCCTCGGTGGTCCGCACAACAGAAGTAATTAATGGATCTTGAGCGTCGTCGATCGATGTCCTTTTTCTCCCACTCCGCCAACTCGCCGGCTACCGCTCGCGCACGCGCTCGGGTGTTCTTGCTCTTCTGCGATGTTTTGAAGTTGGAGTGGAGCGCCGCGAGTTCTGCGCACAGGCGCGCGATTCAAACGGGTTGTAGTATTTAGCTCACTCCACTGATGGTACGTAGGCACGTGCCGTCGCTAAACTTGTTTCCGTCCAATCTCTTCAGGCAGCAAATTATTACTGGAACTTGGGCGTCTTCCCTTCGGATCCGGTGGCCACGTTGAGGAGTGCGGGGTCCCTCACGCCGGAAATCGTGGCCGCGATGCTTCAGCGATATTGGACCCACAATGAAAGGTGCAACACTGCAATTAAACTCGTTCAACGCTGCTCCTAGACCCTTTCTTAGTGGGGCGCCGGGTTGGCCGGACCGCGACAGTCCAAATTCCAGGGGATGGTCCAGCGCCAGGCTGGGAAGTCGTAGGGAGGCGGGTGACACAGTAATATCTCGGCCCATTTTCCAGCGCGCTCCCTTGGCATCCATAATCCACGGGCACGGTTGTTCGGTGCCCGCCTGCGACTCTGTTCCACAGAATCCAAATATCCAAAACTGGAGCGTCGATCAAAATCCCAAAGCAAAACATAAATCAAAAATATTCGACATCCCTCGGTGTAGAGAGCTCATGGAAACGTTGTAGAGAGCAATAGGTAACGGCACGAGCGAGCGAAGAGTGCGTGGGCGGTAGGTAGCGGTTCGTAGGCGGAGAGACTGTCCCTCGGTGGTAGTTGACAGTTGGGGTGAGACTCCGGTGGTAGGGAACAAAATGGTCGCCAAAATAAAGAAGGATACGCAAATTTACGGAATTAAGAAAATTAATTAACTAATAAAACGTCAACGGTTCGACAGGGAGGTAGCTATAACGGAGATAATGTAGAGAGCGAAAATAGAGAGCGACTTCTGTTGCCGACCAATCGATTGTAGAGCGAACGTGCACCGACCCAAGTGTCGTAAATCCGACACTCCTCGCCGTTTACACTTCGCGCAGGTGGCGTGGCAAAAAATCACGTCACAACGCTTTAGAGTGACACGTAATCCCGATACCAAAGCCGCAATTGTCGAACGTTTTAATCGCACATTGAAAGACCGAATGTGGCGCTACTCTACACATCGAAATACACGACGATACATCGATATACTACAACAATTTGTTTATGCGTATAACCACGCGAGACACTCAACAATAAAAATGCAACCTGCTGCCGTGATTTTACACAATGCCAATATAGCAGTGACAAATATGAAAAATGCATCTCTTAAACAACGTGAAAATAGACGCCATACTATGGTTAAATATAGACGCGGTAATTACGTAAGGATTAGTCGAACAAAAGGCACCTTCGAGAAGGGTTACGAGCGAAATTGGAGTGAAGAAATTTTCCCAATCGATAAAGTGACAAATCGTCAAGGAATACAAATTTACGAGTTGCGTGATCTCGAAGGGGAATTAATTGACGGATTTTTCTACACCAAGGAAATAACACCTGTGCACGATAAACGCATAACGAAAGATAAAGTTTTCAAGATTGATCGTATCTTACGGTCTAAAGGGCGTGGTGCGAAGAAACAGCTTTTCGTCAGTTGGGTTGGCTACCCATCGAAATTTAACTCTTGGATACCTGCGTCCGACGCCTATAACATCGATAACCCATAAACTAACGGATCTCGTGCTGCTGGAGCTCTACCAGTGTCCTCATTATGTACAGTGACGAAAATTTTTTTCTCGTATTACCGAGCAACAGCAGTATGCAATATTATCCCGATAACACAACAACACATTTTATTACACAACTTTCACGTGAACTACATCTCAACGGTCAATGGGCTGTAGGGTTATCCGAAATACATGTACCCTGTACAATGACACATTTACAGCGCGAAGACACGGACATTAAATGGACCCCACGTGATAAAAAAGATCCCGTGGTGGGTAACATTCCGTACGGCATATATAAGAGCCATGAAGAACTTATGGAAAAAATAAACAATGTCCCCGGTTTACGAGAATCGGGTATACAGATTGTTGGCGCTAGAGAGGCACGCGGTTATGCCGCTATCGATGGTGAAATCTGGAAGGAAGGAAAGAGTGCCAGTAATCAAAATATTGTTCACATGAGCAAAAAGGTGCAACGTATTCTTGGCTTCAATTTAAAAGAGAATACCGACTGGACGACAAAGAAGGGTTCGTACCTGCGTTTTATGCGTGGACGCCAACGCGTGGGTGAAACACCCGCATGCATCTCTCGAGCTCTACCTGAACAACTTTTTGTCTATACAGATCTCTGTATACCCTATACAGTAGGCGATACTCAATCTGCTTTATTACGTATAGTGAATTTGGATTTATCACACTATACATATGGCTCGACACAGGTGAAATATTTCTCACCACCAAATTACATACCTCTCCTGAACAATTGCTTTCGCACAGTAGAGATTGATATAAGAGATGATCTTGGGAAACCAATCACATTCGAGTACGGAACGTTAACCGTAACGCTTCACTTTAAGCGCCTCGCTTAGAATTGCGTGCGCGCACGCGCGCAAACACTTTTCGCACAATGGTGGCTCATTATACAGCGTATTACGATAATCAAGTTGGCGGCGGCGCCAGTCGTATAGGAAACGTCTTCGTCGGTGCGCCGTATCAACGAGGACACGGTATCGGCCGATTTCTCGGCGGTCTCTTCAGGAGTGTACTTCCACTGTTGACGAGAGGCGCTAAAGCCATAGGAAAAGAGGCTTTACGAACAGGTCTTAATGTTATCGAAGATGTGAGCGGTAATCATATACCCTTCAAGGAGTCACTGAGACGACGCGCTGCAGAATCGGGTGAAAATTTAAAACGAAAAGCTCACGAAAAAATCGATCTACTCATGAATGGCGGTGGGTATAATAGTGCGGTCGCAACGAGGACAATGCAGTCGTTGAGAGGTCGAGCACCCGCGCGTATGTCTACGAGAAAACGGGGCGTTAAGAGAAAAAGAAGCGGCACCACATCATCGACGAAAAACAAGAGGAAAAAGAAGAAGAAGAGCAACAGCAGTGGCAGAATAGTAAAGAGAAAAGTGACAAAAAAACGCGGAAATACTAAAAGGAGGCGGAGGAGATCAACAGTGACAGATATTTTCGGAAGAGCCTAAGTATGTCTTTCTTACACTCACACTCCTGTGAATGTATGAAGTCGGAGCTCGACTTATTCACCATACCACCAACACAAACATCGATAGAGTCGTCCCAATACGTCCACTATAAGCCTGTGTCTTCGCTGTCGGACGATGGGCCCATCGAATTTGTTATACCTGGCCATGGTGAGGAATACCTCGACCTAGCTCATACAATGCTCTGTGTAAAACTCAAAGTTCTCGCCACTGGTGACTCACCCTACAAAGTAGCACCCGTGAATAATTTTTTACACAGTCTTTTCAATCAAGTTGACGTGTTTTTTAATCAAAAACTCGTTGCACCACCCAATAATGCTTACGCCTACAGAGCGTACATTGAAACATCATTGAATTACGGCCCTGCGGCAAAACAATCACATCTCACGACCGCTTTATGGTTTGCGGACGAGCCTGGTAAATTTGGGGCTCTACCAGACACAAAAGTCGGTGGCAATACAGGTCAAGAGATAAGATCGCAATATATAAAGGCTGGTAAAACATTGGACTTGATTGGGCATTTACACTGCGATGTATTTAATCAGGATAAGTTTTTGTTAAATGGTGTAGAAGTGCGTCTACGCCTCGTACGTTCGAAAGACGAATTTTGTCTCATGGGAACACCAGTACAAGGAATTTCACACAAAATTAAAATCAGTGATGTGACTCTACTGGTACGTCGAGCAAAAATTAATCCTGGTGTGCTTATAGCACACGCAAAAACTCTGGCTAAGACAACCGCAAAATATCCGATAACTCGCGTGGAAGTTAAATCATTCACCATGCATAGCGGAATTATCGGTGATACATTGGATAATGTTATACTTGGACAACTGCCGAAACGTATAATACTTGGCTTTGTCTACAATAAGGCTTTTAACGGTGACAAAACACTGAAACCCTTCAATTTTCAACATCATTCGATAAATTATCTATCGCTCTACGTGGATGGTCAGCAAATTCCTGGAAAACCTCTTCAACCGGAGTTTGGCGGTAACGATACATGGATTCAGAGCTATCATACGCTCTTTTCCGGAACCGGTATACATTTTCAAAATGAAGGACTGGGCATTGATCGTGAGGCATACGCTCGTGGCTACTGTTTGTTTGCCTTCGACTTGACACCGGACTTATCAGCAAACTGTTTCACCCACTGGAACCTTGTGAGACACGGCAGCGTACGCATTGAAGTACGCTTTGCCAGATCTCTCAATGCAACTATAAATTGTATCGTCTACGCTGAATACGATAATGTTATTGAAATTGATTCAGCACGTCAAGTTATCACCGATTTTAGTGCTTGAAAAAAAAAGAAACGATAAAAATCTCGTCCCTCCATTGCCACCAACGTCGAGATGTTTTTTAGGGAGAGGGGAAATCAACATTCCTGGCCCCCCATCGTGAGTGGTATTTAAGAAGCTCTAAACACACATGCTCGACAACAGTTCACCACAAGTTCTCAGCATGGACGCTATAGTGGATATTCAAGCCCTGTACGGGAAACACGGTGATTTCCTACCAAAAGAAGTTGCGGTTACCACACTACAGGCCAATAATATTGGACATTGGCTCATTGAAGCACCATACGGTTTTAGTGAATTACCGAAAGAAATAAGACGCAGTAATAATCAATTAACCTGCTACCATCATGGACTCGAGTGGGTTGACGGTGACACACCCTTGTGGAAAGTCTACGTTAACTTGAAAGCCATGTGTCGCTACGCTTTCCGCATTTACGCGCGAGGCGCACAAAAGGCTGAAATTTTACGAGACATACTGGGACGAGATATTATCAACTTGGAGGATTACGAAGGACCGAGCTTCAAAAAAATGCCACCACACGACACATGGTGTATTTATCACGGTATTGCCAAGGAAGATGATGCCAAGTGTGCATTAAATAACGTCGGAAAAATGAAAGTATTCCTTCAATCGCAACTTGTCGACTCGATAAATCCCATTTATATGGAACCTCTTGGAGCTGTGAATCACAAGAACAATCGACAAGATGACAAGGTAAAAAAATCCGTGCGTATCGAGATGCCTGATGATTCAGAGATTGTATCTGTGAGCCAAGGGTATATAGCCCATGCACCTGTGAAGAAGGTCAACAGTGTTACATTGAACAACTGTGACGGTACGGTACCTGCCAACGACGAAATAGTTACCCTTTTCCGGGCGACCGTAAATTCACCGCCACCACCACCACCTCCAAAACGACAGGGGTCAACGGTCGCGGGCACTACAACCAGCGCTCGTGGTGGACATAATCCACATCATCAACAGTATTATCAACGCAGACGCCGCCCCCACCAAGGATCGGAAAAAAGTATATATAACGAACAGTCTGGAGGTACTGGAAGCACTACAGCACATACCAGCTCAGACGAAACGAGTATTTCCCGCCGATCGTATTCCGAGTCGGTGGTCTAGACCCACTGCAATCGTCGCCAACACAGACGATCATACCAAACCAGGGACTCACTGGGTCGCAGTGTACGTCGACAACAATGGCCGAGGTATCTACTTCGACAGCTACGGGCTACCCCCACTCATCAACAAACACCATAACCGTATATGTCGAAACACCACAACTTACGAGTGGAATACCCGAACTCTACAATCAATCAAGTCTACGGTGTGTGGAGAATACTGTGTTATGTTCCTTGATTACATGTGCCGTGGTTTTACTCTGGATATGTTTCTACATTTATTTTCGACAAATAAGTTGAAAAATGATAACATTGTGCGACGGTATTATAAAAAATTAAAACATACGACACGTAAAACTCGTTACATAAAAAGTGCACCATCAAATGGACTAGAGGGAGCCGGTAGTACATACGGAACATCGTGTGTACAAACATGTACACCTCGTTTTGGATGCCATCTGTAAAAAAACAAGTTTATAGTGCGTGGTCATTTATAATAAATTCTACCAACGACATCCCCCACCACCATCACATTGACAAGTATAAAAGCATCGGTACGTGACACGATTAAAACCACTTCAAAAGTAGCAGTGGTAGCTTCAACAGCTCTGTTAAAATGGAAGTTATCAACGGAATACTAGTCATCGATTGTGGCAAAGATCCATGGGATCTCACCACTGAAGAACTCGAATATATACCGAAACCCCTGCTGCTACGACACTGGGCTGATGACATTCATTTTCTCTGGGAAAAACTACCTGAGCACATTCGAATGGATCCCGAGGTTGCATCGTATCAACTCTGTGTAGAACACACAGACTCACCAGATCTACTGATGCAAGTGGATAACTGTCCTCCAACCAAGAGGGATTGTCCACAATGCCTGGAAAAGAAATCTACGCCACCAACACCACCATCAGCAAAGGAATTACCTCAACCAACGCTGTCACTTCCAAAATTACACCGTGAAACCGCTGTATAATCATACACACACACACACACACACACAGACAATTGTAATATTTTTTATAATACAAGTAAAAATTTACTTGTGTTTTAATAAATCTTGAAAAATATGTTTTCCTTTTTTTGAGTTTAATTATTACCGACCCTCGGAACCTTACCGATCGTAGGAAAAAAATCTACAATATCGACTGTAGAGGTATAAATTTTCACGGATAAGCGCTTGGCCCACGGGAAAAACATCTCGACCAATCAACGCTCGGGGAATTATGGTAATCTAGACACGGGGAGGGGCATCAAGGCGCTGGGGAGCAATCACCGCTCGGGGAATTATGCTAATCTGACTAGACACGGGGAAGGGCCTCAGGGGGCGGAGCGGGGGCCCAATCACCGCTCGGGGAATTATGCTAATCAGGCTAGACACGGAGGGTGGGAGGGACCGGCCTCCTCCCACCCCTTAAGGGGGAGGAACGGGGGGCCAATCACCGCTCGGGGAATTATGCTAATTAGGGGGTGGGAGGGGCCTGCCTCCCACCATCACCCGAGGAGGAGGAGTCGGAGGGAGGTAGGGAGGGGGTAGGGTCTGTCTCCCCAGCTCATGCCTATACTACTGCTGTCCCCCGCGGCTGCTTAATCAAGGCCTCGCAAAAATCTCCGCCGACGCGGCGGCTATCTTTGACTACGCGACTTCCAATGGCCTTAAGCTGAACCTAACTAAATCTAAAGTTATGATTCTTGGCAGTGACGCGTATGTTCGCTCACTTAATTCCGAAGAATTACCGCCGGTACTAGTAAACTCGGCCGCTCTTCCCTATGTCTCAGAAGCGCGTAACCCCGGAGTGACCATGAGCGCTAATCTTTCCTGGACCAGTCACGTCTCTTCAATCTCTCAGAAGGTCCACTACACGATTCATAAGCTAAAATACCATAGGCGCTCTCTCTCGCAACAGCTCAGAATCAAACTCGTCTCAACACTGATCTTTCCCCATATCGACTACCGCTGTTTAGTTTATCATAGCCTTACAAGTGAGCTCGACACGAAAATACAGAGACTAGTGAACTGCGCGATTAGATTTATCTTTGATCTCCAGCGTGACGTACACATCACCCCCTGTAGGCATCAACTGCGTTGGCTCTCTGTATCTAACCGCAGACTTTACTTTCTCGGAGCGTACATGCACCGTATTCGTTTTGGTGGTGGTGTGAGCTACCTTGACGAGCTTTTCTCCGAGAGAAATCCCGACGTTCGACGCTCCGAAAGGCTGCCTCCCTGCGAGATCTTTCACGTTCCTCCCCATAGGACGGTGACTTACAGGAACTCGTTTCACTTGTCAGCTGTGTATTTTTGGCACTCTCTCCCTCTCAACATCTCTTCTGAATCGTCTATGCCCCTCTTTAAAAATCTTCTGCATGCTTACCTGTTGTCTATGGAGATTGCCACTTACAGTGATCCTACTTAGTGCTCAGCGTCTTAGTATTACTTATAGTCATAATTGAATCGAATTTATTTTTGTTGTTTTACCTTATTTTATGTTGCGTTATCTAGTTTTTACTCACAATCATCTCACTTTTATTTCTATTTTTGTTTTTATATTCTTTATTTACCTATTTAACTGTTTTTTCTAGATTTATTTTTTATATTTAGTCGTTCTACTATGTACACTACTGTTTCGCTTTTGCCCCATAGTATTCTAGGGCATGAATAAACCATCATCTATCTATCTATCTATCTTTCTCTCTCTATCGAGGTATGCAGACATTGCACATCTGGAAGTTCTGTGGATCATTGTGGGTTGTCATACGCTAAAATAAAAAAACCCCGCAGCTAAAGAACTTTCTAGCGTCCAAGCGCTGCGATACGCCTAGCGGCGGGCGCTGCCGCATACTAAATTGTTAACTCTCCACACTCTCCGGCAGTAAGCCTCGGGCTTCCCCCACTATACCGCCGGTAGCCAACCCGCGAGCGCGCCTCGGGCGATTCCTACTCTGCCGCCAGCGGCCAATCCGAGCCGAGCGTCTGGCCATATAAGCGAGGCTCGAGCGCGTCTAAAAGGATAGTCGGGCCGCAAGGTCCAAACGAGCAGGTTCTCTGTACCTATGCCTTTTTAAAGAATAAAAGTTTATAAACCCAGTATTTACTAGTCTATAATTTTTTTCTTAATGAAGAAGCACGTGAACCCATCTTACCTCCGAAGAAAGGCGCTGCGAGCGGCGAAATTTCAGGCGAATATAGGAAACTCGTCGGCGTGGCCGACTCCATCAACCGCCGAATCTTCGGCCGTGCGGCCTCCGTGCTCGGCAGCCTCTTCAGCCAACGTCAGACTTTCATCATCCACTCCACAGGAGACCCACGTCTCGGCCATCATCCGCCAGTTCACCTCTGCAGAGGGAGCATCATCAACTCCTCCAACACCGTCGAGTATAAAAACTCCTTTGCTTCGAAAATCAAAACGAATTGTGTTTCGTAAATATAAGGGTCCCTGCATACATCCGCTCGTCCAAGCGGCCCTCCACCGACAACCAACAAAGCCGAAGCCAGTGGAGCCGCCACCGAGGAATTTGCAGCGACTCATTCGCAGCCCTGGACGTCGCAGGAGGAGCTCCTTCGAGCAAGCTCGTCCAGCTAGGCTTCCCGTCCGCTCGGACTTAATATCAGCTCACCGTCTACGAGCAATTTGTCTGTCGCAGTCTATTCCTGCCAAAGTTAGACGCGCTAGGCAAGCGGTCGCTCGAGCCTGCGCCATCATAAGAACACGGGTTCGTGACTCATTGCCCAATCCCACGGCTGAAGAGACGGAAGCGGTCACGAGGCATTACACCAATGCCCTACTAAAAAAACGACGCGCCAACGCAATCGCGCATAGACGCGTTCTTACTCCGACTCCTGCGTCAACCGTCCCAAGCCAAACGGTAATTCGCAGGCCCATCTTGATACGGGGGAAAAGAAGATCTCCGAGCAAGTGGTCCGACACTACTCTCGGATAGATAGCAACTCTGATATCAGGGTGATGGAGTCACATGAAATATTATTTTGCGTTAAATAGTGTTGATTATAACTAAGTGGGGTAGAGCATCGTGCCCTATAAATAAGCGTCCGAAAAACTTATAATATCAGTCGTGTGTCATTTGAATTTACGATCATTTCAATCGTCGCTCCTGACTTTCAACATAAACGCATAGCGTGTGAATCGTAAGTATATTACTACTGTTTATAAATTATTCAACCAGTGATATTCATTCAATTAATTTTTTAATTTTAGAACACCTGAATCACATCATCACGATGTGCGATTCTGAAAACGTTATCGTCATTGATAACTTACCCAGTTTGCGATGGGTGCGAGAGCTTAACCTTCGAAATAATTGTAAGGAATATTTGATTGAGTTGTACCGCCAACAGAAGCGTCAGTTAAAAGAAAAACGTCGAGAAGATAAACGCCAACAACGAGCTCTACAAAAAGAGCAAAGTTGTGAACGACGACGCCAGTTACTGGAAGAAAAACGGCAGCTCCGGATCGCAGCTTTCGAAGAAAAACGGCAGGCGCAAGCTAAGGACACAGAGAAAAAAACACAACTACAGACAGAGAAAAATAAATTAATACAAGAGTGAACAGTCATGAGTTATATGATGAATAAATAAATAAATACTTTGCGACCTTTCATATTTTTATTTAAAACCTTTTTACATATCAGATTTATTTATCCAACTGTTATGTGAATCATCGAATCCTAACCATTTCACATAAACCTTATTCCCACGCTTTCGGAGTATTTTTTCCACAAGATAAATATCAGCATTCTTAACAGCAGTGAGTTCTTCCTGAAAGAAACCACCTTCGATGGGTTGATTTTGATAGTCCACAAGCTTGTATGTTACAGGTGTAGTATTCTGTACTTTAGTTATCATAAAAATTTCTGTACTCCAATTTGGTGTATAACCTTTCTCGAATTCGTGTTTGTACTTGCTGATACGCACTTTATAATTAATTTTAAACTTGATTTTTCGTGTTGGATTAACTCGGTAGTTATGTTCTGTGACGTATTTTTAACGTGAGCGAGCATAAATGACGAAAACGAATCGGGAACACAAATCGAGATCAGTCACCTTCGGCCGTCCACCCTCGGTCGCGCATCCGCAAACCCGGTGGGCGCCAGTTAATTTTTGTTCCACCGGTATTAACAAACCGGTATGTCCGAGGAATCGAGGTGAGCAGTCTCGATTCCAATAAACTAAACAAAATCGGAAGCTCGAAGCAAAAGCTAACGATCGGGAGCAATCATAACGAAATCGGTACCTAGCTAATTTTTGTTTCACCGGTATTAACGAACCGGTATGTCCGAGGGATTGAGGTGAGCAGTCTCAATTCCAATAAAATCGAAAGTCTGGGTCAGAACTAACGATCGAGAACAACAACAAAGGCAACGGTAGCTTAGTTAATTTTTGGGGTCGCGTAAAATTAACAAACGCAACTGGATGCGCTTGCGAGAGCGAACGGTTGCGGAAATGCACGGCCGTTCAGTCTGCTAGGTTGTGGTAGAGAGGGTCGAGGTATGGCCTAGTAAATAGCTTTCTTTGACGAGAGCTCGAACATAGAGAACTTTAATATTCGTTAAAATTCATTAAAATGCGAGAACAACTCACCCAAAATCATTGCTGATAATTCCGGGGAACGATAACACAATTCCAGAGGAATCATGAGCGCACCAATGCACTGCACGACACGAGAACTTTTTGGCTTTATTCAATTGAATAAAACTATCGTAGCACTAGTATGCATAGCATACGTAGTACACGATACGAAGCACGAGAACTCAGCGTAACGCTGACACACGGCACGGGAACTACGCGAAGACGCGCGCGCGATTGGTAGAAAAACCATCAACACGGGAGCGCGCTTACAACCCGAGACACCTCGGCGGTGTCCCGAGCGAGACTGATTACTACGAGTCATAATCGGGAACAAATCATCAATAAAATTCGGATCTCTCCAAAATCCCTTCTTCGAGAGCTATTGCCCTCTCCCTCGAATTACCTCGTAACTATATCGGGATCGTAAATCATGCCGGTAACATCTTCGAAATCTACACAATCGCCTCCCTCAGTGCTTTGCGCGAAAACGGGCCTACTAACAAAATCATGTTGCACGAGAAAGCTCTATTCCCTGCAAAAACTAACAAAACTCCACCCGTTCTCTAGCACAATGCACTATCGCTATAGGGCGCCGGATTTACACCGGTCTATAACTAATTGCAAGACCCGATTGGTGACTCTTATCTATCGGGCTGCTCGTTTCGTTGAGCTCTCGTCCTCGCGACAGATTCAAGTGCACCAATCTCCCATAACTTAAAAAAACAACAACAAAACCTGAATATAAAAATCATTAGTTACATGAGGACAGTAAATTCGGGGAGTAGCATCTCGAAATCATAACCAAACTCAATTTGCGGTAGCATAAAATCTTGTGACGTCATTTTCACAAAAAAATCACGTCACAGTTCATATTCATTGCGCAGAATTTTTTTCTTATTTTGTTCTGTGACATTCTTTGGTTTCATCTTAATTGTACGATGCTTACGGTCATTGTAAGCTGATATCAATTCACTTAATATATCTATCCACTTGTAAGTACCTCTCAAACTAAACTTTTTCCACATTGTACTTTTTAGTGTTCGATTAAAACGTTCATAAATTGATGCTTTTAAGTTACTGTACGTTGAGTATAGTTTTACATCATGTCGTTGCAAGAGAAATTTAAATTCATGGTTATAAAATTCTTTACCACGATCAACGTGCAATTTTTTCGGTACACGACCTTCCGCAAGTATAGTTTTCATTGCATCCGTGGTATCTTTACCAGTTTTGCTCTTTATTGGTACAGCCGAAGCGTACTTTGAAAAAATATCAATAACCGTCAGTAAGTATCTATAACCACTATTATATTGCGCATAAGCTGACATGTCTACAAGGTCAGCTTGCCAAGTCTTATCCATTCCACGAATAATCACACGACGGCGTGGATAATTTTTTCTCGAAGGTCTGTGGAGTTCTTCAACCAGTGCTGCCTTCTTGTCATCCATTTTCAAGTTTTATCAAACGATCTTCCAAAATGGCGATGTCTTGAGTATTACGCAATGTCAATGCCTTTCCAGTTTGACTGTCCGTCTCGAGTTGTTTCAATTGCTTGTTCACCGTTGTCTCAAGATCATGAATTATCGTCTCGTTGTTATCTTTGTTGACAGTAGATTTTTCTAATGTACTCAGTCTATCATCTAGCTGAGTAATGATCTTTGCATTTCGAATTATCAGCTCTTGTACTGTCTCAAAATCAATACGTTGCTTCTTTAGTTGATACTTGAACTCAGATTGTAGAGATTCGATCATTATACCATGATCATCTACATCATTCTGCAAAGAAGTCGTGACATGATATACAAGACGAATTTCTTGTTGCACTATATTTTGCGTTGTTTGCACAATGACAGCATCGTTTTGCTCTTTAGGCTCAGCAAGATTACATAATCTTCTATGATCAATATCATATTGACCATCAGCTGTAAATTTGAATCCAGTTCCTGGAGGTCCTCGACTACCGCTGCCAACACTTCTAATTCCAAGATTGCTTCTCAATTGACGGCCGAACACGTCAACGCTCATTTTGGGTGTTCGAACGAGACTGAGCTCCAAGAGTAGCTCACCACCATTAATAAATGATTTTGGATTCACGTAGTTCTTCAATAATAGATATAATTTCATTGGAATGACTTGAGTTTCCAGCCGTTTGCGAGGCAAGCAGCAATCGTAGTCGATCCACTAATTCATTCGGATCGTCCCAATAAACATAATCTATTTTATTTTCCTTTCTAGCAATCATATGATGCGGTAGACCTTTGCCTAATGCTTGTGACTGTCCCTCTGTTGTCTTCCTTTGTGATTTTCTTGTTGGTGAATCAATCATTGTAGCAATTATATTTTTAAATTTAGCACTTTTGTCTACACGAATGTCATTGTCATTGCTGTAATGTTTCCGATATGCGTTTGTCGAGTTAAGAATTTCACGATAATGCTCCATGTCATTTGAACTCACGAGAGATTCATCTGGAACTTTTTTAAACAGAAGTTCAAGTAAACCTCTACTTAAATGATAATTCTTATCACCAATATGAATTGTATTATCATTGAATGTTATTGGTGAATTACCAATCATTAAACGATTTCCCTGAAGCTTGCGTACGCCATATGAAGTATCAAGGTTTTTGTATTGTTTTGAATGAAACATTTTAAGATACTGTTCGGGTAGATAGTTAGAAATTGGAACCGAATCTTCTTCCAGAGTACTATCTAGCTCTTCTTCAGTTGAATCTCCATGAGCTGTTGCGAAGGAACGGTCAAAGCTATGATCGAATCGATCTGTATAATAATTATCATCACCATTATCCTTTTTTATTTTTTCTACTTTTTCTTCTTCCCATTTGATTGGTAATTCTCGTTTCACTGAATGATCCACAAGCTTTTCCAGTGGAGTTACCACAGGCTTGAAAACTTCACTCATCGCTTTCTCTGTCGTCATTTTGCCTAGTTTTAACATTTTGTGTTTTCGTCGGATCGCATCGCTTGCATTTGCGATTTTGCGTAACACATCTTTTTCCTTGCTGAGCTGTATACTTTGCATGTTGACACCTTTAAGTTTGAATCTCAACTGCCTTCATTTCGATGTTGATTCTAAATTTATAAAACAATCAAATCCTTTTCTATACCTACGCTCGTGCAATTCACTATCTTTATCGATGACAACGAAGCCATATTTATTATTATTCCAGCAAGTGAAACATACATCTTTGAATTGGAGATATGACATATCAGGGTTTACATGATCATGATAAATATGCTTCAAATTCATTTCATCTTGCCGAAAAAGTATCAATAGATTGGTATTATCACGCACGAGGTGTTTGGGGATGCGCGCATACGTCTGACAAAGATAAAAACAATCGACGTTTCGATGTCGTCCCATGCAAAAGAATGCTCTGATATTATCTTGTTTTTCACACGCCACATCATCAAAAATCATGATGGAGTTCGTATGTGCGTGTTCCGGTTGAATAACTTCTTCATGGTCGTTGAAAGGAGAATAGCCTATACCTCGCACAGTTTGGAGTAGTTGTTGTAAGAATTGATACCTTGGTTGATTCAATGATTTTGAGTGAACGTAGATATTTTCAAATCTCAGACCATGCGGATGGGTTATGAGAGCAAAAAGTGCATTTGTCTTTCCACAATTGGATGGACCACAAATAATTGCACGCACGCTGTTCGGTAATAGTTCTCCATGACGTTTTCCGCCCTTTTGAACATTTCGTTGCACCAGCTCATCGAAATTTAGCACTGGTAGCTTTGTTGGATGTTCTTTGAACCTCATCTTCATCACAAGCATTTACTTCGAGTGTGTCTTGAACCTCGACTTGATTGTGACTAAACAAATAAGTATAAACATACAGCTTATAGAGGTTTGTTCCTCAGTTAAGAGTTACCCTCTATGCTGTGCACAACTAGCGGAAACGTCGATTATGAAAAAGCACGAAGATTCACAGAATTCAGCTTCCCAAAGTTTGAAGAATTTTTCGCAGGAGCTGCACCGACAGTATCTTCCTCCTAATGATAATAAGTTAAAGGATGATAAAATTAAAGGTAGTACATCTTTTCATGGGAAAGTTGATTCTGGACGATACGGTGCTGTGGGTGATAACAAATATAAATAATATCGATGAAAGTTATTAATCTCAGTTGAAAACCGTCCGTCGATGAGGATGATTGTGCATAAGCGTATACAACACAATAAACGTAAAGGTAGAGGCTTAGTCAACACACTCATCAATAATCTTCCGATTGAGCTCCATTTGCCAGGTTATCAGTACTGCGGTCCCGGTACAAAGTTGGCGAAACGTCTTGCTCGCGGTGATCCAGGCATCAATCCGCTTGACGCAGCTTGCAAGGAGCACGATATCGCCTATTTGAAGACCCGAGCGAATCCGGAAGCGCGGAAGATCGCTGACCAGGTGCTTGCTGAGCAAGCGTGGAAGCGCGTTCTCGCTAAAGACGCTAACCTCTCAGAAAAAGCCGCTGCCTGGGGTGTGACCAATATAATGAAGGCTAAAACAAAATTTGGGATGGGGGTGGGAAAAACGAAAAATAAGAGTGTAGCAACACTGAGAAATATCATTGGTGCTGCTAAAAAATCAATGACATCGAACGTTGATTCTCGTAAGGTTATCAAGTCCGCTTTAAAAGGGGCACGTGATGCTGTAAGAAAGGCTGGAGGAAAGGGGAAAGTTAAAGTAGGACGCGTTTTGCCAGTACCCACGAAAATTGGTGGCATCTTACCATTTCTCATACCGATCTTTGCTGGTCTGAGCGCAACCGGTGCTCTAGCCGGTGGTGCTGCTGGTATAGCAAAAGCGGTAAATGATGCAAGCGCTGCAAAGCGTCAGCTAGAGGAAAGTAAGCGCCATAATGAAAAAATGGAAGCTATCGCTCTGGGTAAAGGTTTTTACCTAAAACCCTACAAAAAGGGGATGGGTTTGTATCTAAAACCACCAAAAAACGCATGAAGCTACCACACCGAGCACTCACTGATGTTGATCTAATGAAGTATGCTAGAATCATGAAGATTCCATACTTTCGGGGCGTTTACATGAGAAACGAATTGCCTCAAAATGGTCCACGAAAGACAGAAGCAGCTATTGTGAATCTCGATGATAAAGATGGTCCTGGGACACATTGGGTTGCATATAAGAAGAAAAATGATGAAGTCATTTATTTCGACAGTTTTGGCAATCTTCAACCACCAAAAGATTTAATAGATTATTTCGGTGTTGGTAGCACTGTAAAATACAATCATGAAAAATATCAGGATTATGATACAATCGTGTGAGGACACCTATGTCTCAAATTTCTCAATGGATATCTATAAATAGTGACTTATAACACTTTAAGCATCAGTTAAACATCAACTATCATGGGTGATTCGTTGACGTTGACCATCTCTGGGACGAGCTCTATACTCGAGGCTCACTATTTCCCTCCTATTGAGCTATCACCATTGAAAAACTACGCTCTCGGACTCGTTGAATTGTTAACCTTCAATTCAATTCCGAACATCGACATAGGAAATAACAAGTTTTTTATAGCAGAAGAAGTTATTACTATACCTACAGGTAGTTATGAAATTGAAGATATCCAAAGCTACTTACAAAGTACACTATCCAACAAGAATATATCAATCAACCTAAGACCAAACAACAATACTCTATGCAGCGAAATCCAGTGTGATCAAGATATAAACTTTATGCATAATGAATCGATTGGTAGACTGTTGGGCTTCACTCCACGCATTCTCAAAGCTAATGTGATGCACACTTCCGATTTACCTGTAGCTATTCTCAAAGTTAACTCTCTCCGAGTTGAGTGTAATATTACAACCGGAGCATATATCAACGAGCAGCCAGTACACACCATCCACGAATTTTTTCCAGTCGTTCCACCAGGATATAAGATTATTGAAGTGCCATCACACGTCATTTACCTTCCGATCGTTGTGCAGTCAATAGATCATTTCCAATTAAAACTTGTGGATCAAGACGGGGAGTTGGTGAATTTTCGAGGAGAAATTATAACTATAAGATTGCATGTGAAACCGTCATAATGGGTATTGTGTTTAATACAAAAGTTGGGAAAAGCTATAAGAGTGAACCACTATGCCAAGAACAAATCAGTCATCGAGTATCACTCTGGAAGCTAAGACATCAAAACGTTCAGTTCTTGAAGAATCTAGGTCTGAAAATCAGACCACTAAGCCTTGGACGAAGGAGCGGAGGAAAATAAAAATTCGGATTTGCTGTATTGGCTGTTTCATACCATGGAAAAAATTTGGAGTATACAAAACCCAATTGTGTTCGATGAGTCTATCTCACATTACGAGACTCATGCACACCAACCTTTCGCATCAGCAACTTTCAATAACAACGATGAAATTCGAATTTCCGTTCAACATCAAGATTTGTGTTTGCTGCCAAGTGCGAGTTCATTGCATGTGCATGGAAGATTGATGAAAAACGATGGAACTGCAGTTCAATACACAAAATTAGTCAGCAATGCTATCTGTCACTTGTTTGAAGAAATTCGATATGAGCTGAATGCTATCGAAATTGATCGAAATAAAAATCTTGGTATCACAACGCTCATGAAGAACTATGTATCTCAGAGCCCAGGTCAAATATCTTCGATGGAAAATGCTGGCTGGCTCATCAATGATGGTGATGATCAATCAAAAATAACTGATGAGAATGGTCACTTCGACTTATCAATACCACTACAGTTTATACTAGGTTTCGCTGAGGATTATCATAGAGTCATTGTTAATGCTAAGCATGAGTTGATTCTCACAAGGACCAACACGGATATAAATGCCATCGAACAAACGCCTATTGGTGAAGAATTCAAGATTTCACTGTTGAAAATCGAATGGATGGTACCGTACATCAAAGTTTCTGATCAACGAAAAATTCAGCTACTTAACTTTATTGCCAAAGATCCATCGATTACCATGAGTTTTCGTACGTGGGAATTGTACGAGTATCCACTCTTACCTGCTACTCAAAAACATGTATGGGTCGTTAAAACATCGAACCAACTCGAAAAACCTCGATATGTCATCGTGGGCTTTCAGACCGCACGAAAAAATACTGCTAATAAAAATGCGAGTCATTTCGATCACTGTAACCTTCGAGATATCAAACTTTATCTGAATTCTCAGTCATACCCTTATGGAAATTTAAATCTCGATATTACTAACAATCAATATGCTCTACTGTACGATATGTATGCAAACTTTCAAGCCTCGTATTATGGAAAAGAATGTGAACCTTTGTTGAATAAAGGTAACTTCCTTAAATATGCTCCACTAATTGTCATTGACTGTTTAAAACAAAACGAGTTTCTCAAATCAGGACCAGTAGATATACGCTTGGAATTTGAATCAAACATTCCGTTTGCACCTCAAACTTCGGCCTATTCCTTGATTTTGCATGATCGCATAGTTGAATACAACCCGATTAGTGGTGGGGTGAAAAAATTGACATAAAAGCTCTGTGAGCGATTAATCTTAGCTCAGTCTGAAGATAGCAGCCGAAGTTTTTCGAGAAGAAAATAATATAAGAGTGTGAAGTAATAAACGATTACAAGATGGAGTTGGTGGTCGATCTTCAAGGATTCAAGAGACCTATCAATGAGTTTGTCTTGAAGGAATTCGCTATAATTCCTGTTCATCACAAAGCAATGCAACTATTAGCATTCATATTCCAACCTCCTTGTACTTGGAATAGTTTGCCTGTAAAATACAGGCGTATGAACGAATGGCTGACACGCAATTTTCATGGACTAACTTGGGCGTCGGGAGATTTGCCGTACGAAGCGGCAAATCAAATTATTCGCAATATTCTTATGCACGCTTGTGTCATATACGTGAAAGGAATGGAGAAGAAAAAATGGTTGGCTAGTTTCATTGGAGAATCAGCGCGAATTGTCAACCTTGAAGATCTCGATTGTCCATCATTGGTGCAGCTAAGCCAAAGATCAGCATCATCCTTCACAACATATCCGCATCATCATGCAAAGATAAATTGTGCTGGTGAAAATGTAAAGTTATTGAGAAACTGGATTCTCCAATCTTCTGTTCCATTGCAATAGCATTCTTCTGATGTTTGTAATATTGTAAATAAAGAACCTACATTTGTATATGTGTGACAGCTGATATTATTACTTCACCCACTGCGTTGACCTATATATGTACACTGTTTCTCTTTAATCTCCTTCGGTCTCTTCACTCTGTAGGTCGCAACATCGTTGGAAGCCATGGACCATTGAGACAACACTATTTTCTCTCCATTGATAAAGGACTAAGGTTAATAACTGCTATGTTAAAGCGATTTTGATTTATTCATTATACATATTCAGAACTTATATTTTTGAAAAATTTGTTTTTCATACGCACATTTTTTGTCACAATGAATCCAACTATCTCGGACGACACAGGGACATTCCACGAATGTCTCAGTTGTATAAGTAGAAACAGCTATGTCTTTGGCAATAGGCCAGTACCAAGGGAACTTAACAATTCTTTTATTTACTATTTTCTGTGAATCATAGCGTGGAGCAACATAACCAAGTTGTCGTTTATGAATCCACCTTTCTAGTTCACCGCTTTTAATACCAGCAGCACGAGATGCAGCCCACTCTTCCTGCGAATCATGAAAATGCGTCTTAAAAAAATTATCTTCATACTGGAACCATTCGTCTTCTGAATCTTCCCATTCCGTGAACTTGTGGGAATTTTTTGTATCGTGAACTTGAGCCCACTGTCGCCAAACATTGCTCCAACAAGTCTGATGATATGATGATGATATCTCTGATAAAACATATTTATAAAAAATAAAAATTAACACATTGTGTTGATATGTTTTTGATGTTTATTATACAGTATATCCCCATGGGACAGTTTCAATCTTATTAGTACAGATGATTCTTTTATTATCATTCCAACTTAAAGCTAATTTGTTCTGTTTGACAGTTTCAACTTTGTGCTTTTTACTGCGAATCAAATGTTGATTTTTTCTTACATTTATATGATACAACAAACATCGTTCATAATCATCAAATGTTATTTTTCTCAATGTTGATAATTTCACACCTTTCGCTCGCTTTTCCACACTACTTTGAATTTTATAACGATACATTTTCGCCCTCAAGCCGACGAATTGTTGCATAATTTGACCTTTATTATCATCCTTCATTAAGCCGAGAACCATCTTATTTGCTAGAGGCATACCGTAAATATTATCAGGAGCGTAGTTAGAAGTATCAAACCTGTCTATATCACGTTTCATTATCTCATATATGTCCGGAACTGTAATATGATAGAGCAGACTGTTGGTGTCCGTGTACATCAATTTAACTCGATCACCGAGTGAACTCTTCATATAATTGTAGTGAAAATCATAAATGTATGTTTTCGCAATTTCGAGAATACAACACCCTACGTATATCGGTTTGTTAAACTTTATTTTCGTACGATTCATCTCGAATATGGTCATGTTTTCTTCAAATATGACACAACTATGGAAATTTGGTTTGGCGATAAGAGCTCGAGCTGCGCACCGCCCATTCCACTTTGTAATAAGCTTAACGTCGCGATATTTTCTAACATTTTCCATCGTTTTACCAAAAACTGCGTTATTCATTAGCTTGTAAAAGTTTTCCTCAAACTTATTGATCGATTTTTTTCGCAGTTCGGTATTCAAATCAATATATGCCTTAAGCCATGCTGATTGTGTAAACTTCAATACTCTATGTAATTTTGTCAGTTTCATGCCCAGACCTAAACACTGTTTCAAGTTTCTATAATGAATTATGTATCTCTCTTTTCGGAAAAGTGTAGTCATTAATTTTGGCTTATCAGAACCAGGAGGAACAAACGGCTCCGGGCACAATGGTAGGTCTTTGTGAAGTTTGTGAATTTCTTTAGGATATTCTAGATCAACCTCAAAAATATATCCCGTGGGAGAATCATCAGGAATATTACAAATATCTAAGTCTTCGCAATTAGTCTCCCATTCGAAAGAGCCGTTTGGTAAATACTGACTCATAGCTGCACCGTACAAATTATTTACATCATAATACATGAGATGTGACTCGTCTTCACTCGGGTTATAATCTTCTTTCATATACCGATTGTTTGCTTTAGCATATCGGTTCGAGCATTGAGCGAGTCCACCCCGGATACCCCGTTCTATAAACATTATCATATCTATGTCATCTAGAAGCTCAAGCTCGACGCCTGTATACTTTAGCATCTCGTCAAAACCAAGTCCCGGAGCACCGTAATAGTGCAGAGGATCTAACTTATATGTGGTCAAACAATTTCGTCGAAAATTTTCAAATATATCAGCCAAAAGGAGTATGTCCGTTTTTAGGTACAAGTCTGAATAATCACCTAGCGTTTGGATCTGGAACGCTTGCCAAACGTTGCACGCATGTGAATATTCAGCCTCTGAAATATCTTCGTTATACAATTGTGAGTAAAATTTTTCCTTTGAAGGTAATTGAGTCTCCTGAAGTTTGTCCCAACTATCCACATAATCATACGGGAAAACACCTTTTCGTGTTAGTAACTCAAATTCCTCTGAGCTATTGCAGTATCGTCGTGTAATTTTTTTTTCATCGTTGTGAAGATAAAAAGATAGTTTATCAAGACCGCTCGCCATAAAGCGAAACGAATCAATAAATCTAA
Source organism: Tromatobia lineatoria (assembly GCA_949699805.1). NCBI lineage: Eukaryota > Metazoa > Arthropoda > Insecta > Hymenoptera > Ichneumonidae > Tromatobia > Tromatobia lineatoria. The sequence goes on along the minus strand of OX453038.1, from coordinate 19,542,572 downwards.
AACTGATGTTTGTACCCTTAACACTTTTTGTAAAAAAGATGTATTTTTCCTTGTTTATCGGTAGAAGACTTATCGCACCATCAAAAATTGCTAATTCTTTGATGAAAAAATGTGCATCATATCCCGATAAGTTATGAAAGATCACAGGTATTATGTGTGAATCTTTATAATTCAGATTGCAGCCGTTATGCGCTGCACCGCGATACTTTCCAGTGAGGTGACAGTGATTACGATTTTTTGAATCTTCCGAGCCGAACGGTTTTTCACAAATATGACAGATTTGCGTTGAATAAAATTCACGTGATTCTTGTTCGTTTAGGGGATTCAGTGGTACGATGTTGATCCCTATTGATTCATAAGATATAGTTTAGAGTGCCATTTGTTTTGTAATTATGATTTCATAAGGATAATGTGTACTTATAATGAGATAGCGTGTAAACATGTGAATAGCCGAAAAAAATTATAATTTTCGCTTTAATATTGGAAGAAATAGTGGGAAAAATAGGAGAAATAACTAATTAATGCATTACTTTCTTGATGCATTAATTATTTTTTCCCATTTTCTCTAAAGAATTACCGTGAATTTTAATTGGAAAATAATAATTTTTACAGCTATTCAAAAGTGAAGTCATTGTTTTATAACCACTACATGTTATTATCATGAAATTATAATTACAAAACAAATTGTACTGTAAACTATATTTATTTATTTATTTATTTCTCTCCAACGGGTAAGAAATACCCAATCACAAAATGCCGGGACAAAACGCAGCATTCATAAAAAAAATACAGTTGACGAAGGTAACGGCTATAACTGAATAATATACTAGCAACAGATGTACAATAGTAAACATAGCTAATCCTACCCGAGAACACGTAATTACGCGGTAAGCAAATTAAAAAAAAGAGTGGTGTCATTGATCCCAGCAATCAGCGCAACAAATAAGGTATTACCATATTTTTATAACGAGCGAGGCTTAAATTAAACAACTTGACATTCTGAAAGTGGTTATTCGCAGTTCTCAATACACGTGGTAATCAGCTATGGTACGCATAATTGAATCGATAGAAGGGGACCGCAAAAGGTTCGGTAGATCTAGTGACCACGTCGGTTCCTCTGAATCTAATGAGCGCATGTAGAGAAGGTAAGTCCATTCGATGATGAATGATACCATGGAGAAAAGCCAGGTCAGCAATAGTCCTACGAGTCTGAAGAGAATGCAAGCCCAAGACAGTCGAGATGGCGGTATAATCATGATCGAAGGGACTCAAAGGCATGCCAAGGCGATAAGCAGCAAATCTGAGGAATCTATGCTGAACTCCTTCCACTAGATCACTAAAGACCTTAGAATAAGGTTACCAAATAACCGATGCATATTCTAGGTGAGAAGGTACGAGCGCATTATAAAGAGCTAGTAATGCTTTAGGGTTATCAAACTCAGCAGATATTCTCTTCACATACCCCAGGGTTTTTAACGCTGCTGTAACAACAGCTCGAATGTGACCCGTGAAAAAAGCGATGTATCAAACGTAACACCAAGATCACGGGTAGAAATGATTGTTTCAAGGCAATACCCAGTCAAAACATAGGCTGTCACTACAGGTGAGCTGGCCCTCGTGTAATGCATAACCTTACATTTCGCAACATTCAGGTCCATTTCATTTAATACACACCACTTAGCGATGGAATCAAGGTCGGACTGAAAACATTGTACATCCGCTTTAGATTTGACAATCTTAAAAAATTTGAGGTCATCGGCGAAGAGTAAAGCACTCGAGTGTCGCACCACCCCCACAATGTCGTTAATAAAGATGTTAAAAAGCAAAGGTCCCAGATGGGAACCTTGGTGAACGCCAGAAGAGGAATGGTACGGCCTCGACTGGCATGCACCAACCTTGACCACCTGCGTACGATCAGTCAAATAAGAGCGAATCCAGCTCAGAAGAGAACTCGAAATGCCAATTGCCTCCAGTTTCTGAAGTAAGATACGGTGATTAACTCTGTCAAATGCCTTTGAAAAGTCCGTGTAAGCAGTATCTACCTGTGATTTCTCATTGAATGCCGTCACAACAAAATTAGTGAAGATAGCTAAATTAGTCACCGTTGAACGCCCTTCAGAAAAGCCATGCTGTTCCTGAATAATCACGTCACCAACTAATGTAGATCGTTTTTGCGTAACCATAGATTCAAAGAGTTTAGGAATTGAGTTTAGAGCAGAGATAGGCCGATAATTGACAGCAATATTATCTAGACCGAACTTTAGCAAAGGCCTGACAGAGCTAAGCTTCCACGCCAGAGGAAATTGTCCAGTCAACAGTGACCTATTAAATAAGACATACAGTGGTCGTGCAAGGCCAAATCTACAGTTTTCAAGGATAAGCGGCGGTATTCCATCAGGTTCTGGCCCACCATTGCTGTTCAATTCTGTTAAACGGTCAAAAACTTCCGCGAGAGATACTGAGATTACATCAAGATTCAAAAATGGTCGACGCGGCAGCGGTGGAGACGAGCCACCATCTGATACAAAGACAGATTCGAAGTGTAGGGCGAACATGTTTGCCATATCTAGAGACGCAGTAACTGTTTCGTTATGATGACTCAAGGCACTCGGTAAAGAGTCAGTTTTTTTTCCCGATATTGGCGAATTGCCAAAAAGATTTCACATTGTCTACGATGTTATTTTGAACGTTTCGCATATAGTTTCTGTAACAGACGTCAGAACGTAGCTTGCATCGTGCCCGCAACCTCGAGAAAGTGAGATAGTCCTCGCGCTGACCTAACGATTTTTGGGTAATGTGGGCACTTTTCTTTTCGATAACCAGATGTCTCAACTTCGATGAAAACCACCTGAGAACGATGAAACAAATCTCATTTTCCAAGGAACGAAACGACAAATGCCTTCTTGGATAACTTCATTTAAGAAAATTGCTGCATCATCCAGCGAGAGTACGTCGAGATTGTCCTCCCACGGGTAGGTTACAAAGGAATAGTCCATTGCAGCATAATCGGCATTGCGAAAGTCGTAGAACCCTCCACGCGTCTCCGTTTGCTGAATGGAAGATCTCGGGATTTTCAGTTGAGTAAGCAACGCAGGATGATATGGATCACAGTTGATTACAGCATCAGTTGAAAGCGAGACAGTAGCCGACAAATTGGTAAGCACTAGACCCAAGAGACTACCATGAAAGTTCAAGATATTGTTGCACTGGGTTAAATCAAAGCTGCCAAGGTCATCAGCTAGGGTAGAAGCGACCCGAACCTCATTTATAGGTGCACCCTGAGACCACGTCAAAGCTGACACTGATTGGCCAGTCGGCCAAAGGGCATGCGGTAAATTGTAGTCCCCGAACAACACGATCTTCAATGAAGCGTTTCCACTGGCGATGGACTTCACGCAGTCACAGTAGGCAGGCTTGGTAATGAGTAGCCGGCGACATAGGTGGCAAGTAGATAGCACCAATCACTATCCTCTCAGACTGAGTCAAGATTTGGACAAACATTTGCTCCAAAAAGTCAATTTGCGTAGGGAGAGCAGCACTCCATAGGGCCTTAGAAACCGCAATAAGAACACCACCACCACGGGACGAAAAACTGGTACGACCATCTCTCTCGCATCTATAAATCGAGTTACCAACAAAACCAAGTTCTGACAAATGGATGGACTGATCGAGCCAAGTTTCCGTAAACACTAAAATGTCATAAACTCCACCACAAGTACCAAAAGCTGTCATTCTGGTAATATACCGCGAGATTTAGAGACAATATTAGTTTTTTGACTGATCACTTTTCTTTGTCACCGTAGGAACACCTTTCACGAATTTAATGGTCCAACTATTATCACCTTGGTTCTGCAATGATTCAAGGTCTAACCTCGCATTTGTAAGTTTGAGTCTTTGTTTTTCCGTTTGGTCGCTTTTCACAAGCATAGGCTGGTTGTTTAAGTGCAGAGACTTTCGGTTTTTAAGTACGTGTAACGCATCGGCACTGGAATTTAAGGAGGCAATTACAGGGCGAGGCTTGCGATTAGTTTCCGTTTGTGATAATTTGCCTATCCTACGGCATCGAAGATTCGTTGTATCCAGAGAGATAGGCGCTAGGATATCTAAGACTTGCTGGAAGCCCTGATCAGGACATTCAGCAATGTTGTAGAATATAACGTTTGCCGATCGTCTATTTCTGTCCTCAAGTTCCGCAATAATAGTCTCTTCCGATTCACTAGAGGTGCGTAAATTCTTAATTTCTTCTTGTAACACAGAAGTGGTATTTTTTATGGCCTTCACTTGGTTTTCAAGGTCACCTAGCACTGCAACCTCCTTAGATAAATTAATGACTAAGGTCGATAAATCCTCAATCTTCTTGGATTGCGGACGCTTTCAAATGCGACGCCACAGGCTCTGCATTTTTATCCAAATCACTCCGAAGCCTATCCACCGAGTTGCTAATTAATTGTTGCTCTGCATGGAATTTTTCAAAGAAGTTACGAAGAGCCGCTTCTAGATCGCCTTTAGTGAGAGCTGCAGTAGATTCAGACCCGTCAACAGTTTGCGGCGTAATCTTGGTTGGCGTATTGGGACGAGAGCCACAACATTTTGAAAAGCCCCCGTTCGCAAGCTTGGTGCATCTCTCAGAGCATGATGCATGATAGGGTGCATCACCCAACGAACAGTTTACCCGATTATCACGCAGTGGACCTTTTCCACAATATCTGCAATTTTTAGCTAAATCGGCACTTAATTTATTCATATCTGGCGACCGAAGCACGAGATGACGAATAGAGAGACGACTGAAAATTTAGCCAAACAGCGGCAGGCCAAAGACACAAGAGATAAGCAGTCCGGCGGCAGTTCAATGACCCACGTATAGCTATCGCATTACCATAGCAGAGGCAATGAGAAGTGAGAGAATTGCATGACGTAGCATCAGTAGCCAGTGCGCGAGGTCAACAAACCCAACGGCGACGCGCGAAGCGAACTCACGCCAAAAGCAAGACACAGAAAAACCGGCAGCACCTAAATTACTATCCGAAAAGCCGAGCACTCAATAAAAAGCACTAGAATTATCAAAAGTTAAGTTCAGTTTACAGCTCACGGTTCACAATTAATAAACAAGTAAAATTTACCACAAATAACGAGTAGTAACACGAAAGAAAAGTAATAACACCGATTCGATTTCTATAAATTTATCAAAATCCGAATAGATAGAGATAATAGCACAAAATGAAATAACATCCAAATCTATCGATCTGTATCAGTCTCTATATCATATTTTTACCAGGGATATAACACTGCAATGTTGTATGGCCACTGTCACCCCCTACCCTCCTCCGCCCCTTGCATTTACGTATGGTTATCACCAACGAAAAACTGAACATCTACGGTAGTTTTAAGAACGCCAAATTTTAAATAAAATATATTTTTTCACCTCAAGCGGCCCTACTACAATTTTTGTATAAATTTAGGAATAGGTAATTTAACGTGATGATTGGCCCGAGCGGTAAAGCGATGACTTCAAAACAGGGAAGTGCCGGTTGAAGAACAACCGAGGTTTTTTTCCCTTTCTTTCCCTGCATTATTTTTCTTTCAAGAGCACGGGCTTATGGGAGTGCCAGTGCATCATTTAAACTGCATCAACCACACGAGCATTCAGTTCAACGTTTTTTTTTTTCACCGAATGGAAGGTTTTTTTTTCTTCCACTAACTCTTTAACTACAAATTTGCTTGTTACGTTTAAATGGATATTCCGGAAAAGTATGTGCCTTCCAGAAATAATCCTCTCCGCTTAATGGAAAAGGTTTTGATTTTTATGCATGTATTGTTTTGACAGAATGTCAAAAACTGGTTAACTCAATAGTTATACCAGACACATTTTCGATTCCATATTCTGTGACCCTGCTTTCCACGTTCCTGCATGTAAAATCATTGATATAGGCGAAAGGAGTGGATCGAAAATTCGGGAAATGAAGGGCTGAAGGAATTTGCAGATGGCAAGATCGCGAGTTTTCGCTTGTGTTCTGCACACTTCGCCCAGACTGATTTCGTGAACGTTGATGGTAAAGTCCCGATCAGACGGCGTTTGAGAGGTAATGCGGTTCCGGTGAAAGTTATCTTGAGCGACAACCCGCCGTCGCAATGCGTTATTTCTGAAACACCGGTAGACAGAATATTGCAGAACGACTGTCAAAGCACTAACGTAGTTCGGAGACCTGTGCGGCCTCATAGTGAGCGACTACTTCAAGCTAAGGTAAACGCGCTGAAGAAAAAAGTAAAGTTACTGCAACGGACGATTGTCCGAAATATAAACAAAAAGCCGAAAGTATCGAAAGAAGATGTAATCGAGGGGGCGGCGCAGTTTTTAACCGAAAATCAAATCTTGCTGCTTCGTATGCAATTGAATCACGATTCTGTTCGCAAGTGGAGCGTAGAAGAAAAACAGTTCGCGTTAGGTCTTTATTATACGTCCCCCAAGGCGTACGTCTTCTTGCGGTCAAAAAAGGATGTTGCACTTCCGTGTGTTACTTTGATTAGGAATTGGGTAAATGAACTCAACCTTACCACCGGATTCAGTCCAGATTTGTTAGAACAAGTAAAAGCAAAGACAGACACGATGACACTACACGAACGACAGTGCGTTATGATGTGGGACGAAATGAGCATCAAGGTATTATTAGAATACAATTCGAAAGCCGATCTGGTCGAAGGATTCGAAGATCTCGGTGAGCTCGGACGGATGAATCGAGCAGCGAAGTATGCTCTCGTTTTTATGTTGCGCGGTTTGATATTCTCGTTGAAACAGCTGATCGCCTATTTCCTCTCACATAGAAACGTAACCGGTGACGACCTGATACAACTTCTACGTCAAGTACTCGCAGCGTGTTCCAAAGCTGGGTTCCGTGTGAGATCGATGGTCTGCGACCAGGGCTCCGGAAACAGAAAAGCAGTCGCTACTATGGGCATCACAGAAAGTCAGCCGTACATCGAATTCGAAGGTCAGAAGATCTTTTTCAATTTTGACATCCCTTACTTAGTCAAAAGCGTAAGGAACAACCTACTGTCGAAAACTTTTGTAGTCGATACTGACATAGTTTCGTGGAAAGCCATCAAAGAGCTACGTGAAGTAGAGAGATCGAAAGATTGTAGAGCCGCGCCAAAACTAACCGATCGTCATATAGAGCCGAATAATTTTCAAAGAATGAATGTCCGTCAAGTTTTCAAGCCACTCAAGTTTTCAGTGCTTCAGTTTCCGCAGCGATGTTCGCTGGTCAAATCACGGGAGATTTGCGTGGCTTGTATTGCAATGCTACGGCTAACTTCATGAAAAGAATGAACGATACGTTCGATTGCCTCAACAGTCGTTACGCTAACGATCCGAATCCACTCAAACGCGCGTTATCTGAAAAAAATCCGCAAGTTGAACAGTTTTTAAGGGATGCCGTGATCTGGATTGCAAAGGATTGCAACCACGCGCGTGAATGAGGATTGTCTCGAAAATCTATTCGCCGTCATTGGCGGTCGTTTGGGACACAACGACAATCTTTCTGCGATGGAATTTAGGCAGAATCTGCAGTACTCGATCACGGCTACGCTGCTCAAGCCATCGTCTGGCACTACTTGCGAAGAAGACGATGCGGTCGCCTTGATGGCTACAGAAAACCATTCTATCGAGTCTGATGAGGACAAGGAGCGTGATCTGCAATCTACACCAAATTTAATCGTTGAACCAAAACACGATGAGCTCGAATTCGTCGAAACTCAAAACGCACCGGCCGAATCGAACGAAAAAGTTAGAATTTCCTGCGCGGTAAACGATAGCGAAATGGATTCTCCGGTAATAAAAGATAATCTAGAAGAGTGCGCGATGAAGTACGTCGCGGACTATCTCCTGCACAAGTGCGTGCCCAAGTTTGACTGTGCAGAGTGCAAGCGCGTACTGACTAAAGATAATCAAGATTTCGAGACCACGAACGAGTTATTAATATTTTGGAAAGCGTATAAGACCACCGATGGTCAAGAGCTCGGCCACTTCAAAGTTCCTAGCGATAGATTCCACAATTTAATAGTAGCAGCTTAAGCGCGATTTTCTGCAGAGTTTATGAAGCACAGTCACGAAAATAACATTGGTGAATACCTTAGAAACTGCATCCGCGAAACTTTCACTGAGGCTGATGGTGCGTTTTCGGGAAGTCGACGGTGAGTGCTCAATGCATCGCGAATATATCGTTAGCCTTTTTGTTCGAACTCACATCTTCAACCATCTCAAGTGGAGATCGCGGGATCTTAGAGATAGTGTCATTGCGAAAAGAAAGTGTATTTCCACAGCGGCAAAGCCACTCCGAAAAGTCCTCAAGGTAACTCACTGTTAGCCGCTATTTATAAAATTTGGTAACCATATAAATAGAATGAACGAAAGTGCCTTGCATGAAATTGGAATGATTGTTGATATGTATGATTGGATGAACACTATAAATTTAAGAACGGCCCAAGCACTGATTAGTTGTACTCGCGTGAATCTTATATATTAAAGCTTAAATATTACCGCGTTTCATCGCAAATCTATCGCGTTTTTAAACACACATTTCGTTCCATAATTTTTCCTTGATTTATTCAAACATCGTTTAAATGCCGACTCATAAAAGATGCACGTTTCGCGTGACCGCTGCTTGACATTTTTTCGCTATCGCGCTTGCGCTTTTCTTTTCCACCTTCATTTTTACTGCTGATTCGCATTTTGTGTATATTAATTATAAATTTATCCCAGCAGCATTCCTTTTCCTCTGTCCTAATACCTGCATCCTTTCTCGCCCGAATTCCTTCTCGATAGGAGCTTTCCACCACCTTCCCGTGGTTTCTATCGAGTAATGCCAGGTAGCAAATTTTCGAACAAAAATCTTTTCGAACAAAAATCTTACACGTAAGCCCGTATTTCGTATATAAACAGCATGTTCTTCTGTTTTTCTATGATAATTTGTTAACTGGCATTAGCTAAGAGTGGGTCTAGTTATAACGAAAAAAATTGCTTATTCTCGGGTTTGAACCTGTGATATTTTATTTTGCTTTTAACTTTAGTTCGATGGTTATGAACGCATTTACCGACAAGAATTCACGAATATAGATCATAAAAAGTATAACAAATAGAGCACAGCTGAGAGCCGAGATTTTTATATTTAACATTTCATTACTTTTATTTGAATCATACCCAAAGGAAATGTTTCGTCGAATAATGTAATTATAGATATACATATATTAATTTTCAGGATAAATTTCCTTAGTCGTAAACAATAAATATGGTTTTTGATATCCAATATTATTTAGAATGAATAAAAATACTCAGCTCTTATGATTTATTGATCGGTCGACACAACAAGATCGGAATCTCCAGGTAAGATGACGGGTGAGAAGACGAGCACGTCTGCTCGTCGTCGTGGTCGACAGCCGAGCAACAGGAATTTTTATTAGGTGCCGAAATCTCGGCGAGTGGCTTTACAATTTCGATACTACTCTATTTGTATAATTACGCTCGATACTTTTCGGCGAGTCACTGGACCGCTGGCGCGCCCGACAGCTCTGCGCGCTAATATTTTCCGTTTTCAAAATATATTCGTTACATTACCCCCCTATTTTTATGCTTGAGTTTTGTTTACAACAATTCAAGTATAAAATTCGTTTCATATGACAATTATTTTTTCTCATTCACTAAGGGTGAATGTTGTCTTATTCTTACAAACTAACCTAGTATATACACTTTAGAAACTCGAGTCATATTTACATTTTATGTACATTTTTATTATTATTATTTTTATGATTATATTTTTATTTTATTTTTATTTTTTATTCTAGCAAAACGTTATATTTTTTTTTTTTTTTTTTTTTTTTTTTTTTTTTTTTTTTTTGAGGGAAAAACGTTTATGATGAGGCTAATTTATTGGTCTATGGGCTTGTTGTATTTCCTCAAATTTCCGGGATTATAGGTCCCCTTAATATTATTATTATCGTCGCATTCCGCGAGAACGAACGCGTTAGCACCTTTAGATTTTGTAATTTGATAAGGTCCTTCGAATAAATGAAAAAATTTATGTGTGACTCTATTCGTGTTGCTTGAGAGATGTGGTACTTTTAATAATACCAAATCTCCAACGGCTAACGAAACATTCGAGATAGTTTTCTGTTGTCCCTTGCGTCTTTCGAAACTTTGCCACAATCTCTCGTGAGCTATTGAGATTTTTAATTCGTGAGTTTGTTTTTCCGGCGAAGGCAAATCGAAAAGCTCATGAATTTTATCTTTTGGTGTGGTTCCCCAATGCAATTCGTATGGCATAAATCCGGTACTACTATGGGTGGTAAGATGTAATAGCTCTTCCAATATTGGCAAATGTTTCGCCCAGCTCGTGTGTTGCTCTGCACAGTACGTTCTAAAAAGTTTCCCTAGTTCTCGCATAATTCGCTCAGTCGGATTTGATTATGGGTGCCTAATAGATGAATAAACTATTTTAATATCGTTGTTGGGTAATTGCTCTTTCCACAATTTCGATGTAAATTGCGATCCGTTATCGGACAATATACGTTTCGGTTTAGCAATTTTTTGACAGTAATCGTCTAGAATTTTCCTAACGACGATTTTTGCGGTAGCCTTTTTTACTGGGTATAATTTGACTAGTTTCGAGAAAGCATCCATAACGACGAATATATATTCTACCCCTCCGATTGATCTGGGTAACGGTCCATAAAAATCTACTGTGACCAGGTCGTTAGGCGCCTCTGATTTTACAAGACAACATTCACCTTCCATTGTTCGTTGTAGATGTTTAACCCTTTGACAGAGATCGCAACTACTTATGTATCTTTTCGCATCCTTGTTCATTCCACGCCAATAATAGAATCTTTTGAGCTGTCCAATAGTTTTATATACGCCTGCATGTCCGATTCTGTCATGTTCATTTTGTATTACAAATTTCTGTAATTTTTGTGAGATTATAATGCACCAATTTAGCTGACCAGAGGTCTTGTGAAACCAAATTCCATCGTTACATTGCACATTTTCTTTTTCAAGATTTCTGACTTGTTTTACAAACTCCATCAGTACGTCGTCTTCTTTTTAAAATTGTGCTAAATTCTTTAGTTGTTTTTCGAATATAGGATCGATTTTTAATTGAGCAACCATGATCAATGCATGATTTATGTCTTCACTCGTTTTTTGTGGATCGCATAGAATCATACTTGATATGATTAGCTTCTCTGAATCTTCCTTTTCGAATTTACCTTGAGGATTCCTACTAAAGAAATCGGCTACAATATTGTCACGACCTTTACAATATTTTACCGCGAACGAGTACTCCTGGATCAACAAAATCCATCTTATAATTCGTGCTGTATGATAAGGTGTTCGATTTAAAAACGTAAGCGCTTGGTGGTCGGTAAGAATAATAAATGGTCTCATAAGCAAATAGATTCGAAATTTCACTATAGAATAAACAATCGCTAAAAGTTATTTTTCCGTGGCCGTGTAGTTTATCTCAGCCTTGTTCAAACCTCTACTAACCAAGGATATTATTTTTTTATCCTCGTTATCATCAACTTGAAACAAAATATCACTAATACCTTTATCGGAGGCATCTGTTTGCAGGAAGAAAGTTCGATCGATTTGATAGTGAGATAATTCCACGGCTTGTTTAAAGTGATTTTTTAACTTTTGATAGGCCTGTGAGTGAAAAGTTGTCCATTTCCATCGCGTGTATTTTTTCAATAATTCGCGAAATGGATCAACAAACGCAGCGTGGTTTGCGGAAAATTGTCTGTAACAATTGCAAATTCCGAGGAATTTTTGGAGATCTAATTTACATTTCGGCTCCTCAAAATTTGTTATCACGTCGAGTTTTTTGGGATCAGGGACAATTCCGTTTGGAGAGAGAATGAAACCCAAAAAATTTACCGAACTCTGACAAAAAAGGCCTTATCCAGACGCAAAGTAAAATTGTTTTGATCAAGTTGCTAGAAATTTTTTTCTAAATGTTCTAAATGTTGCTCGAAAGTAGTGGATGTTATTAATAAATCATCTACATAATAATTTAAGAAATTATGGAAGTCGTCTTGAAAAGTGATATTAAGCGCTCGAATAAATCCGCTACCCGATGTCTTAAGTCCAAAAGGTATTACCTTAAATTGATATAAATTTCCTTCAAATAAAAAGGCAGTGTACTTTCGGGACTCCTTTTTTAATGGTATTTGCCAATAACCATGGGTGAGATCCAAGTACTCATAAAATTTTTTCCGTGATGCTTCTGCATTAATTCTGCGATAACTGGAGGGGTTTCGTTGTCTCCCTCTATGATCGCGTTAAGATATCTCGCATCTAGACAAACTCTAATACGCCCATTTTTTTTATCCACAATTCGCAGTGGGTAACAATAAAGGCCACTCCCCCTTTCGATGATGTCAGCCTCGCACATTACTTTAAGTTCTTTTCGGACCGCGTCTCTCAAGTAAATCGGTACCGGATACGAATGATTGGATATCGGTTTTGTTTGAATTAATTTAATCTCGTGTTCGTACACAGAGGTACGCCCAGGTCTATCCGAGAATAAATTTTGGTATTTTAAAATCAAATTCAAAATCAAATCTGCTCTGTCACGATCGAGAAACATTAGCTTGCGCGCGAAAGACCGAAATTCATCGGAGAAATTTCTATCCCTATTCAGACTGTGCTCGTACGCAACATCGAAACCGTCTTCAGTGATTTTTTCTTCGCGCTGTAAGTATTCGAAATTTAAATCTTCACCATCGTCGAATTGAAAGCTGCTAGATTTATCATCGTCTTTCAGTTCGGTTAGCTCGATTTGATTTAACAAACAGATCTGCTCACGATTACTCGTTTTGTCTATTAAATCGTTCGACGTTTTTGACGCAGCGTATTTGTCTTCGCTGTCTTTCTCATTATAAAATAATGTTTGTAAATTAAACGAATCTACATCCGCGTTGCGATCGTTTTTATTTCTGTCTTCTCGTATCTGAATTAAATTATCTTCAACTGTTTCAATATTGTCAACAGTATTTCCTAAATGCAAATCCGCATTTTTGGGTTGATTCTTAGATTGACATTCTATCGCGTGATTATTATTTCGATGTATTGACACGTCCGACCTATGAATAATGCGCACGAGCATTTTGTCTTGGGTTCGACATACATCGAGTCGCTCCGAAAAATCTCGATAAAATGAAACTCGATCCTGGCTGAGAAGTTTACCGAAAATCGAAATCGTTTTATTTTCGTAATTTATTATGCCTTTGCATTGATGTAACCAATCATTCCCAAGAATACCGTCCGACGTTAAATAAGGTACGACGAGAAAAACGTGTCTGAAAACACAATCGCCAATATGCGCGTCAAACAAAATTTGTTTTTTAATTGTAGTTGTTTTCTTCCCCACCGCGTTCGACACGTAAATAGTCGTGATTGGCAATTCGTTTAAATTGTGAAAACTTTTTAGTTTATTGTAAAACTGTTCTGAAATGCAGGTTACTTGACTGCCAGTGTCAACAAGCGCTTTGATCTCAATTTTTCCCATGAATAATATCCTGTATATAATAGTACGTGCGGCGACGGTTTTATACTGACTTTCGATTTTATTGGCTGTGTAATCGTGCCTTCAATATCATCATGGAGGTCCTCTACGAAGTCAAGAAAATTCTGACACGATGGCGGACCAGTTTTTATCGTGTCAAGAATTAGTTTAAATTATTTTCGCGATATTCCAGCGGTTGTTGAGTTATGTTTTGTCTAATTGATGGTTGATTTTGATTTAGATTTAGTGGCGGTGTTCGAAAATCTAGCCAACGTACCAATGACGGGTACACGCTTTGACTATATTGAAAATATTGACTATTCGAGCTTGGTGTAACATAATTCATATCGTATTGTGGTCTCGTGCTATCATTTCGGATTTGTGGCTGTTGTTGACGATTCCATGAGACATGATCATATCTATTATTGTAACGGTCATTGTATTGTCCCGGCCGAGCAACCCGAACACTGTTTACTTGAGCTCGATTTGTTTGTGTATTAGGCAGCGCGTTTCGAGATTCTCTACTTCTCATGAAATCCTCCTGTGCGATATCTAATTGCGAGAGCGCCTGGGCGACAGCATTTGTGTCGGAAAAATTTACTGTTGATAAATTCGAGCGTACACGAGGCGGAAGTTGTTATACAATTGCATAATTAATTTCGTATGGTGGTAATGGCGGATCAAAATGTCTCGTCTCCTTTAATTGATTGTAGAAATATGCGTGCATACTACCATCACTCGTTTTGTACTGTCTCACCGACCATTGGGTCTTAAATTTAAATTTAATGGGTACTGAGTAGAACTCTTCCGTGAAAAGTTTTTTTAAATCTTCGAAGGACGCAATTCTATTTCTCATAACATTATACCACACTTTGACGCGACCTTCTATTATGTTTTCAATTACCGCGATTTGGTGCTGAGCGCGAAAATTTTTTAATTTAAAATATCTTTCGACATCCTCGATATATTCTAGAGGGTTATTTTCTTCGGAAAATTTGGGAATACTGATATTGATGTGCAAATTTTGCAACGTATTAACAAGCCCATTTACCAATTGATCTGATGCCTGCTGGTTGTTCGCTTCGGGTTGAGCGTTGAGTCTTGGTTGATGTTGTGGAATCAGGTTACGTTGCTCGTCACGTAGTCTCAACAATTCAGCCCGTTGTTCTTCCAATTGTTGTCGTTCCTCTCTCAAGCGTTGCCTCTCGGCGTCGATGTTAAATCGTTCCTCTCGCTCCGCGTCAAACATTTCTTTCGATTTATTTGTGTCTCTGCTATTTTTCAGACTTGAATTAGTATTCATGCTTTTTCGTGAAATTTTCGATGCTATTATTTTCGTTTTCGGAGTAACTTTATTTTTTGATTTTACTGATGTTTTTGCAATTGGAGTAGATAATTTAGAAATGCCTGATTTCGAACGTATCACGCACGGTGATTTGTTATCGTTTTTATTTTGTTTTGTCATGAGACTCTATTATAATTAAAATTCTGGCTGAATTTGTGCCAACAAGTTGGGCGCCATTTTTGATATTTTATTTTGCTTTTAACTTTAGTTCGATGGTTATGAACGCATTTACCGACAAGAATTCACGAATATAGATCATAAGAAGTATAACAAATAGAGCACAGCTGAGAGTCGAGATTTTTATATTTAACATTTCATTACTTTTATTTAAATCATACCAAAAGGAAATGTTTCGTCGAATAATGTAATTATAGATATATATATATTAATTTTCAGGATAAATTTCCTTGGTCGTAAACAATAAATATGGTTTTTGATATCCAATATTATTTAGAATGAATTAAAATACTCAGCTCGTATGATTTATCGATCGGTCGACACAACAAGATCGGAATCTCCAGTTAAGATGACGGGTGAGAAGACGAGCACGTCTGCTCGTCGTCGTGGTCGACAGCCGAGCAACAGGAATTTTTATTAGGTGCCGAAATCTCGGCGAGTGGCTTTACAATTTCGATACTACTCTATTTGTATAATTACGCTCGATACTTTTCGGCGAGTCACTGGACCGCTGGCGCGCCCTATAGCTCGGCGCGCTAATATTTTCCGTTTTTAAAATATATTCGTTACAAACCAGAGCTGGGCATAATAAATAAATACTTAAAATACACGTTGTATTTTAAATACTAAAATACTTCTCACACTGAGACTAAAATCTGGTAATGTTAAAAATAATATACACTCAGAGAAAGGAATAGTACCGTCAACTATATTGTTGTGCCCGAAATGCTCAAAGGGTGATCAGCCCTTTTCCTGACTCGGTTCAATTAATATATTATGGGATCGGGACCGATTAAAGGATTGGAATCCACACGAGTTTAATTATAAAATGTATTTATTTCAATTACAACTGACTAAAGTACTCTACTCGCGAGCCCAACCGATTGCTCTCGAAGTCGATTTAAGACTGCCGATGTCCTGGCGCTGTCGCTTCCAGTTCACCCTAGTTTCTACATGATAATGCTGAATTGCATTATTGCTTAATTGATGCAATATTCGCGATCAGCGAATATGCTGAATGTGATTAGCGAAGTGCAATAAATGTTTCGCAACGTTGCTTGCCGAAATTCCGGGTCGCAACATCCCTCCCCCCTTAAAAAGAAAAATTTTGAGGTTCAAAAAAATTTTTCTTCTGAGCAAGTTGGTTGAACTTTCGACTATTTATGTGACATATGGATATTCTTATAAATTATGGCTTATCTGTAGCTCTGGCATGATATGAAAAACGCAATGGGTGCCTCTGAATTGTAGCAGCCCTATCTACATGTAAACTACTGATACGCGGGGGCACTGGCTCCGCACGCATCTCGACTGCGGACGGTGCTTCTTGAGGGGTCACCGCCTCCTCTGGCCTTGCCGGTGTCGCGTTGCATCTTCGCCTCAGCCGGTGTAACCGATATGCGGCATAGCAGGCCAAGGCTACAAAAACTAAGGCTACTAAAGAATACAGTGCTATATTATGGTAGCACTGCTTACTGTACTTATTGTCTTTATCTAAGTCTCTAGTTATCTCTTTCACGCGTGAACCAAGGGTCCTTAACTCCTCGGGATTCCGCAATACACTTAAGAACTGCACTTTTTTATTAACTTTTTGTAAATGTGAATGATAATTCACATCGATGTCGGATAATGTAAGATTGAACGGTGGTAGATATTCCTCGTTCCGAGTGTCTGTGACCCTTTTAAGGGTCCGAATACTAAAATCTTGGGCGGTTACCTCGCACGAACCTATCAGAGCCAAAATACCCGAGTTTATTAACGATTCGCGGAACGCGGGTTTTTTGTTACAAGTTATTGTTACTATTTCTTCTGAAGGTGCGATGTACATCCATCTTCCGGGTTGCTCCATAGGGATGATAAGCGTGCTGGTCAGAGTTAAAACTCGCTTAGGACACCTGAGACCGCCCTCAGTGTCGATTTTTACCAAGGTTAGTATTTCGCATGGTGCATTTTTTGTGATGGGCACCGAAGGGTGCTGAGGAGAGCATATAAAATTTTTTCCGAAATTTTTGCAATTCCGCAAGTCTACTGATGACATCCGCAAAAAATTTCTATTCGCCTGATCTACTACTACGAGGTCTTCTGTTGTATCTACGTAGTAGTAGGTGTCATTGATACCCTTCACAGGCACGGGGTATAGCCGGTGGACGGTGTAACGCTGTGAGCTTATCAGCGGGATATCCAATAGCAGTATGGCCGCTGTTCCATCACTGTATGCCCGCGCGTCGATGAGTCGCATCAAGGAGTTTGCCTCACTCCTTACTATCGGTAAGGGGAATCCAGTGCCAGCCGGTAGGTGTGGTAGTGCATCCGTGAGGTATTCCACTAGCTTACGCGGTGGTAGTACAACTGCGCTCACCTTTCCCGTTGATATCTCGGCCAGGAGCAATACTAACTCCCGCACGTCGGTGAGGAGTTCCTCTACCACCACACTTACGGCAGTTAGGCTCTCGTCAAGACGTACACGTCTCATGAGCTGGTCTTTGTTAGCGATTAGATCACGCCGTGCTGCATTTACAAGGCCGAGAAGGGTGTTCTCATTGGCCACTATCCTGTCCACGGTATCGTTAAATAACCGCAGAGTGGAGGAAACGACCTGCAGTTGTCCCTTGATGCCTCTTTTTAGGGTTCGTTCACCCGCCTGCAGGGCCATTATCTGGTGATTAATCCGCTCCGCATCTGCAGCATCCATATTTCCGGTGATTGATTTGATTATCGATCCCATTCCATCGATGAGTCCTCTGCGTCTTCGCAACGAATTGGGTTCAATTAGGTCATGAACGGTGCTCATGCCATCTTCTACCCTTGATGACATGTGTTCGATGGTTTCTAGAAGCGCGTGACATAGTTCGTCGGCTTGACCAATTCCATCCTCGACTTTACACGCGTCGCGCACACGTTGCAAATTTAATTTAACCATTCTTTCTCGACGGAGTATACATGTGAGATCCATGTGTATGGCAAGTCTCCATGTCGCTTTTGTTTGTGTGACGCTTCCAATTTCCTCGTAGAAGATGCCGGGATTGTCGGTGAATGGTTTCAGCGCATATTCCTCGTTGGCCGTGCTGGTTTTGATAAGGTAGGCGAGGAACAGCGCAATCCTGAAACCAGAAGACAACGGTTAAAGCAGTTTTCGACCGTGGGACTGCTCACTTTGCAGTTTACCCCCGTCGTTGAGCGGTGGTTGGAACAGAGTAGTGGCCACCGACTCATTAACTCGTCAACCGCTTCGAAGACCACGTCGCAGCACAGAAATTTTTTCAATAATGAGTGGAGCAGTGATAATCCGAGGCGGAAGCCTAAATCGCCGCCTGCTTGAAGCCATTGTAAGTATTGGTCGCCATTTGAACATTCATTTTCATATTCTATTCGCATTCTCGGGTTGTTAATCTCTTTTCTCCTTTTTTCTTTTATAGAATCGGGTGATCTACATTCCGGGGACAGCGAGACGACCCCGGAGGCCGACGTGGGCCTCCACATTCATCAGGGAGGCCCTCACCGTAAGGCGCCGCCGTCAAGCTGCAAGGAGAAATGCAGCTTATCTCTGGGACGGCGGCGACGAGGTGGATGGAGAGGCGGAGGACTTTCTGGGTCTCCGCCGGCTCTTCAGCGTCGGCCCCCCGACATTTTGTTTGATATGCGGGGCAGCGACGATTAATTAAAAAAAAAAAAAAAAATTAAAATATCTGTATTTTCCGATGGGGAGGGGATTATCCCCTCCCTACAATAAACTTTGAAAAAAAAAACAAAATTATTCTATTAATTGTAAATTTTTCTTAATTTTAAGTTTTTCCCCCCGCGTAATAGATCGCGGATGACCCCATCCTTCCTTGAAATAGACTCATGAGGACGCACTTTGCGTCAGTTCCATGAGTAAGGCTTTTTCTCATTTCTTCCTTCTCACGCGCGTAGATGCCCCTTGTGCATCCGTGCCTTACTTTTCTCTCTCTCTATCTGTCTCTCCTTTCCTCTTTCGAGCACGTGGTCGCCTTCTCTCTCTGGTGCATCCGTGCTCACTATCCTCTTCTTTCTTTCTTGCGAGCACGTGGCAGCCTTCTTTCTCTGGCGCATCCGTGCTCCCTATCTTCCCTCTCACTTAGGAGCATGGGGACGGTCTAATGGCCGTTGCATGCGATAAGCGAATATATACATACATACACCCTAATACTCGACGAAATGTCGCAGACGGTTAACGTGAACCGTCGTGGTTTTACGTCCCATTTTAATTGTATAGGTGACGGGACTGTGCACCGCCGTGATAGTGTGTGGCCCCGTCCATGTGGGTGTCAGTTTGGCTGATCGTCCCCGCCGTACCGTATTATCATGCAATAGTACGTGGTCACCTACAAGATATTCACGCTGTCTCGCTTTGACGTCGTAATCCAGCTTCGCCCTCTCTTTCGCACTGCTTAGATTATGTCTGGCCACCGTCCACGAGGCTCGTAATCTTTCTCGCAGCTCGCTGGCATAGTCTGCGTGTGTGTAAGTGGATCGCGGCTCCTGTTTCACCGCAGTAGGCAACTCGGCCTCGCGTCCATACATTAACACATAGGGAGTCATTCCGGTAGCTGTGTGTGGAGTGGTGTTGTACGTGAACATAGCGTACGGCAGCCACTCATCCCAATCGTCTTGATCTTCATCTATAAAATTTTTTAAATATTCGGCCAAAGTTCGGTGCGACCTTTCCAATGCTCCATTACTTTCAGGATGATAAGCCGTAGTTTGGATTTTCTTAATCCGCAACAACTTGCAGACCTCTTTAAATGTAGAACTCAAAAAGTTCGTACCCCTATCCGAAAGGATTATTTCGGGGGTTCCATACCGACAAATTACCTCCGTCACTAAAGCTTTCGCGACTGTATGGGCTTCCTGATTTGGGATGGCCACAGCCGCGCTGTATTTCGTCAAAGCATCCTGGAAAGTAAGTATGTTTTTATTTCCAGCACATGTCAAAGGTAGTGGTCCAACGATGTCCACAGCTACCTTTTCGAAAGCTCGTCCAGGCGTGTCTGTAATCACCATAGGTACTTTGCCCTTGCACCGGAGCTTGTTCTTCTGACATTTTTCACAAGCAACGATATGTCTTTGTATTTCTTTTTTCATTCCTGGCCATACATATTTTGCTTGGATTCGTTTCAGAGTCCTCTTAATACCCTGGTGCCCACCCAGAGGGGCATCATGATATTCCTTTAGTATTTTCCCTCTATCCTCCAAAGAAGGACAGGTTACGCCATTGCTGCAGCTACACTCTTTTTCCATCGTAGCTTCCTTGTCCCTCCTTGAACGCAAAGGTATACTCTCGTTCTCCCCGCTCTCCGCTTCCCCCAGCCTTCCAGAAGCATTGCAGTCCGCACGGACTGCTTCACCTATTTCAGTGATTGGCTGCGGTTGCCTCATAGCATCTCTTTCGCTCTGCTGCAAGCCAGGTCGCTCGCTCGCGCTCCCACCTCTCACGGGTAGCCGCGGCGCAGCCCCCTGTTCCCTGCACTGCTTGCTATATGGTAGAGCGGTATCCTCTATAGCCCTCTCTGTCTCCTCGGCTCTCCGCTTTGTGCTGATATTCGCACCGCGGGAGCCCGACTCGCCTGCCTTGGGTGTATTGGTGCGTATGGGTGAGCCGCTGTCTGTAGAAACGGCGTGATGCTCTGTCTCTTTCTCTCGCACGTCCTTCAGCACAGGTTCTCCTTCTCGCGCGCGTGCTCTCGTAGTAACATATATACGACTAAGCGCGTCTGCGTTGGTATTTCTTTTGCCAGCCTTGTATTCCACGTCAAATTGGTGTTCTGCCAATTTTATTCGCCACCTCATTAGCCGTGAACCTGGATCTTTCACCCCAAATAACCATGTGAGAGGTTGATGATCGGTTATCACTTTAAACCGCGTCCCATATATATAGGGCCGAAATTGCGCTATAGCCCATACTATAGCGAGCAATTCTTTCTCCGTTGTTGTATAATTCGTTTCTGCCTTTGAGAGTGTGCGGCTTGCGTAACATATAGGCAAGTCTTCTCCGACCTTGCCTTGCGAGAGGATGGCTCCAATAGCCTTATCCGATGCATCTGTAGTTACCAAGAACTGCTGCTGAAAATCTGGGTATTGTAATACCGGTGCAGTTGTTAATGCATTCTTTAATTCTTCGAATGCAGCATCGCGCACAGCCGTCCATTCAAATTTAGTATCTTTCTTTATTAGCTCCGTTAATGGCTTGGCTATCCTCGAAAAATCTTTTATGAATTTTCGGTAATAACCAGCTAATCCCAAAAATGATTGTACTTGTTTAACATTTTTAGGTGCAGGATACTCCTTCACAGCCGCAAGTTTCTCCGGATCTGCCCGTACCCCGTCCTCGGAAATGATGTGACCTAGAAATTGCGTCTCTTTCCGCAAGAATTGGCATTTTTGTGGCTTCACAGCCAGTCTAGCTTCCCTTAATCGTCGGAAAACTTCTTCTAGTCTTTCATTGTGTTCACGCAGGTTTTTCCCGTAAACAACAATGTCATCTAGGTAAACATAGCATTTTATGCCCTGTATTCCGGCTAGTACGGAGTTCATTAACCGCTGAAAAGTTGGAGGCGCATTTTTTAACCCGAATGGCATTCGATTATATTCGAAATGGCCTTGAGGTGTAGAAAATGCTGTTTTTTCCTTATCTTCCTTAGCCATCGGAATTTGATGGAATCCAGAAGCAAGGTCGAGAGTGGAAAAGTATTGGGCTTTTCCCAATTGATCCAATATCTCCGTGATATTTGGAAGTGGGTAGGAATCTCCAATGGTGGCTTCATTTATTTTCCGAAAATCCACCACTACTCGCATTTTTACTTTTCCAGAGGCATCCGGTTTTTTGGCCACCACTAACAAGGGTGCGTTCCATTGGCTCCTACTGGGTTGGATGATTCCATCCTCCAACATTTCGCAAGTTTGTCGTTCGACCTCCTTTTTGTGGGCTTCCGGTAATCGATAAGGATGCACCTTCATTGGTAAAGTGCCTTCCTTTAATGGTATTCGGTGCTTCACCATATGAGTACAAGGTAGTTTATCACCCTCTAGATGGAAGATATTTTCATATTTTCTTATGAGCTGAAGTAGAGCTTCTCTCTCTTCACCGTTGAGGTGGCTCATGTTGAGCTCTCTTTCTAACCGCTGGAGTCGGTATACCCCTCTTTCTTTACTCACAGCATTCATACTTAGAGCGTTGAACTCCGCGTCGAGCTCTGTTATCTCGAGCGGCTCGAGTGTCACCGTCGGACGCTCTACTACTACTTCCCTCTCGTTTGTATTAACGAGGTTCACCACACAGCTACTTCCTAGTGGTGGTGTATAGCATGCCCCCATTAATATTCCTTCACCTATTTCCACTCGAGAGAGTATTCCGGGATTTTGACTCGTAGTAGATACGTACGCAATGGTTTCCGACCGAGGTGTGAGGACGATTTTTGATTTTCCATCTACCAATGGCATTTTATGTCCATATAACTCGAATGTCTCTCCCTGCAATATATTTGCCTTGTGTTTCTTGATGAAGTCCATTCCCAATAATCCATTTACTGTTATTGGGATTTCATCTTTCACAACGTAAAACCAATGTTTTACAGATTTCCCTGGAATTTGTAGGGTCACTTCCGCTTTACAGATAGGCCGGAATTTGCTTCCCTCTGCGCCCTGTAATTCTGCATCATTATCCGTTATAGGAGTCTCAGCTTTTACGCAACTATATTTCACTATGCTGCATTGGGCTCCTGTATCGGCCTTAAGGGTCAGAACCCCCCGTACCGATGTAGTGCTGGCGATATCAATGTCGCTGGCCGTTGCACTCGTCGTGGGTGCCGATACCTCTAGCACCCGTAGCAACGTCTTATCGCTCGCTTCCCCTCTCGGCCCCTCCGCGGCGCCTGGCCACAGTGCCTTGGTGAATCGCAAGCCGCTCAACGTACGCGCGTTGGTAGTAGTAGCAGACGTAGTACTACTACTCGCGGCGGCCATGCTGAATTCTTTCTGCTTATCGCTGACTCCTCTACTCGGGTCCTTCACCGGGCTTCTCGTGGTGATAGTGTTGATTTGCAAAGACCCGAGTGTGCGGATATTATTTCTAGCGGCCATACTGGATTCTTTTCGCTTATCGCTTCCGCGCTGCTTACTGCCGTTGCTGTTTCCTTCGCGACCTTGGCCTACTTCATACTTCTTCCGTAATCGCTTTCTGCATTCCAACCAGGTGTGCCCTTTATTCTTGCAATAAGTGCAGATTATTTCAACTTGATTTATGTTCCTTGGTGCACTAGGGGCAGGGAGGCTTACCCTTCCTGATCTGCGAGTACAATCCCTCGCCAGATGTCCCGAATTTCCGCAAATATAGCAATTTCTTTCACCTGCTTTTCCCGATAGGGATTTTCGATTATTGGTATTGTGAACACCTCCCGCTCCTCCTTTCGGCTGAACCATGTGGCTTATTTCTATTGCACCGGTCACTGCCTCATGA
The DNA here is from genome assembly GCA_949699805.1 of Tromatobia lineatoria. Lineage (NCBI taxonomy): Eukaryota > Metazoa > Arthropoda > Insecta > Hymenoptera > Ichneumonidae > Tromatobia > Tromatobia lineatoria. The sequence continues at coordinate 19,519,024 of OX453038.1, read as the reverse complement.
AGAGAGGAGTAATTACGTGATCTAACCAATATTTGCACCTGACCGTGTAATCCATTCTCGAAATTCATTTGTGCACATTTTCGGGTCATTGTTTCCACCGTGCGTGCATCTCTTTCTGTAGATACGGTCTCGCAGAGTTTTTCAACCACTTCTACGGTGATTTTCTCTGTCCTAGCTGCATACGCGGCTATATCTTCGCTCGGTCCTTGCCGTAACGAGTTAAATTCCATTTGTAAGGCAGACAGTGATTTCCTATGGCCGTACAATGCTTCCAACTCAGCTTTCAGTTGTTCAAGCGTATAGATGGATTTATGCTTTAGTTCTCTTGTCGCTCGTCCACCAATTTTACTGCTGAGAACCAATGCCAGTAGTAACTCGTAGTCATCTTCGCGTACCCTGGCAAATACGGTTTCACATGACCGCAAAAATCCGTCTAGTTCAGCTGAGTCACTGCCATCAAAATGTTTTACATGTTTTAATGCCAATCCAAGGTCGAGATACCTCCGTCCTTCACTGAACCTATTCTGCACAAATCCCCCTGGCGGATCGTTTGGTGGATCTCCACCTGGTCCCCCTCCTGGAGGTTCTCCCGGTGGTCCCCAATTTCCATTTCTTCTCGGCCCTCCTGGAGGTCCTGATGGTGACCCTTCAGGTGGATCTCCTGGTGACCTTGTTGGCCGTCCTCTGGGCGTAACTACTGCTGACTCTCGTTCATTATTTACTTCTTCGCCATTTCTTCCCGTACGTGGATTTGTTTTTTCGGAAAGAGCCTTTTCGAGCCTTTCCACTTGACCTTGAAGTAGCTGTATCAGCATCATCTGATCGTCTAGCTCGTTTCCTTGTCGATGCATAGACACGAGTAGGTCTTGTGTGGCGTTGTGGTCCGTTATTGCTGCCGAACGAGCAAGACTCCCTCCTCGCTCCTCTAATCTTCCTCCAGCGGAAGCATTTCTTCCTCCTCTCCGCAACGGAGGAGGTAACTCATAGTCGCTGTCCTCGATTTCCGGAGTTCCTTCCGGATATCGTGGCCGTCTATTTTTCGGGATTTCCGGAGTTTTATCCCATCGACTAGGTGGGATGATTTTCCGCAGAGCACTCCCACCACTAATGCCGGGTGCATTCGCTCGTGCTCTGGCTAGAGCCCCCTCACGCTCGCCCAATCCACTGGCCTTGAGCAGCGCATCTATTTCACCGTCCACTTCCGGTGTCGTTGGGACCTTCGCCCCCTTTTCTCTGTTGACGTCCGTCACTGGTTCCCTTTTTTCAGTTTTCCCTGTCGTTTTAGTGAACGACGTGCCTCTTTTGGTGTTGATCCCAAAATAAGAATCCAAAGTTTCCTTATTGAGTGGGTCCTTCGCTTTATCTGTTACCCCTTCGGCAGGAGATAGCTGTCTGAGGACGTCGTCTGTCCTCAGAGATATGTCTCCTATGGCTGCTTCAACTCCAGCCACAGCTCCGAGATCCTTTCCCGGTAGTGTGGTTTTTTCGGAATTGGACCTTCGTTGTTGCTGAGTCTCCTTCCCGTCTTCCATCGTTGATTCGTTAACTTTTTTATTATCGCGGAAGGGCTTGTATTAAAAATATATATAATTTTTTTTTTTTTTTTTTTTTTATATTTTTAAATTATGATGGGCAGTGGTTGGAGATAGCCTTGCCTCCTGCCTTTCGCGATTTAATACCAAAATCCCTACAAGTTGCTACAAACTTGCACCGATTATTGGTAAGGGTCTCGATTTTTGTTAACGAAGGATATGAGCTCGCGGGCCCAGTCCTACGGATTTTTTTATAAAAATTTTAGTTATGATGGACAGTGGTTGGAGATAGCCTTGCCTCCTGCCTTTCGCGAATTAATACCAAAATCCCTGCAAGTTGCTACAAACTTGCACCGATTATTGGTAAGGGTCTCGATTTTTGTTAACGAAGGATATGAGCTCGCGGGCCCAGTCCTACGGAATTTTTGATTTTTTTTTTTATTTTTTTAAAAATATTTGGCTCTGAAAAAAAGATAACCGCCACTTACAGATTTAGAATTCCTTCCATGGCGCTGTGGAACTTCAGGGTTGCCGTCCTCGTAGTCGTGCTGACCTCGACGTTATTCCCCGGTTGGCGACGTTCTGGTCACCCTTGGTCAAGTTGTACGTCCTTCCAGTCGTGCTTGACCTCGTAGTTGGCTCGTCCTCGTCAGTGGTACCTTCTGACGTCTTGACGATTCAACGACTGCGTGTTGAATCGCACCAGGCTATTTACCCCAACGACTGCGTGTCGGGTTCGTTCCTGGGTTTGGTTGTAGATTGTTTAAACTTCGCTTACGGTAATCCCACCGCTGCCACCAAATTGTTGTGCCCGAAATGCTCAAAGGGTGATCAGCCCTTTTCCTGACTCGGTTCAATTAATATATTATGGGATCGGGACCGATTAAAGGATTGGAATCCACACGAGTTTAATTATAAAATGTATTTATTTCAATTACAACTGACTAAAGTACTCTACTCGCGAGCCCAACCGATTGCTCTCGAAGTCGATTTAAGACTGCCGATGTCCTGGCGCTGTCGCTTCCAGTTCACCCTAGTTTCTACATGATAATGCTGAATTGCATTATTGCTTAATTGATGCAATATTCGCGATCAGCGAATATGCTGAATGTGATTAGCGAAGTGCAATAAATGTTTCGCAACGTTGCTTGCCGAAATTCCGGGTCGCAACAATATATATATAGTCAAGGTACCTTTGTTTCTACAGAACTAAATTTATTCCCGTTAAGTTCGACTTGGTTCATCTGACAAAATCTGTTAGCTTGAAACAAAATCATAATCAAGTTCAAATTACCATTCCGATTCAACCATATGAATTGTTAGCTGAATTACATCAAAGTTAATTCAACTGAATAATGGTTTTACCGAGCTGCATGGTTTTTTGATTCTTTGACTAATTTTATTGGTTCATTCAAAAAAGATTTAGTTTTATTTAACAATTCAATGAGTTAATAGAAAGAAAGTTATTTAGTTCAAGCCGTCTCGTTACTTACTTAATGGATACAGACCAATTGGTCGAAGTAACCAAACATTTTTTTGTATGATAGGGACATTCGTTTGATTCACCCGTTATTTCTTATAATTACGTCAGGATCTAAAATGACAAACAGTCCATACAACTAAACATATTGTTGAAATAACGTGTAGGTACATTGATTCATTTCAATGTTATAGTCAAAAGAAGTTTACTGCAAGATTCAATGAATTTGTTGTGAGTGCATGTTAAATATCATGAGAGCTGTCATCAACTAAATATCCTCATCCGTGTAACAAAATATTGGTTTGCTACAACCCAGTTACTGCATCTGATTGATGAGTACAATCAGCTAAACATTCAATAAATTCAAGCTCAGTTAGGTTTGAAACTACCCGAAAAAGAGTTCATTAAAATCTGCGTGTTTTCGAGTGAATTAAAATTAGATTTTATTTAACTAAATCATTGTTTGGGATTCAACTAAATCCTATGGTCATCCCAAACATACATTTCGTCCGCTCCATTTGACTGCAGGATTTAGTTCACTCAAACAGATTTCCTTCGACGGTACTATACCTTTCTCTGAGTGTAGTTAGACCGACGATAATCTAACTATAAACTATAATTCCCAGGCGGGACGTCTATATTTTATGGTTATAGCAAATATAAGAAAATTGTTGGAACAACCACTAATATAATTCCCAGGAGGAACGTCTATATTTTTTGGTACTAGCAATTATTATTATAGTAGCAATTATCAAAATGATAATAGTTTCAAAAACTTTTCTAATAGTTTCAAATATACCGTTTCGTTGCATATACGATTTCAACGTTTGTTTCCAATAACCTTGCAAGTATCGTTTATTGAACCATATTATGATCGCTTCAATCATAAAACATTGCAAGCCTTCCTATATTCGATTCACCATGTGAAATCGTTAAATGAACGATATGCTTTTCTCTCAGTGCAGGTATTTTGAGTACTTTATAAAATACAAAATACGAAATACTTTTCTATTTTTTTAACCGATATATTCTGAAGATTTTTCAAATATTTACCAAGTTCACGTTAAATTTGAAATCTGAAATTCAACATGTACTTTTATGAAGTGAAATGTGTTATTCAACGGGTTTTAGAATACGTCTTACCCTTTCCCTTTGTTCGACAGGAAGTTACTCCAATTATTCAATTAACGGGGTTAAGTCACCTGACAAAATTCTATACTTTATTTTTTTTTCAGTGAGATTATTTACCTGAATTCAAACAATTTTTCACGGTCATAAGATTCATATACTGGACTACCTCTTCGAATTTTTTCGGTGTGATGTAGGAAATTTAACCATTGGAAACTGAATTTGAAACATTTCACTTGGAGCTTTCAGACCAGACAACAACAATGTATCGTGACTGTCGACGTCTTAACGATTTACAAATGAACAATGTTAACTTCCCTCTACTTAATATAATGGTACCTTCACTTCCTCATAGTTTTTTTTTTAAATTCGCTTGCTCATAAAATCAATTTGGGTGTGTGGTCATTCAATTCAGTAATCAAAGTGATTCATGGATAAAAGCTTCTTTCATGATTCACATGCATTATATTGTATTTTCACATGCAATAAATGCGCAATGCCTTAGAATTGAATTTCATACAATTCCTTGAAGAGTATTTTGAAAAGTACTTAGAAATGTATTTTAAGTTCCAAAAGAATGAAGTACCACAAGTATTTTGTGTTTTTAAATACCCGAAGTATTTTGTATTTTGTATTTTGAATATTTTCATGTATTTTGCCCAGCCTCGGTTCAAACCCACAAAATACACGCTAAGCGCCGCCTACCAAAGGCAGAGAGGAGAGAAGCTGCCCCTTCTCCGACTCACGCACACATCGCTGCGGCCCTCACGGATACACGGTGCCGCTGCCACGCGTCCCTTGCGAGAACCACGATCCTGGCGTCAAGCGCAACACGGGACCTGTGCTTCTATAGAGGTCTATCTTCTTTGAAAATACGTACGCGGTGGCATTGCATACCCACTGAAGTTTTAGGTTAAGCTCACCGCTGACATCACACAACACAGCCAAATAATAATTGAGGTGTACAGGATTGCCAACCTCGAGCTACAGGATTGCTGGCCGGCTGGGGGGGGGGGGGGGGGGGGGGGGGGGGATATAACAAAAAATTCAAGTTATCCTTGCTACCCTGCTTAAAGTGTCCGATTGAAAACGAAAAAACAAACTCTTTCATTTTTGTTCCTGTTTCTGATTCCTGTTTTTCCTAAGTTGTATGGTACAAGAGAAACTCATCTTATCAGATATTTAATAGTACACTGAGAGCATAATCGCATTTTTGAAAGCATATCGTTTTTTTAACGATTTCACATAGTGAATCGAATATAGGAAGGCTTGCAATGTTTTATGATTGTAGCGATGATAATATGGTTCAATAAACGATACTTGCAAGGTTATGGGAAACAAACGTTGAAATCGTATATGCAACGAAACGGTATATTTGAAACTATTAAAAAAGTTTTTCAAACTATTATCATTTTGATAATTGCTACTATAATAATAATTGCTATTACCAAAAAATATAGACGTTCCTCCTGGGAATTATATTAGTGGTTTTTCCAACAATTTTCTTATATTTGCTATAACCATAAAATATAGACGTTCCGCCTGGGAATTATAGTTTATAGTTAGATTATCATCGGTCTAACTATATTATTTTTAAAATTACCAGATTTTTCTCTCAGTGGAGCTTTGTAGTATAGCGAAACAATCAAAATGGATGAACTCTATTAATCCATTACATTTGAATCTGATATACAGGGAGGACACGGTGAAACTAGACCGTGCAAGTGCGCTTGCGCGTCAAACCGACGGTTCTCACTCTATGCGTGCAGACCGAGTAGTCGGGCCAGGCAGAGAGAACGGAGAGGGGGAATGTATGAACGTAGCGTATGCCCGTACCTAGCCGTATAGACGACTATGAACTAGCACGCCGAGCATAGCTGACCGAATGCCTTTTGATTTGTACGCCACATTTCGTATACGTAATACTATGAATTGAAAATTATAACAGAAAATTTTATTTTATTTTATTTTATTTTTTTTAAATATCGTTAGCTGTTTGAATAACTCACACGGTTTTGTAGACCGCCGTAAACTCTGCATATCAAATACGAATTGAGTTAGTTGATTGGCATACAAAAAGATAGTTCGATATGACCTTCTGTACATTAATCTTTTTCTTTATAATAGCTAACCCGCTTTTGCGAATTGTTTTACACTGTGTGTACTAGTTTACAACTGTCTTGTAAACCTTTATTTGAGTACACATGCATAGTATTCCCTTAGAAGATATTATTTTGCAACAATAATTTGCAGTTTCTATAAAATTAGTTTGAATCGTTTTAACAAGCACGAATAGAAAGGACTTTTCAAATGAAACATCTAAATTTTTATGAAGAAATGAGACCGAACACTTGAATTATTTAAGAAACAATTGAGAACTGTTGTCCGTTTTACCAAAAGCCTGACAGACAAAAATAAATCTTCTGCACTACTAGCTGCCTTCATTTTCAGCAAAATTGAGACTTTCTTCTAACATTCAAAATTTTTACCAAATATTACAAATTATCTAGAGCGTACGATTTTCAAAAACTAAAATTCAGATCTTTTAACCAAATTTACTTTTTTCTAAAACTTATAATTTTGCCTGAAGTTCTCTATTCTAATAAAAAAGTATTTTCAAACAGTGTATTGATTTTCGTCCGCATTAGCTAACGAAATAATGTTTCGTTAGGACCTGCAGAAAATCTATCTTTTTGTTTGTAACAGCTTACTCTCTTTTACAAAATCGTCGTGCACTGTGAGTATCATTTAAGAGCTGGGTTGTAAATATCCATTATTTCTTTCGATAAATATGCATCGTATAATTTTATGAAAAGGTATTATTCAACAACAATAATTCACATTTTCTTAAATATTATGATCAAACGTTAGAACAATCGCAAAAATAAAATTTTCGCATTCAACCCTTGGAGCTATTAGTGACCTGTAGGTGGGCTGCGACACAAAGGGTTGAAGAATTCGAGACTGAATAAATGGAAAACCAGTCTACCAGTTTTTCCTACAATTATTCGTGGCATTTTATACAAGTTAATTTTTTAGGTGATACTCATATTTTACATACTTTTTTATGGGCACTGCAAGTTATTATTATGCAACATACCCTGCTGATCCTGAAAATGGTTCTAAAGAATTCGTCCATTATGGCTGGTTCATAAATTTTTTTCAAATTACCAGCCACAGTATATGTTTCTAAAGATTTGCATTAGTGACATTTGGATTGGGTTTCGGGTTTGGGAACTTTAGATCTAGCGATCAGTGTCTTAGGCTCCGCTGACTTGGATATGCTTTGCAGCATTTCGTCATTACGAAATTTCTGTACATGGTCGCTTACGACAAAAAAAAAAAAAAAAAAATCTCGTAGTGTCAACATTTTTATTTTTGCACTATTTTGTACGGATCGAATCTAGGCACTGATCTATCTGGAATGTTAAAGACTGCGTTATCGGTAAAAAGTAACAGTCAGGCAGCTCTTAACGTAAAGCGCCGTATGCTACGATTTCTTCTTTAAAAAGCTTATGTATTTGCATTTGAATCTTTTTTCATTGATAAATAACAAAAAGCATTTTATTTATTTTTCATTGAAAAGTTAATTCTGAACCAAGCTTGATTCATTATTCATTTCTTAAGTAAATATCGTAACGAGAAGGGTTTATTCACTTTTGAAATCGACACTAATGGATTCAGTATTCATACCAAAAATAAAAAGATTACATCTTAGTTGATTCCATATCCGTTTTAGAAGCGAATAAATTGATCCAATTTAATATTTATTACAAAATGAGTAGTGGCTTCGATTCAGTATTCATTCAGTAATTGGATACCATTGAATGGAATATTCAGCATAAATGGACGAAAAAATATCTGTGTCTTACTCAAATATTTATTTTTTATTCGTCAATATTATGTACATTAAACTCGTAGCAGTAACTCGGGATATGGTGAATTGTGCTCTTAAATTGTAAATCGTAATTTGTAGCGATAATTGAAGCCATACTTGTTGTTCACCGTTTATCCTGAGAAATCGGTGGCTATGCTTCAAACCATATTTTCTACTAATGGCACTTCTGGTAATAAAAAATATGGTCACAATAAGACTAATCGATCAATATGTCATTTTACAACCATCAACTACCACAAATATTACGAGCAGAGATGGCATTCATTAAATAAAAATGTATTGAAAATACTTCCATAAGAAAATGATTAAGGTTTATTGACCCTACTAAATATAGCATTAATTGAAAAAAAAACTCATCCCAATAATTCATAATCATTACAGAACTGTGGAAGTATCTGGTTTACGTGATGATTAACCATATTTATCTTGGATAAAAAGTATTTTTAATAGTCTTCTATCAAATAGATGTCTTGACTAACGAATCTCTAATTAAGAGGCACTCAAATTATTTTAATCGAATAAAACAAATAACATAAGCAAGTTGGCGTCTGAAAATACAAAAACTTTTCATTTCAAAGGTTTAATTTCAAATATTGAAAAATAAACGAAATAAATGCAATCGAAAGGATCTAAACGACGTTAAGCAACGGAACCTCACCAATTGAACGGACGTAAGGTATCGACCGATCCTATTAGTTTTGACAAGGCTTCGGAAATTCGTCAAATCTTATGTTAAAAATTTTTTTAAATGATATTCAGCTGATGGGCTATACTACTCATGAAGTGATGTATTCTAAGTAGGATGTGTAAGTCACGTAGCATTTCAATAAATCTAATTACTATTATAAAATGTATTTAACTTAACATGGTATGAACGTAACGAAAGATATGAACGTAAAGAACATTATAAATAGAATAAATTTTATAATTTTGTCGTCAGAATCGTAATCAGTGACCCAAAAAACCCTCTTATACTTATTTTTAGCTTGATTGTTAAAAAAACGCATAGTTAACCCAAAATAACCACCATATTTTATCCGCTATCTTGAATTTTGTAACTTTGATATCAGAATCATAATCAGGGACCTAAAAAACCTTGTTATACCTATTTTTACAGAGATTGATTTGAAAAACGCAAGGTTAACTATCATATTAACTTATCGTACTTAACGAACTTAAGTTCATGCGTCCCAGAATCAGTTAGCTGTTTCTTGTTAAAAAAGATACAAGTATTGAAACGCGCTGTGATTAACAAAAAGGTTGCCTGCATTTAGTGAAAGTTCTGTAAAGCGTCAATAAGTCCACCAGAAATTCGCATTTTCTGATACAAAAACAATACTAATTACAAGCCAGATCGGTTTTTTAAAATTTTCAATAATAAATACAATTTGTTCTAGCATCCACTCAAAAGATGAGTAATAAATCAATTCCAATAATGACTATTGGATTCGGTATTTATTAAATAATCGAATAATGAATCCATTCGCTTTAGTATTAATTCTAACTAAATAATGAATCCATACAGTATCCATTGTAAAATGAATAATATATTCGTTTGATTCACTATTAATCCCAAAAATAAGTGCTGAATCTAACTCATTGCAGTATTACTTTTAGAACAATGAATCAATCTCGATTTAATACAAATTCTAAAATGACTAACAATATAAATACTTGTATCATCCATAAATCACCATACTCGAATACGCCCCACTCTGGTTATTGTACATTACAATTGATTGAATGAAAACAACTTTGAACAACGAAATAAGGCGTAATAAATTTGATGTAAGCCGTTAAAATTATTATGCTTATTTCGTTGATCACAGTTGTTCATCATTTTCGGATATAAAAATGATACTAATTACAAGTCAAATCGTCTTTTTTTTTTCTTTTAAATAATAAATGAAAACTGTTCTAACATCCACTCATAAGATGAATAATAAATTAATTCCAAAAATAAATAATGAATCCATAAAGTATCCATTGTAAAATAAATAATACGTTCGTTTCATTCACGATTAATTAAAAAAATAAATGCCGAATATAGCTCATTGCAGTTATAGTTTTAAAACAATGAATCTATCTCGATTGAATACTAATTCTGAAGTCACTAACGAATGAAATATTTTTATCATTTATGAATCAGCATATTCGAAGACATCCAACTTTGGTTATTGCACCTTACAATCGATTGAACGATAACAACTGTGATCAACGAAAAAAATTATAATTTTTACGATTTACATCAAGTTTCTTACGCTTTTTTTTCAGCTTGCTCGAACTAACTTGCTCCACATAGCCCTCATGGCTTCTGGCATCTGCCCTACCAGCTCGGGCAGCGTCCCATGCCCCTACCACTACCCTTACTGGCCCATTCTGATCACGCGTGGGGAGACAGTCGCTGCTCGGATGAGATGCACTGTCGGCCGTAGGCAGTAACCAATCAGGCTTTCGGAATTCTCGCGCAGCCGCATTGGATTGTCTAGTTTCACCGTGTTCTCCCTGTATATAGGACCCCCGCGAGTCGACCGGTTGGGCCGGCTTTTTCCCGAAAATTTCCGAAAAAGAAAACAAATGCAATGGGCTAACCCGCTACACTGGGGCCAGGGAGAGCAGTCAGGTCAAGTTGGCTCGGTAGCCTTGCCGTCCCAAGGATCATAGGATCTGTCTTCGCAGCGTTGAGCGACAGGGAGAGTTATCCTCTGACCATCTGTGTATCCGCGTGATGTCAGCGTTGAGAAGCGCAATCGTGTCCGCAAGCTCCTCAGGTGAGCAGCCCCGATAGATCACGAGATCGTCGAAAGTAACAATTAAACAATTTCACTGCACTTAAGCTATCATTATGCAAGCGGCTAAATAAACAATCGAAAAGATAATTAAGGGAGTTTAAATTCCAGATTCAAATTATTCTAAAGCTGGTGTATCCTTATATAGAAACGCAACAAACAAACAGCTACTCGACTCGAATACATATTTATTTGACTCGAAATTGTTAGATAGCTCGGAGTTATCGACTTAAGGTTGACAGAATTTGTGTAAAACTGGTCCATGCTTAAGGGGCGCTGGAGCAGATTTTTTCACTGACCTATTTTTACCGTTGGTCGGTAAAAATATGTGATTTCGTAATATACACTATTCTTCGCAAATACGCTACAGATATACGTCAAATTCTGCAGGGATGTAATAAAAACATTCATGCTTGAGTGTCCGGTCGAATTATTGTTGGAAACATACGGAAAATGTAAAAAATGGGATATCACTGAACCTCTCATAAGCCAATATGGCCGCTCGAAATGTCAACAGATCCGTTGAAGTAAGATATAAACGTTTCTGGAACTCAGATGTGTTAAATCAGGCTGGACACCCATTCTTCGATTATTTCTCAACCTTTCGAAACCGACGGAATGTCGACTACACTGTAAAAAAAGATTGTAAATATAATGTACTTATGTATATAATATTTACAAATTTTGTGCATGAAATTGTTATTCATGTACCGAGTGCTGTGAATTTATCAATCTATCGTGAAATTAATGTACCTGCATTGGAATTGAAGAGAAATTCATTGTAAATATACAAAACTTGATCAGTAACTGTATAATCATATGACAAGTTTTTGAAAATGTCTGCACTGCAGTCGATTTTTGTAGAAAAATCACCTAACTTTGCGAATATCTCGTAACTTAGATTTCAAACACCCACACCGTGAAAAAAGACTTAAAATTTCACGTACTTATGCTTATGAAATTTAAATACTTTGTACTTGAAACTGTGATTCAAGTACTGAGTGCTGTAAATTTCCATTTTGTTTCCGAAATTAATGTACCTAACTGTAAATTTAAGCAATATTTATTGTGAATTTACAAATCTTGTAACACGTATACAATATTTTGTATTCGTGTTCTGCTGCTGTAAAAAAAAGTTGATAATACGCTGTGAAAAATGTCGATAACAGTAAAAAATGAATATCTGTTGATGGCACAGGTTTTATGAATTTTAAATGTAACATTGATGTAGGTATCTAAATCAATTTAAAAAAATGGTAACACCAGGCCTCGAACCGGCAACTTAACGATTATGAGTGGAGTGCATGATGCATTATGTTCACTTGAAAATACTTCCGTACACACTTCACGTTCTGATTGCAATCAATTGAACATTTTAATATGTCAATGATAAGTACGGTTAAGAGAATAATATATGTATAACTCTTATGACCTTTTAATATCCAAAACTACTAAGTCGTTGATAGCGTAGCTGGTAGCGTTCGTGCGTTGTTAGGTACTCAGATAGGTAGGTTGTAGGTTCAAACCCCGGGGTAGACGAAAAATTTTCTTTAGCAAAAACCAATACCCGACAATTTCTAATGATGTAAAATGTCTGAGAAAATAATGCCTGAGTAATAGTTCTATTTTCTTTTTATTGTTTTTAAGCCCATTTTAAATTTCCAACATATCTGTGATTGAATTTTAAGGTACCGTTTTGCAATTAAAAATCTATGACGTACATTAATTTTATGTACAATAATCAGAAATATCTGACGCGGTACATTAAATTTTAAATACAAAGTCACCGCTATTTCAATAAAATTCAAATTATTTCCATGTGTCCTAAATTAGAATTTTCAACACATTGGTGCTTGAAATTTAAGAGACGGTTTGCAAATAAAAACTTCCAGTACCGGTACTTTAATTTTCAAGTATATTTTTTTTACAGTGTACATAAACCAAATTCTTGAATAGTGTTAACTACGTTCGCGTGGTTTTGTGTGCTTTCGGCCAAGGTTCAGAGCATTTTCTACGCGAACGTAGTGTACACTATTGGGTTTGTGTAATCGACATTCCGACGGTTTTAAAACGTTCAGGAATAATTAAGCGATATGGGTCCGTTCTGATTTAACACATCTGAGTTCTAGAAACGTTTATATCTTACCTCAAAAGACCTGGTGACATTTCGAGCGGCCATATTGGTTTTTGAGAGGTTCAGTTATATCCCATTTTTTACATGTTCTGTATATTTCGAGCAGTAATTCGACCAGATACCCAAGCATGAATGTTTTTATTACATCCCTGCAAAATTTGACGTATATTTGTAGCATATTTTCGATGAATAGTGTATACTATGAAATCGCCTATTTTTACCGACCAAAGTCGGAAAAAATCTACTCCAGCATCCCCTTAAGCCCAAGCCAACCAAGGGTCATTAACACTACTTAGTAAACGTGGGTGAGTGTGAGTGCGATACTCAGGCTCACGCGCCAAGATGGAAAGAGACGATCGTGTTTACCTTTTTTTTCTACACTGATTATCATGTAACTCGACTCTATAACATTCCTTTCCAATGTAATTAGGCTCGGTCGCTTTGTAAAGACTACCACAAAAGATGCTGTATTTTTTGTGCAGAGAATAAATATCATGTATAAATTTTGGGGTGAATGAAAAATATTCAAATTTAGAATAAACAATATTTTTATAAAAAATTACAATAACTCAGAAACTATATATCTTTCGACCTCTATATGAGCTCTTTCCATGCTCAAAAACTGCGGTTGGAGATTTTGTAAGTGGCAAGTGGTTCTTGAGTAAATTATTCTCCGGTTATGTTGCCGAAAATTTACGGCTCTTAATTTCTCATTTAGAAAAATTGTTGAACTTCAAGGGCTTGGGGGCACGGTTAATTATTATTCGATCGGTTTCAAATTCTACACAGATTTAGTTTCCCCAATAGAACGATTTGAATGAGTGTGACTGGACGAATTCGAACTTTCGCCGAAATAAGGACCACCCTAGTCATAACAGATAGACAGTCGACTAGGATACATAGACAGAACCTTTTTAGGAGGCCAATTGTTTGCGATCATAGTTCTGAATCTTTCAAACTCAGGTCTTTTCGGGTATTTCTATTTTATTTAACGATGACTAACTTTTTATACTTAATCTGTGCGATATTTGATTGTATTAAACACGGTCCTAAATTCGATGGAATCTTTGCACCTTTGACATTCGCATTCAAAAAACTTTGTACCGCCAAGGATGGCTCTTTTTTATGTTACCAAAAGGAGGAAATTCGTAGCTGTATGTGATGTGGTCTCGTAAAAAAACGTATCATTTTAATCAACAAAAAGGCAAACGGATATACTTTCTTCACAGACTTTTGGCAATTGGAACAGCTGCCCAGACAATTATACCCCCGTCATCGGTGAAGGTTTTGTCGCAGTTTGCCCTACAATTGTGTTCTAAATAAGTTGACGCACCGTTAACGGCACGATACATAAGTTCCGTCGACACAACTGCAGCTAGTTGATGCCGCGAGACGAGACGAGATGAGATTTCGACGACACGAGATTTGACAAAGTCTCTTCTCGTCTCGTAACGGTTTAAGAAAATCTCGTCTCGTTTCGTCTGGAAAAGGTTTAAAAAAATCTCGCCTCGAGATTCTCGTCTCATTTCGAGAATCTCGTCGAAAGAATTAAAACAACGAGATAAATGAGATGGCTGGAGCTAGTGCGGTGTGTACTCGGAGGAAGAGTACGCGAGGGGGGAGGAAAAACAAATCGTCGCGGAAATAAGAGAGTGCGACAGGGGAAAAACATAACCGAGTGACGACCGAGCGGTGCACTCGCGGTGCACGAGGAAAACGGTCTGCCGTTTTCTCTTCTGATGAGACCTCGGTGTATAATATACAAAAACTGACCTCCCGCTCACTGGTTGATGAGCCAGCCGGTGCACGGCTAAGCGGTCATCCATCTAAGTATCAGCAGCACGGAATGCAGCTTAACTCGGGGGATCGCCAGAGCCGCTCACCGACCGCACGAACCACCAGTGTCGGTCAATTTTTTTTATTTTCTACATTTATACTCGATTGTTTCCATTTTTGACATTAATTGTAAAATTTATGACCCAATCTAAAAAAAATTTCGGACGCTTCATAATATTTTTCTTTCTTTTTTAATTTTTTGATGATTTGTTGATTTTTCCTAATTTTCGGTCAAATTTGACAGGTTTATCAAACGTTTTGATAATGAATTTTTTAATTTGATGATTGATGAATCTTTAAAATTTTTCTCTTAAATATTCGATTTAATTCATCATTTTTTTCGTGATTACAAACAAATTCGAAACAACCGTTTAACGGTTGAATGAAATTTCACTTATAATTAAACTTCACGACAGACTATGGTTTTAGAATTCGCCTCAAACTTGAAATTTCAATTGAAACCGATCTTACAGGGCGAACAGGGTGATATTCTGAGCTCCGAAAATTCATAACTAGAAAACTATCGATCTTTACGAAAAATTTGTAAATACTCTTTATCTTCCGAATGATCTGGATATAACGGAACAAAAGATGCGAACGTCAATATATCCTATGTGTAATTCAGGGACATGACTTCATTGAGAGCCGTATACATGTACGTGTTAATTAAATGGGAAATCGATACATCGTTTGATCCACCTTTACAAAGTTTTTTATCGCCGTAAAATTTCCAGAAGAGTTGTTTACAGGTACAAACTATAGTTTAAGACAAAGCAAAATGAAAAAAACAAAAAAAAAATTATACTTCGACACACCCTGATGTTCATCAATTCGATCGAAAAGATTGTGTTATGTTTACGCATTATTATTACTGATTTTACCTTTCTTTACCTTCTTTATTCGTTATTTGATGAGCGACGGTTGTGTCCCTTCCAAAAAAATTAATAAACTAGGTTAATAAAATAATGTAACATTAACTGGGTCAGCGCTCGGAGTTCGCGTATGAGCTAGTTCTATAAAAAAAATAACGTGGCATCGAGGGACTCGAAGAGATCCCTCGCGGACCTCTTAACCGTCACGTAGGGTTGGAATTGCGTTGTTTTTCCCACATGAACCAACCGGTCAATTGGTGCACCAAGCCAACCAATGTTCCAACTTTTCAAAGGTTTATTTCGAGTTAGTTTTTGTGAACCAACCGTAAGCCAGGTATTTCTTGGACACGATGAAAAGTTGGTTCACGGTTGGATATTATAAACCAACCCGAATTCCGACTTCCAAGGTACAACCCAGATAGACATTTGGCAGCAGAGTGACGGCATAGTGGCGGAACTAGCTGCACAGCGTGCCTCCAGGAAGCTGTTATCTGCGACCGCATTAAGCAGCGTTCTAACGGCACAACGTGCTTGAACGGGCACACTGCCGACACAGCTGCGTCGTGTCGTAAGAACGCTGCTTAATGCGGTCGCAGATTACAACTTCGTTACAGCACGCCGTGCACCCCGAACTGCACGTTTGTCTTACTGGGAATATCGACGGTTGATTTGTGGTTGGTTTTGAAAAATCAACCATAAACCAACCATTTTAGACAACTCACTATCCAGAGGTTGGCTTATGGTTGGTTTTGAAAAATCAATCACAAATCAACTATCGATATTGTATTTTGGAAGTCGGAGTTCGGGTTGGTTTATAATATCCAACCGTGAACCAACGTTTCATCGTGTGCAAGAAATGGTTGGTTTACAGTTGGTTTATAAAAACCAACTCGAAATCAACCTTTGAAAAGTTGGAACATTGGTTGGTTCCGTGCACCAATTGACCGGTTGGTTTTTGGGTTGGTTTTAGGTTGGAAGCCCGCGAGGGTTTCTGGTCTTGTCTTGAAATTTCTCGCATCGCTGGCATCACCAACTGCAGCGCTGTCAATCTGATTAAGTATGGAGGTCACTTTGCAACAATATTTTCTGTTTTTTTTTTCGAGGCACACACCAGAACTGTGTTTCATTATGAAAATAGACCCCTGTAAATTATTAATAAAATAAAAAATTATTCAGAGGTCGCGACCGAATTTTTAGTATAGTATTTTCTATTTTCGTGTACTTAAATTCTTTTGTGGGAATTCTCAAGTATACCTTTACATTTCGTGCATTACATAAGTGTAGACATTCTGGATATCACGGAAACAAACCGTTGTTGGTTTCTGTTAGTCTTAGGATACGAAATATTTGCAGCTGCGCAAACTGTGTACTGTTAAAAAGGAAATAAAAGAACGAAAACACAATTTATCGAAATTGAAAGAGCCATAACATTTTTAGTGGGAAATGGATAAGCGCTAAATTCATTCTCAAACCTTGTCTGATAATAGTCTACTACTGATAATAGTAAACCGAATTTCAGTCAGATATATAAGAAACTGTGGGTGTCGGAGCATAAAAAAAACTTGTATAAAAAATTACGAACTCCACTCCTAGTGCACGGTAACGTATTTGTCACAGAAAAACTATGCTATATAATCCATTTTTAAAAATCGTAAAAATAGTGAATGATAATGAAAAACATTTAAAGGTTTCAGCCACAATTTACTATTTTATAATAACAATTATTTTTGTTAATCATTTTTTGAAGCTAGTACAATGGTCTTTTTGTTATGATTGGATCAAATTTTGCGATGTTCGCAATCTCTGCAGATTGACAAGGATAAGAATATCGATAATAATTTTTCAGCCAAAGCCTAATAAAAATATTGAAGGTATCGAAGTTGACACGAGG
The DNA here is from genome assembly GCA_949699805.1 of Tromatobia lineatoria. Taxonomy (NCBI): domain Eukaryota; kingdom Metazoa; phylum Arthropoda; class Insecta; order Hymenoptera; family Ichneumonidae; genus Tromatobia; species Tromatobia lineatoria. Next base: position 19,501,464 of record OX453038.1, on the reverse strand, counting down.
TTCTGAATAAATTTTCAAACCACCTGTGGTTCATGTCCGAAAAGTTGATCTGTCTGGCATTATTCGACGACAATGTTTCTATCGAGACGTAGAGATAGATTACTGAATCAGTAGCACGCACAAGAAGGTGACAATCATCAAGCCAAAGTCATTCTTGAAGCCCGTAATTCTCAAAAAAAGATCCGTAAACTTAATCTCGTTTTTATTTAACTGCAGATATCACAGCAAAATATTCGGGAGTTCCTTCTTAAAAAAATATGTAGTAAATCCCGAGATTTCAGTGATTATTTTTCCCATCCAAACTTCGACCAATAGAATTGCATCATTCGACGTCACGTAGTACAATCTGCACTGAATTATACTGATTATTTTTCCCATCCAAATGTCGACTAATATAAGTGCACCATTCAACGTCACGTGGTACAACCTATACGGAATTATACTGATAATTTTTTGATAATTTCGTCTGTTGACATGTTGATAAAACAAAAGATCATTCAGCCGCGTTAACCATCTGTCAAACGGACAGATTGAAATCAATTGTGACAGTCGAAAAATTTTATTAACCCCTTGACTGTGAGTGACAGACATATGGGCAAAAACAAGTCGTGCCATTTTTGTATCATGCCACATATATGGGCATTTGAAAAACAACCTATTTCTACTGCATCGAATCGATTGTAATTTGGTACATCATGGTTTTTGGGGTTGGAACATTTTTTTCCAACACAAAAATGGCACGAAAATGTAATTTTCACCTCACTGCGAAAGGGTTAAACATGAACCGTAATTTTTGTCTCATGATGCAATTCGATTGGTCACAATTTGAATGAGAAAAATAATCCCCTGAATACCACTCGAGCTCGAAATTAATCTGATATTTCCCTCAAGTTTCCCTGCACACAAATGAGCTCGTCCAGTTTTCCAGAAAAATCACTCGCGCTACGCGCTCGTGATTTTTTAACCTGGTGAACTTGAGTCGTCCATTTGTTTGCAACGAAACTATTGGGAAATATCTGATAATTTCGAAGCTCTAGTGGTAATACAAATGATTATTTTTCGGGACTGGATTCAACCAATCACAGAGCGGTATTTTAAGTAATCGAGTTCATATGTTAGAAATTTCATCGAAAATTCCACCTGGGTATTGCCAAAGAAGATACTATCTTTTTTGGTATCGCACAGTTGCTCTTCATTTATTTCCAAACAATGCGAGATTCTCATAGATGTCCTGTTTACCCGAATACCGCTCTGTGCTTAGTCGAAATCCAGACTCAAGAAAAAAATCCGACTAATACCCCTTGATCTCCAAAATTAATCGTGATATTTCCTTCTAGTTTCCCTGCTTAGCAATGATCGGGATAAGTTTTGCACAAAAATCTCTCGCACTACGCGCTAGGGATATTTAATATGAGAAACTTTTCCCTCTTGTTGCTCAGCAACGAAACAATCGGGTAATATTCCGATAATTATGGAGGTCTCAGGATATTACTACATAATATTTCCATATATTATGTCGCATAAGATCTCAACGCTAAGTACCTGAATTTTCACCGAAAATGTGTTTCCAGCGAGTTTCTCATAAGAAGCTATGCAAAAATTCCTCAATCATAATTTTGATTACCTTTCGTAAAGACCCGGTAGCCTAAAACTTCCTCTCGTATATCTGCTTCAATGATGTGTGTTCAAAATATTATTAAAATCACGTACCAATCGAATAATTGTTCTCGCGAAAGGATTACCTGAAGTGATGATTAACAAGAATTATTGTTGTTATAATCAAATTAACCGTAGCCAAATCCTTCAAATGATTCGATTCGTTTCACGATTTTGTTTAGTTTTTTATATTGCACACTTTTTATGTGACAAGTATATTCCATTGCATGTGATGCTGAATTCCTAACTTTTTTGAATAATTTTTTTTTTTTGCTTGAACACCCACAGCTTTTAAGATATCTGGCTGAAATTTGGTTCACAAGTAGGCTATTATCAGACAAGGTTTGAAATTTTATCTGGAATTAATCCATTTCGCGATAAAAACGTTATGGTCGTTTGAATGTTGAGAAAATATGTTTTCGCTGTCTTATTTACACTTTCACGAAAATTTGATTGAAAAAAAAAAATACAGTACAAAAAAAATATACTGAAAATTCGGTCGTGACCTTTATATATTTTTCAATATTTTTGATAAATTACATGAATTTTGTTTTCATAATACAGCACAGATTTACAGGGTGCCCCGCAACTTGGTGCGAGAAACGCGGTTTTACCCTTCGCGCACAAAGATTTCCTATTTTACACCGTGTGCAATGAAATTCCGTGCGATACGGAATCAAATAACCAATTAATTGATTATTTGAATTTCCAAAGGAATCGAGTATAGTTATGAACCCTGAAAACACAAAACATATGGTCTACGCGCCGTTGGTATTTCAATATTAAATATTTAATTTTTTGCTCATAAAACATAATCAGGGTTTTTTCTGAATATTATAGTGTTTATTTACAAAAGATACTGTAAATTCTGAGTAATAGTTATATATTGATAAAATCGAATCGTAAGGGTAAGATATGAAGCTGAAACTATATCGATACGAATTTGAATCTTATGCATGCACACGGAAACAAAAATGTAGTTATTTCAATAACATTGGTGTTTTTCAAATTAATTCAATTGACTCAATAATACTGATAACGGAACAACTGCATATCAGATTGTTTCAAAAACCGTGATATTGTCTTTGATAAAACCGTGTATTTCGAAAATGCGATTAAAATTATTGCGTATACAATCCATCGAAATACGAAATACGTTGTTTGAATGTCACAACTTTAAAAAAAATTGATATTGCTGTTATTCGAGATCTGTAGTTATCTAAAATTCAATAGATTACATATTTTATTGCTGTGAAAGCTATTTAATTGTATGTGTTGTTAATAAAAGATTCATCGGTTCTCACTTAGGATAATAACAAATATTTATTGATAAAGATCAGACATGATGTGTTATTAAAGATACAAGACAAGACAAGTGAAGAGAGATAAACAGGAGAAACGTTTACTTGACAACAGAACCCGAAACAAAAACTCTACAGGGTGTTCTTTTCTGTATTAAACGAACAATAACATCAACAGTATGATTATTTACGACAGAACGGAAATCACTGAATTAAATTTTTACTTTATTGGCATGGATACTTATTGACTTGTACGATTATTTCCGACAATAACGAAATTACTCCATTCGAGAAATTTACTAATCACATTTTGTGTAAACTGTGTATTAAGCTGAGAACAGAATTACTTGGCTTAATAATAATGTATGTGGAACAATCGAAACGCTCAAGCGCTCTTTAAAATTTTATTGCTAATCGAGAATGTATGTATTAGATCTGATTATACTTGTTTTCAAAATAACAACGAGTCGCCAACAACAGCAATGGAAGTTTTCAAATATCTTGTGACGTTAAACCAAATCTTTTTTATTTGGACGGATTGAAAACGCGATTATTCCAATTGCATTTGTCAAATAGACGGTTTTATCGAAGACAATAACACGGTTTTAAAAATAATTTGATATTCAGTTGTTCCGTTATCAGTATTATTGAATGAATCAAATTAATTCCAATTACACCACGTTATTCAACCAACTACTTTTTTTCCGTGTATAGACAACTTTTAACATCTCGACTTGACTATATCGGACAGACTCCAACCGGTTCACTTGAGGCCGACTCCCGGTAAGTCGACAGAGATTGAACTCAATATAGCTTGGGCCCTGTTCACGGTTGACCTTAAACAATTTTACCAAGTATCGACTAAAGCTTATGGATATTGTGCAGTCAACTGAGCACTAGAACTTTGAATATGGGTCGTCCATGTCCGGGCTATATGTATCAGTTACTAGATGCTTGCAAACGAGCAAGAGGCAATATAACCCTCTAACGTCGTCTGCTTACCTTAGTCCGTCGACGCACAGTCGTACGAGCAATTTTGGAGTGGATACGAATACTCGATGTTCAGACATTGTGTAGACAACAAACCAATTTCTTAATAATTTCTTCTTAGAAATAAGAGTGAATCACGACAATAAAATAACAAACCCCAAACGCTGCTATTTTTACCCCACAAATCGCAAAGCATATTTGGAAGTTGAAAATCAAGTTGCCGTTGATAAAGTTGCTAGGGAATGCCGTATGTGTAGGAGACGTGTTATCCGCATGAGAATAATTTAGATTACGCGATTGGATTAAGTAATCTGGATTCTAATTACTTGGTTTTTAAATAATTTTTCTATACTTAGAGTGTTATCCACTGCACTTATTAAAACTTTCTTTCACAATGCGTACAATAAATTAAGGCGTTGAGAAAGAAGTCGCAGTGTCCGTTCTTCATGATGTTATTATAAATCCTAGCATCCACGTATGTCTCGCATCGTTCGAAATTCGAAAATGTACTAATCTATACGCAATTATCATCTAATTTGAAAGAGTTATCAAAGGATTGTTTAAGGCTGTGGAATAAATAAAATCTTTGTAAAGATAACAGCAGAAAATAAGATCGAGTACAAAACTTTATTGGAAGTTATCTGTTCAGAAACAGTTCAATACTTATCTCAAAATCACCATTTCCTAATACCATTAACGGATGGTTGTAGTACGATGTCAGTATGAACATGTATCAATGTTATTATTATTAATTCATTTTTCTTTAATTTAGTATTATTGATATCGTTAGACGGATAAATAAACATTAGCGGATTTAAGGGATCATTATAGAGTAGAAATGTAAAAAAAAAAAATTTTCTCCATTATTCGATACTATAGACGGTTATAACCGTGCCGTTAACGTTTTGGGGCGAAATTTGAAAGAATTCGGTCGCTTAAGCCTTTCTCGCACTCGACACTTTAAACGCGTTTTTTTTCGAAACGTCATTTTTCAAAACGGTGTACATTCCAAAGAAAAAGTTTTAAAGCCATTCGTCTTAAATTTTAATACAACATTCTTTACGCTATTCGTTATCGTGCTATGGAAGCTTTTTGAAAAATTATGATATTTTTTTAAGCAAAAAATGTTTAAAAAATTGGGTAAGCTCGATACATTTAAAAAAACGCCGCCATTTTGTTCTTTTTGATTTAAAAAAACTGTCCATATCACAATACCAGCTTTCATACTAACTAATAATATTTTTACAAACTTCAGTTTAGATCGTATTTACAGCCACAACCATGTGCCTACAGCGTGAAAACACCTTCATTTTCGAAGACATTCGAGCGTTAAAAAAAGATATAAAAAAATTTAAATAAACGTTGAACAATGTATTTTCTATTCTCCATGAGTGCTCTACTTTGACATTAAAAAATCAGACTGATTAACGTGTTCTAACCGACGATAAAAAAATCGCCAAAATCAGCAATTTTTCGGACCGTTGACTGTAATTAACCCTAAAGCTAGCTATGAAGCTTAAAAAAATACAATCACGAAAAAATTTATATAGAACAAGCTGCCAACATTAACTGTATTTCTGGCAAATTATGCATTTGTCTCATTTCTTCCAGAACCGCCTCCGCTATCGACTTCTCTACATCACAAAAAGAGGGTTCGCGATGAAGTAACTGATGTACTTCGTTCAACATCTCTGTATGTTTCTGAAAGCAATAAAAAAACATAATCACATTGTCTCATTATCTTCCTAGCAAGTTGACGGGCCACGGAACGGACCAAAAATGGGCATGTCCGTTGAAGAACGGAACGGACGAATCGGAAAACGGCAAAATGGACCGTTCCTTTTTTATTGAAAGCTTAGTCCTTTTTCATTGTGGAAACCAAAAAAGGACTTGAGCATTAAAAAAAAATTATAAACTGTTCTGCATTTAATCAACTTAAAAGGCTTCATTTTCATACTTTTGATTTCACATTCGGACTTATTTGATAGCTTGGTACATATTTGATCACGGATAGCAATTAAATTTTCTTTGGAATATGGGCGTGCGAAGTTCGTCTTCTCGTGCCAGCGTAGCGTGCGTGAATAATCGATTTTCGCATGTTATGGGAGCTTTTATTCGCACTCCAAGCCGTGCGCTAATAAAATCTAGCCGTGTGCGAATATGATCTAGATGTGCATGAATAACTTCAAGCCAGATCTCGCAAACGGCTGAACGTCGCATTCATTCAGGTTGTGCAGTCACTTGTTTAACGAGAATCGCTGTGAACCAAAAAATCGCTAACGGAGAGTTAACATCAACTTAACGAGCGAAGTGACAAAAAATATTATTTGTTGTCAGATGAACATGAGAAAAATGTGGTCGATTTTTTAGCTGAAAAAGTTTGTGTATTTACAATTGGGGGGGGGGGGGGGGGGCGGCTCCGCCCCTCGGCCCCGTCTACAACCCCCGGCGCCCCTTTTCCGGGCAGATGCTGCTCCCCTTACAATGTGATCGAACTTTGCACGCTCATATATCAACAAATAGTATGTGGGAGACGTGCGCGTAGGTAATTCACGACGAGTGTGAAGTTTCGCCGAAGGGCGAGGGTGGCAATCACACGAGTTACACAATGTACTATTATATCATCACACGGCAATCATACTTTGCGCACTTGTTACACAATGCAACATTATATCATCGGATTCGAACGCGGAACGCTGAGGATAAGAAATTAAGCTTTAGACCATTCGTCTATTCACACCTTTATCAGAATCTATTTTGTTTGTCTATTCAAAGTATACGGAAATTTCATGACCCCTTACTTGTATAATTACGTCTAAAATTATTTAATTACCGACTCGGAAGGGCAGTCGCTTTAACAGTGTGATGTATGTATTCTACACATGTGTCATGATGAGAACTTGCAGGATCTATTACGAAACAATATATAACGATTAAAATAATTGATTTCGGTGAAAATTCATGAAACGTTTTATTATTTTGATAACTCTGGATGTGATCAAATAAATGCGGATGTGAATGGTCTTATGGTCTAAAGCTCAGATTCATATCCGCAGGGTTCCAGGTTTGAGTCTCACCGGTGACAATATAATGTTCAATTTCTTTATGCGCGATCAAATAGTTTTATTATTTTTTTATTGTTTATTCGTCAAGTACGCTGATTGGCTTTTACTATTCCCTCCCCTTTGTTCCCCATTTCATCCCTCGAGACCCCTCTAGAGTGTTGTTCGCAGCCACTCTTTCTAATGCACTACTGTATCGCATTTGCACCAGGGCTCAGGGAAACTGCGGAAAACCTGGCCGATGCAGGCGGCTTTATTTTACTCAGTCAAAATGCCTCCCGCTCAACAATTTTACGCGCAAACCAGTGCGTGGCTAAGCGGTCACCCATCCAAGTTACGGCCGCAAACAATGCTGGTTAACTCTGGGGTCCGCCGATGCCACATACCGACCGCGCGTCCACTGCCGTCGGTGCGATCGAATAGTACTAAGCTGACTACTAAGTTGACCTATGTTGAAAAAAAAGTTAAACGCAACAAAGCCAATAACTATTTTGAAAAAAAAAGAAGTTCGGTCTGTTTTTGGTTGTTGCAACCAAAACGGACCCCAAGCATTAATAGAAAAAGACAATCCGTCGTTCTGCTGTTTGCGGTGCGTTCCGTTCCCCATCGAACGTGTTCGTTTGTCGGTCTGTTTTTTGGCTTTCTCAAAAAAAGCACCGGTTGCATAACTTGCTAGGTCTCGGATCATTACAAAGTTCATACCATCAGAAACTTGATATGCCTTTCGAGGTTCTGCTCTTTACGTGTTTTGGAGTTCAACAAATCGTTCGCCCTGGAGTGTACGTAAAGCAGTGCTCCTCTGAATTGGTTCTCGGCTATAAATTGATGAATTCTTTAAATATCCGTGATAAATAGAGCGCTGTAAATTTTAGCATCCAATAATCTCACCAGGCGCGAGCGTTTGGAGAAGTTCTGTTAGCTTCGTGCAAAGCTTCACTAAATCCTTTAGGCATTTATCCGGTCGTTTTGTAAGATAACGGCTACGAAGGCCGATCGCGAAAACTAAGTCAATTTCGATGTCAACTATGTGGAAATGATTCTCGGGAAGAACATTTTTCCATTTGGCCAGGAAATTCCTGCACTCTCTAACGTTGGTCTTATCCATGGTCGTCCAGTGCATGCATACCAATTGTTCGACTGGCCAGAAAGATTTCCAGGGCTTCGTGATGCTGCACTTGGAGCAGACATAATCCGGGAAGTCATCTTCGGTTACCAAGAATGTAGGCGGGATCATACATCCGCCGCATTTTCTATGATAATGAGTAAATTACCAGAATATTTGCAATATGTTAAATTTTTTTTCGTATAAACATAACAGTGGAATTTCTGTTAACTTTTTAGCAAAACCAAAATGATCGATCGCAACGAAAAAAATATTCCTAGCTTTGTTTCGTCCAGAAAAATATACAAATTATTTTGCAAGAGTACAAAAAAATGTGCATTGGGAAGCCGTACATTTGATGATCTAAACTTTTTGTATGGACAACTTTTTGGTGCAACGTCAAATTTCACATATACGGGGATACGGGAATGAATGAAAAAATAAAAAATAAAAGAAATCATGGTCTTGAGAAAATCTGAAATTTTTTTTAGTATTCTGGACACTTGGAACTACATTTTTTTCAAATTAATCTTTCAGAAACGGGAAATTGCGGTGGTCCACTCGGTACGGGATGACCCACATAAATTCGAGCTTTTCCTTGCAAACTACGTTTCTCTACGTTATAGGCCCCTTTCAGTGTCCTGCCATGAAGAACTCGAGAAAAAATCAATGCACGAAAAGGAAACTCGCTCTCTATGAGGGATCAGAATAATAATTAATTATATCAGGACAAATAGTCAGGTCGTAAACCCAGGGTTTTTCAATAAATTACTACGCCTTTAATCAATAATTACGCCGAGTTATGCGAGCTATATCGTTTTATCGTCTGAACCAATGCACGCGCATCAGAATAAAAATCAAATGAGCGTCCATGTCGAAAGTGCTTTCATTATTGCAGTAAGTTAGTAATATACAAAATATACAAATTTCCTCATATGAACGGTATCGTTAAAAGGCCTATTAATTTCGATCAATTAAGAATATTTGATTATTTGTCTAGTTCCAGTCCCAAGATACACTCGTGAGGGTTTTTACCTAGCTCCGCCCCCCCGCCCCCGCCCCAGGCTTCTTTTCCTATCACTACCTACCCGCACTTTGCTAAGCTAACCTAACTTCCAATGTATCCGCAGCAGACTTAGCTACGCTGTACCGCATTTGCCACGGGCACAGGGAAACTGCGAAAAATCTGTACCGATACAGACGGCCCTATATTCTTCTGACTTCCCGGTGTATGCACCAAAGTAACTTACTTAAGTAAATACACCGAGGCCGCTTCAGAAAAACTGAACTCCCGTTCACTGGTTGATGAACCAGCCGGTGCACGGCTAAGCGGTCACCCATCCAAGTTATGACCACAAACAATTCTGCTTAGCTCGGGGGATTGCGAAAGCCGTACACAGACCGTACAACTACCAGTGTCGATTGATCAACTTAGAGTATTTTCATTACAGACTAGGATCCATCGACGGGCTATCTTCATATGCTAATTTTATGTGCGTTAATACACTGTTAGAAATTCACAGTGTCAAATCGTACGGTGTTGTTTCCAGCACAATTATTGATCCGAATTATGTTGTAAATTCAAGGTAGTTTTTTCTTTACTTCAGCCCCGTGCTACAGATTTGCGTAGTTTTGCCGACTGTTCTGGAGTATGGCTTGCTCATCAGCATTTGTTATTAATATATAAATCCATCCACAGACACCGGTTTGAACTAAGAAGACCCTCATACATACAAATGTCGGATGACGTCGCTGTCATCCAGTTTTATATTAGAAACCATCATATTATTAGTCTGATTATGACGGGCAATAGCTTATTTTGTTTGTTAACAGATACTTTATTGATTGACTGGACACATTTTTCATAAGTATTAGCAAAGAAGATAGACGTACATAGAAGCACAGGTCCCGTGTTGCGCTTGAGATCAGAATCGTGATTGAGGGCCACCGTAGTTGGTAGCATAACTAACGTGCAGGCCCCCAAGGCAAGCTTACGAGACCCCACCGACCTGCGCTTCTATGCAAGTCTATCTCCTTTGGTACTAGTTATTCAAAAGTGACAAGCATGTGTAAACCTAATGATCGGTAGCGTAGATAAAAACGGGCTGCAATTTGTTCAAAAATAAGTAAAGAAAACTAGTGTCTCCGGTCAATCAATGAAGCATCTTTTAATAAACAAAATAAGTTTTTGTTCGCCAGAGTATGACTAAAATTGTTTTTTTTTCTAATATACAACTGTATGTCAACAACCTCACCCGACATTTGTATGTATCAGAGTATTATCATTCCAAACCTTGCCTTGGATGGATGTAAGAACTACCCCAAGTAACATTAAGTTGTCCAAAAAACATCGAAACGATGACCGTCAAAAGTTTCGGATCCCTTGTTTCTCAGTAATCGGATAACTTTTTGGGATACAAATAGTGCTACTTATGTCCACCAGAAAGGCAACTATGACGTGACAGAATGATACCTGTTGATAATTAGGCATCACCTAAAATGATGCCATATTGACATTTGGTTTTAGTTACCAAAATGACACCGAATTGCCGTCTAATACACTGAGAAAAGAAAATAGTTGGAGTGTTGAAAATTTTGTTGACACAAATAAATCTGGCGGTAAGCGGGTATCAAGAGATTGTACAGTCAATTGAATTAAATATTTTAATTCCATTTAACGCACGATACTTTTCTCATTTTACTGACTCAATGCTTGAACGGACGAAACAAACTAATCCTCATAAGATATAAATAAATAATATATATATATATCACTTATAAATTGTACAAAATTATTGTCATTGACAGGCTTTATAAATCAATAATATTATTTCATAAAAATTCACAAAAAAAAAATGGTCATTTTTCTATACCGTAACCGTAACCGTAACAACTCTTCACATCCGTAACCTCAACAACTTGTTACCTTAACCGTAACAACTCTTCTGAAAATTTTAGCGTGATAAAAAATTGTTTAGAGGTGGCTCAATGGATGTATCGATTTCCCATTTAATTAACACGTACATGAATACGGCTTTGAATAAAGTCATGTCCCTAAATTATAGATACGATATATTGACGTTCGCATTTTTTTTCGTTATCTTCAGATCATTCGGAAGAGAAATAGTATATTACGACCCTAGGCCAGAAAGTTGGATTTCCTGGCCGCATATGATGTAGTGGCCGAGGCGAAGCCGAGGCCACTACATAACATGCGGCCAGGGGATCCAACTTGCTGGCCGTGGGTCGTATACTATTTTTCTTCATCCCCGACCGAAAGTACCGGCGGGGGCAGGGGGGGGGGGGGGGCGGAGGCCCGCCCGACTTTTGCAAATCCGAGGCGAAGCCGAGGTTCTTGCTGGTCGGGGCGGGCATTAAAAAGACATAAAATATCATACAGTCATACATTATTTTTTTTTTACGCGTCATTTTCCTTACATTATCAGGTACAAGAAACAGAGTCATCCATTTTCTTCGATTACTTTTAGGATAGTTAAAGAAATTCACTAACGAAAGTTAAATTAAAAGTAATGGAATAACAGTCACTTTGTAAAATTCACTTTTAGGTTAGCTAAAGAAATTCACTGAGGAAAGATAAAATAAAAGTAATGGAAAAACAGTCACTTTGTAAAATTCACTTTTAGGTTAGCTCAAGAAATTAACTGAAGAAAGATAAAATAAAAGTAATGATATAGCAGTCACTTTGTAAAATTCACTTTCAGGTTAGCTAAAGAAATTAATTAACTGGAGAAAGTAATGAGATGAAAGTCAAAGCACGCGCAAGCAAATGACACCAAACATAAACAATAATAACCGGAAATGGGAGAACAATAGAGACAGAGAGAGAGAGAGAGAGAGAGAGAGAGAGAGAGAGAGAGGGAGAGAGGGAGAGAGCGGGAGCTACCAAAGTCGGCCACAAAAGTCGCTGTTCCCGGCCGCAAACGCGGCCCGGAAGCCGGTACTTTCGGTTCGGGGAGCAAGAAAAAGTGCTTTTAAATTTTTCGTTGAGATCGATAGTTTTTTAGTGATGAATTTTCGAAGCTCAGAGTATCGCCCTTTCCGCTCTAATGTAAGATCAGTTTCATTTGAAATTTCAAGTTTGAGGTGAATTCAGGAGCCATAGTCTGTCGTGAAGTTTAATCACATGAGTGAAATTCCATTCAATCGTTGAACGGATGTTTCAAATTTGTTTTGTTTCGAAAATTCATAACTAGAAAACTATCGATCTAAACGAAAAATTTGTGAGCACTTGTTCTCTTCCAAATGATCTGAAGATAGCAAAAAAAGATACGCGAACGTCAATATATAGTATCTGTAATTTAGGGAGATGACTTTATTGAGAGCCGTATTCATGAACGTGTTAATTAAATGGGAAAACGATAGATCGTTTGAGCTACCTCTAAAAAATTTTTTATCGCGCCAAAATTGTCAGATGACTTGTTTAATGGTACAAACTCTAGTTTAAAACGATGCAAAAGGAAGAAAAAAAAAAAAAAAAATTCTGACACACCCTAATATTTGAACTCCGATTTCAGAAATTAAAAATGCCACAATCAAACCTGACGGACCAGAATACATCCAGTCATTTAATTGGAATGAAACTCGAAAACATGACATTCTGGGATCGCCGATTAGGAATCTAAATCTAATATTCAGAAATTAAAAATGGCGGATTAAAATGCAGAACGTGACTTGATTTGTTAGTAACTCGGTCACCAATTACGCATGTGTACTTAGTGAACTTTCCCTAGTACCGAGTTTCATTAAAATCAAGTCTCTTTTTGCATTTTGAACCGCCATGTGGAATTTCTAAATTTTGAGTTCAGATTCGTAATCAGCCACCCCAAAAACATTTGAGACCACAATCAGTTCAACGTTATCTCTGGCACGGAGGGCTTAGATGTCAATAATGTAATATTTGAATCTTGCGTGATGCGAATCGTCCAATATATTATCACAAGCCAGATTGTACATTCCGTAGTCAAAATTCGAACCAATGTCTATAATACAATTGAATGAAATGATCCGATTCAACTGATTGAATTGTATCGTGAATGACGATTACTGTCAAACTGATAAAAAATCGATGATTCGCGGAAATGAGTGAAACTATTTGTTGAAAAACTCCTAACAATGAATTAGTTCAATGAGTTTCGGTTGCAATTATACTAATTAAGATATCGCATGGATGATTTATTTAATATAGTTTTGTTTACTGAAGCATTTCGTCTGGGTAAACGGCAGAAAATATTCAGTTGTAAAGGGAAATCTCTCATGTTGCTTCGAAATTAGTAGATCAAGTTAATTCAACAGACATTTAGTGAACTCAACAATTCCGTTTAGACGAAAATGTGTCAGTTCTTCGAATCGTTTATATTGTCTACTACAAAACATATTGAGTTTTTTGGACTCTATTTGTGTTGAGTCAACCCATTACAAGTCAATTGAATTTATTCATTTGATATGATTACTTTTTTTTCTCAGTGTAGCCAGGGCAAAAAGCCACCATTTACATGTGACCAAAAGGACAGGAAATTCATAAAACCTAGTGGTCAAATTAATGATAACTTTTTGACAAATTGCAACTGCTATCTAAATGATAACTATTTGGACATGACTAAGTTGTGGATGACACGGTGAAGCTGGAATATCCACAACTAAAAAAAGGAGAAAAAAGGAGGTGCACCGAATTGAAAAGTACATGAGATTTTTCGGCAATTTATCGGCTCTCGAACAAGACCAGATTCAATCAAATTGTACGCGCCCTTCCAAAAAAAAACAAATTTTTTCAAATAATTCAACACAACGGATAGTGTGGTAAAATTGGTCAGCGTAGAAATGTTGAGCCGTTCAATGTAGTTGTATTTAAAGGCGTTAGTTTTTTAGGTTGGAGCGGTAAAATTGGTTAGTTTAAAAATGGTGAGTCGTTAACGTAAAATGGATTTTAAACCAAGTCGCAAAGCTCTAGACATTTTGTACCTTGAGTTATAAGAATATTGCATAAGAGGATTGTTTTTTCAACGAAAGACATGGGAGCTGTAAAATCGGAAGACACGGTAATGTTTGGCTCCTAAATGAAAATGAATTTTCGAAGTAGTCGCAATGCTCTAGCTGTGTTGTATGCCGAGTTATAAGTATATTGCATAAAGGGTGGTATTTCTGATGAAAGGGGATGGAACAGTAGAATCAGTTAGTTTAGAAATGTTGAGCCGGTAATTTATAATTAATTTTATATCAAATTGCAATGCTGTAGTTAAATTGTACGCAAATTTATGAAAATATAAGATGAAGGATTGTTTTTCTAAACCGAAGTTGTCGAAGCGATAAAATCAGCTCGTAATCAGCGAAATATTAAGGAGGCTCGTCAGTAAAATTGAAAATGCACAGAAAAATCTTAAAAAATTACCCCGTTTTAAATAATTCATAACAAACTTACATGAATTTTTTGGGAATTTTCACCTACATCGTTTATGCAAAATTAATTTTTTTATGCATGCATTTTAACGTGGGCTTTTATAGCATATTTACGAATAAAAATTAAAAAAATTGAAATTTTTTTTTACATCGTTGGATTTTTAAGTATTTGGTGGAATAAATTCTTTTTTTTTCGATGTAAGAAATGTTTTCAATTTTTTCAATTTTTTTTTAATTCGTGAATATGCCATAAGAGCCCATGCTAAAATATATGCATAAAAAAATTAATTTTGAGTAAGCGACGTAGACGAAAGTTCTCAAAAAATTCATGTGAGTTTGTTATGAATGATTAAAAACGCGGTAATTATTTTAGATTTTTCTGTGCATTTTCAATTTTACTGACGAACCTCCTTAAGTCGTTAAATTAAGGTGAATTTTGAGACCAATCACGATGCTCTAAACGTACAATATACGTCAAATTATAAGAATATTGAATAATAAGTTGTTCTTTTAAGGTTAGGGGATGGAGCTGTAAAATCGGTAGTGACGGAAATTCTGAGCCGATAAATCAAGATGACTTCTCAAGATTAATAGGGATATTGTAGCTTCATTTTCTGTAGAGATATTTGAAAAAAACTGTTTAGCCCCAATGGGTTGTTTTTCTTGAAGAAGTAGTACGATTTGATCGAAACTAGTTTTAATAGAGAGCCAATAAATAGCCGATAAATTCCATTAACTTTGTATTTCGTTGCGCCATTTCTTTTCCTCTTTCTTAGTTGTGGATGTCATCGCTTCGCTGAAAACTAGAACACGAAATTCAAGCATCCTCTATAAGGGGGCAAATTTTTTAGTAAACGATTGTTTTTACAGTCGTTATCGCTAGTTTTGGTTTTCATTTTTGCGAAAAATCATCCGGTGTTTTGACTGTTGCTCTAACAGTAAATCAGCTAGAAACTACGGTTGTCAACATTGCTATGGTTTTCATTACATTTCGCGATAACAAATTTTCTATACTTACTCTTCACGGCATTTCATTGCACTGAACATCGTTCCAAATTCCGTCGGATCTTTGCACCTCTCGCACTCGCAATCAAGAAACTTTATACTTGCAAGATTTTTCCTCCTTACTGGGGTACTCCAAAGAGGAGGAACGTAGCTGACTGTGATGTGATCTCCTAAAAAAAAAGTATTACTTGTATGAAAAAAGGAGGCAATCGGATATACGCCTTTTACAGACCTTTGGAAATTGGGACTGCTGCCCAAATCATTATACCCCCTTCCTCGGTGACGGACTTGGAGCAGTTGGGCCTACAACTGTTTTCGACGTAGGATGGGGCATCATAAAGAGCACGATGTGATTCGCCGGTCGACGGTACGATATAGCTATAAACCTGAAAATATCAAGTATTATTTTGAATGAATTCATTTTTCAATGTTCCGAGATATGCAAGTATATTGCAAGTTCAGAAAGTAAAAAAACACACGGTCTGCGCTCGGTTAGTATTATAATTTTTATTTTTTTTCGCTCTGCCATAGAAGAAATTTGGTTTTTATTAATTTTTTTTTTTTCGTTGAGATTCGTCAGGACACACAGAATGATCTAGAACATCGACAAAAGTGGTTTAGAAAAAAATGTCTATGTATTGTGTGCGCGCGCGCGTGTGTGTGTGTGTGTGTGTGTGTGTGTGTGTGTGTGTGTGTTCAACCGATTGAACTAAAATTTGGCACACAAGTTAAGCAGCCAAAATTCATCATTGATTGATAAAATTTTTTTTAAATTTATGCAGGAATTATTTGAGCTTTTCGAATTTTTCTTTCAAATGCGCCGTGTAGTGCAGCATTAAGGCACAAATAGCACCGCTTTGTCAGCAAAATTCCGACACGCTGTGCAGCGGCATTTTGCGCCAACGTATGTCAGACCAAAGTCGGAAAAGCGGTTAAAATTTTATGCAGTTTGGAAATTTCCGAAAAATTTACGTCTATGCCCTAACTTTTACGAAAAATGAGAAAACGAACTCAAATTTCGTACATGAAATATATAAAATCGGTACTATTCAGCTCTGATTAGTACATAGTTTCGTCATAATCGACAACGTGGTTCGAATATCTCACAATTTTAACTCTGATAAGAAATAAAGCTACAAAGTAGAACTTTGCAAATTGCTTCCTCATTATTTTTGTTTTTTATTATTATAAAGCTTCCTCTATGAGAAAGCCAAAATCGATTAACATACTTCCTCATAGAGGTAGCTTTGTGAAAAAAAAAAAGAAAAATAGGAAGCAATTTGCAAAGATTATTTTTTATGTGTACCTTTTTGAATAACCCGGACCAGACCCCCTTCATGCGGCTACAGCCGACTTCCCCTTTCGTATCGCATTCGCCTCTGAGGAAAGCTCAGCGGACAGAGAGAAGCTGCAGACAACCTCTGTCGATACAGCCGGTCTCGATTTCGCGTCACGGCATCCCAGCTACGGCACGTTTTCATTAAGAATGTAAACACCGACTACGGGTGTATACATGTGACCTCACAGTTACCTGTGTATGGCTCACGTATACATCTGGTGCTTCATCGGGTCCGTGTTTATATTTACGACGAAAATCGACGGCTCCGGGTATCGAACTCGCGACCTACCGATGCTCTGGACTAGAGGCTAGTACTAGACCACCGCACCAGTTAGCAAAAACTATTATATTGTTAATAAATACATGGTCAAATAAATAAATACTCAATATAAATAATATGCATAACGAATTCCAAAAAAACCATGTTCTCATCAGCGAATTAATTGTCTATTCTAAATCAGCTCAATGATTAGTATTATTAGTAACTTATATTATTTTAATGGTTTATACCAATATGATTCTCATTATTTCGCAGATTTCATCTTCCTGGACGTCATCAATTTTGAAAAATGATTTGGCAAATTGAGCTGCCTTGCAGATTGAATCTTCAGGGAGAAGTTTGCTGGTGAGAGTTGACCGTATTGGATCCCGAAGACTCATTAGCTTCCGATAAGATTCGGGATCGTTCTCTCGCAGGGCAAGCGCTCTTGTTACGCCGATGATCTCGTAGGCCGGATGAGGTTGCCCGTATTCTGCCTTAGAAACGAGTGCCTTCGACCTTGCATACTTCTCCGTGAATTCGCACTCAGTACCGTGCTTCGTACATTTGCGACAAAGATGCCATCCACACTTACAGAGTTTCGCATTATCGCCTTTGAGTACAACATAACAGCTCAAACATACCGGAGAAATTTTCAGGGTTATGGCAAAGTTGCTGTTTGGCATTCCAATACCTCCCAAGTTTTGCGGTGCTGTTACTAAAGGGGTTTTGTCATGGATTATAGTCTTGCCGACTTTTATCTTCCGCGTAGCTACGTAGTGCCTTCCGATCTGAGAGTTCTCAACGAGCTTGTAGGTTGGACAATTTTTCAAATGAGTCTGCCAATGTGATATTTGATGGTCCCGGCTGCAATAATGGACAGCCCCGCATGAGCCGCAGCTATTATTCGCGATATGCTTGCACAACGCACATAAGTTCTTTTGTTTCTGCATTGTTGTAAGCTTGCGGAATAGTTACAATCGATTTAGTCTCTTCAAATACCGAATTGTATACAGAAACACAATAAAGTTAGATTATTTTGATGTAGTACGTCCACTTAATCGATTGTCAACTGAAATCACGAGAAATACCAGTACCTCCGAGGATAACAACACCACTGACTTTGTCCTCAGTTGCTTCCGCCGGGAATAGCTTGGCGCTATGGCGGAGGGGGGGGGGGGGGGGGGGGATTACCCGAACAAATTGAGTAACAGGCGCTGAGCAACCAATAACAGACTCAGCAATAATCGTGCATCGACAGATAAGGGCTAAACTACATATGAAGCATTTTGTGGAATTTCCGACGTTTTTTTTTTCGACCTTCTCAGGTTTGCCCCATACTCTGGGAGAAATATGTTATTTGATAGCATAATAATACTTCCCACTAACATATTTCGTATAGGGATAGGACTAATTATTGTAACAGTAGGTATTTATCTATAATATTGATTAGGGTGTGCCAAAAAAAATCGATATTTTTTTTTGCTCTCCGCCCAAAATGGCGTAGAATACGTCCTGATAAAGATCCTGTCAAAAGTGGAGCTCATAGGTCTAAATCTGAGAGGTCCATCATCGCGTTCAAAGTTGTCACATTTAAATGACACAGAAAAGTGATTTTTTTACATTCTTCATCCCTGCAACCTGAGAAGAAATTTTTTTATCATGAAATCAATTACTACATTTTATGAATCATTAAATTTCCAACAAAAAATCCGATTGAGTCGAATTCCTATCTCCAGTATTTGATTTTTTACAGAGCCTTGAAATTTTTACTGTTGTAAATTTTCCGTTTTTTTTTTACATTTTCAGCTAAACTATTGAAGTTACGACAAAAAGTTGAAGGACATTATTTTAGTCCGTCTGATGCACTACAAACAAGTTTGCTGCGAGTTTTTTGTATCGTTGATATTCACAAAGTTACAGACCAACAAAGGGATGGTTTTTGTGTTCTTAACTTTTATTAAGTGAACTACTGATTTTAGTACAAAAAAGTCAATAGAAATTTATTAGAATATTGAATTTCCTGAAAAATTGTCCAGGTGAAATTTTATGTATCGCTAACTGTTATAAGTTACAGTCTCATTAAATCTTATTTTGATGATTTTTTTTTTTTAGTATATGCAACAGTAACCGATAAATAATATTCTTTAAAGAATTAATTTTTAGAAATCATAATGCTATATAACTGAAATATTAGTTACCGAAAATAAAAAAAGTTGACCGGGATAATTGTATTAAAAATCGAACGAGCAACAAAGTTATAAAATTGAGTGTTTACTATCTATTTTTTATCGGATATACGTCCAATAAAAACCATCAAAATGAGATTCAATGAGTCTGTAACTTAGAACCGTTAGCAATACATAAAATTTCACCAGGACAATTTTTTTAGAAAATTCAATGTTCCAATAAATTCCTATTGTCTTTTTTGTACTAACACCAGTAGTTGACTTAATGAAAGTTAAAAGTACGAAAACCACGACTTTGTTGGTCTGTAACTTTATAAACATCAACGACACGAAAAACTCGTTACCAATTTTTTTGTAGTGCGGCAGACAGATGAGAAAATTTTCCTTCAACTTTTGTTCTAAGTTCAAAACTTCAGTTTAACTAAGTCCAAACTTAAGTTTAGCAAACTAAGCATGTAAAAACGGAAAATTTACAACAGCAAAAACTTGAAGGCTTTGTGAAAAATCAAATATTGTAGATAGAAATTCGACTGAATAAGATTTTTTGTTCGAAATTCAATGATTCATAAGATGTAGTCACAGATTTTATGAAAAAGAAAATTCTTCTTAGGTTGCAGGGATAAAGAATGGAAAAAAATCACTTTCCTGTATTATTTAAATTCGAAAACTTCAAACGTGATGATGGACCTCTTGGAATTGGAATTATGAGCTCCGCTTCCGACAGGATCTTTATTAGAACGTATTCTGCGATATTCTGGGCGAAGAGCAAAAAAATATCGATTTTCTTTTTCACAACCTAGTATCGATAATGTCATGTTGAAAACTATCTACAGATATTAATAATCTCACCAATCTCGCATTACACACTTCAGCATATCTCTGTTGTACTGAAAATTGTTGTTTATTTTCACGTTACGCACCATAACAACATGAATAAACCTTGCGAGCATTTAAGCTGTACCATTGAGCGTACTCGATAATAGTCCTGTCTGTTAAAGAAAAAAAAAGAAAAAAAAATCCGGTCTAGGCTTCGAAGTCACAATCTTACTTAGTCTTGCTAAAAAAATATATGAAGATATGAGACTTTCGTGGACTATATTCATTCTAAAGGTGAGTGCGGTCGGATGGAAAGTAAACATTGACATTAGGAACTTAAATCTACCTATCTATCAACCTACTTAATGACCTAATGACTACGACCACGGTAAGTATAAGACTATCGTCTACTTGTATGGACGTTATATTTATATCACCGATGTGTTCCGTCGACCAAGAATTATAAATTAAAAAATAAGATTCAGAAACTTTTTAGGTAATGTGTGGTTCATGACAATTTTATAATGAAAAAGAGTTTAAAAATTCTGATAAGATTTTCAATTGGTATGTTAGTTTTTTTTACCATTTTCAAACAACCTCCAATTTGGAATCGTTTATTCGAAACTCTGCGAGATATTATTTATAGAATTGGAATGATTTGTTTACAAAGTACAGAAATATTTTCCATATTAATAGTCATTTTTTTAACTGCAATACTATTTCTGATCGTTGAGTTGATATTGCAATTGAATATTTCTGAATTATTGATTGAAAGTTTATGAAAATATGCATCTGTAATAAAATTTTCTAAATATTCCTGCAATATTATGTGCTGTGTGGAAAGTGACTGACAAGCATTCCACGAACTCTATGCCGCCTAATTACCCTCGGAACCCGATCGAAATGTTTCAATTGCTGGATATTGATATCATTGGACCGCTTCAACATGTATACCTAGCCGGAAATCCGCTCCCTGCAGTCAAGTTTCATGTGGGGCATTCCATGACATCTCGATCAAGATCTGGCGATGACATCTCAAATCGGTTCCATAATTTTTTATACAAAAGCACAGAGGTCGAAAAACACTTAGCAAATTTTTCAAAGATTTTTTAAAACTTTTCACCTGAGATATAGTTTTTTGAAATTGTTCAAAAACCTCAACTTTTTTACTTGCAAAAATGTGGAAAATTATTATATATAATGCTGAAGGACTCCGGTCGATGGCCTATTGGCAATATGGGTATAGTAAAATTATTCATTAGTATACTACTGGAGAATAAAAAACAAAAAAACATGTACCATGATGAGAAACAAAACTGTTCAACGCATTGTCAAAACTGTACAACTTACTACTATTATATATTATAACGAAATTTTTTAGCTCTACTTGAAAATGGAGCTTTCATATGATTCAGAGATGAAAATGAAAAAAATTTGAATAGCTAACAAATTATTGCGATTTGTTTTTTGCAGAAAAATATGCATAAAAACCTATATAATATGTGTCGAATAAAGTATATTCACAGAGTTACAGAGAAAAGAATCTATTGAATCTCATAATATTACATATATATGCAGAGTCACAAAAAAAAGAATATATTAAATATACTTTTCCCGACACTAGTATAGGAATTTATTGTTCATGTTTTCTGTAAAAAAATACACCCTAATAATTTGTTAGCTATTCAGTTTTTTAGGCACTCACGTTTTGAAAAAACGCACAAAAGTGCCTATTAAACCCGCGTTCCACCGGACCTAATTACCTTTTTTATAGGATAATCTTAATTTAATTTTAATAAATCCATTTTTTACAGCACATTTTTCAAAAACAGAGAAATACATATTCTTGGTGTATCAGAATATAGATTTTTTCATGATTCAATAATGTTTCTTATGAAAATCAGATTTTTTGTTACCCGGACGTCCGTAATACATAGTAACTTTGTTCCCAATGGACTGAACGAGCTAAAATTTGAACTATTTCTTATTTCCACAATGAGAATGAGAAGAAGTATGCACAAATATTATAGTAATTTTTCTATTTGTTTATATTGGCATTTACCTTAAAAAAATACCCTTTTCAGGTACGCATATGTGTAAGGCTTGCTAACTTTTTACCAAATTGATAAATTTTAGCAAGATTCGCAGCGTACTCATATTTTACCTAAACGCAACTACGTTTTCTTCATTTTGCTTTTAGAGGATTCTAAAGTAGTGATTACCTAGCTAGACGAACAGTAGATATTTAATTTTTACTGATTTAGTATTTATGACAATGAAAATATTGTTTGTCCTAAAAAATCATATCACACTACATATTATACATTATATGAAACCAAAACAATTGGTTCCCCAGCTTTTTTCTTTATTGTTTCATTCATTGAATGAATTTGTATACTTCAATTGATATAACAATTCATAAATACCAAAGAAGATATATTATATGGAAGTGTATAGCCCGTGTTAAAATTTGGCAGCAAAAATGTAATTCAGACTTTTGCCAATAGTTCGCGCGGCAATGTATCGGTGTGCTATATACAGTGATTCGAGTATGAAGTTCTCTCACTTTCAACTCTCTCACACTCATGCGTATGGGTTAGAGGTTGTGCGTCACTCGCAATTACGCGGTATCGCCTCCCCAATGTTGGTGGTGGGGATGCTCTAACGCTCAACAATTTGATTTTATGGCTATGTTCATTATTTTTTTCTCCAGATTTTTCTCTGAGAATGCTCGAATGCTGTAAAACATCGCGAAAAATTGTTTTCTGCACAATGTCTCTACCTGTCTATGAGTGTTTATTAGAGTGTTAAAAGAAAAACCAATAGATTACACGTTTCAAATCTTATGAGATTGTTTCTTTTAATTCCCCGAAAATTTCATATCCCTTTCTAGTATGGGTTTAGGATCCAAATATTGTCAAAATTAGTTAGAAATCCGTTATAAACGTAATTAATTACACATTTCAATTTCTTTCTCGGGGAAGCCAAGTATAATAATAAAAAAATTAGAATGACCGAATGTTCATAAAGGCTACGAATTCACGCGAAGTTCGTATAAAGTTCGAACATTTTTCGATTGGATAACATTCTGAAAAAAAAAAAACCAAGTACGATTACGATATTGAAAACATTGAATTTGCATAATAATTATTCACACATGTTATTGACAAATCGATGAAAACAGAAAATTGTTGCAATTTTCACCAGTCAACGTAACTTTTTTTCAATGAAAATGATTTGTTTATTTTTCGGAAAAGTATAAATTGTTTCAATATTTTATCCAATTGTTCCAAAATATGGTTTCTCTTTTTGTTCTAATATGTACAAAATCATGAATTTTGGACATGCGCATGTCATAAAACCGCTCATTACACACACAAGTATCTGGATAACTGATCAAGTAGATTCGCTCAAACATTTAAAAAAAAACGCAATTTTGGAAAATTCTGGAAGAAAAAGTTGGGTGACGGGTGATTCGTTGGACAATTTTTTTTTATAATTTTTTTTATACCATTTTCGAATCATTATTATGCAAAATCGATATTTGCAGCACCTTCAACGTGCTTGATTTTCTGTAGATTTTTTTTCCATCGAGAAGTGTTCCAAATTCTCTCTGAACGTCATGTTTAGCCAGACAGAAACAATACAATGTAGCATTTTTCTTCGATCAATTTCTGTTTAAAATCCAAATAAAAACTGATAGCGTCTACCGTTACACAGTAATATAGATTTTGTTCCAATATTTTCAATTGTTATGGTCTAGTTATTAACTGCCGCCAAATAAACAAAAGCTGCTATCTTTTTCTGGTAGACGTGCTTCGCAGTGCGATCAGCAGAGATGCTTTTCGGTTTCGCGTCTTCGCGATCCTGATAAGGATGTCATTAAAATACACGGATATGAAGACATTGCATGAAATGGGCGCGAGAGGGACGAAGCGAAAACAAATCGATTAAAAGCCATACGCCACGAGGGTCTTTAAAATGCCGCCACGTAGTGACTATTAAACAGTAATTGTATCTCGCGTAATCTTCTATAGAAAGCTGGACGGCATTATCGTGCATTGAATTAATGTTCCATATTATTCTGAATGAAAATTTCATGCATTTTTTTCGATTATAAAGTAAATGCTTAATTGGTTTTATAATTATGATTCTAAAATAATAATATACGATGTGAATTTTTCACTAGCTGCAAAGAATATCGGTTTTTAATACAATTTTGTATTACGCGAGATAAAGCAGAATACAATTATACCTACGTTTAATATGTTGTGTTATTCCATAAACAAAATATTTCGCAAAGGTTTAGAAATGTACGTGATAAATTGCGAAATATCTGAAATATGCGAAATTTGTAGGTCCGAATTGCTTTCTTTAAAGACAGTTACATGCTAGTAAGCGATTAAAATTATTGGTGAAATTCCATTACTTATCAATGGAATTAACCATCACCTCACATGTAAGAATGAGCGAGAACGCAGAATTACCCCAAGCATCAGAGTATGCAAGCGTGACCGAGAACGCACTAATGGAAGAATAAGCGTCTGAGGAAGAAGGAAAGCGCTCGAGTACGAGCGAGAACGCACCATTACCTCGGGCATAGGACTAGCATCAGTGCCAGTGAGATGCGCGATCACCCCAAGCCTTCATTCGCGCGGAGCGAAAACGAGGGGGAGCAATCCTATGTGGAAGTGTGTCTGTGCACACCGATACAGGAAGCGCCGTAGTGCTGTGGTAATGAACTAGCCGTTTTACCCCAACGAATCGTGCCAAAGCGTCCCATAAGCTATACGCTTCCATATTATATATGTTCTTTGTAAATACTATACAAACTTTGAAAATAAGTTAACATAACCTAAACACAACATTCGTACAGCATATTTATCACTGACATTTATCTAATTTACACAATTTTGTTCAACACGTATATTTTTATCAATTATTTTGTTTGTTAATTTACACTGGCACTCGTATTTGTTATTTTTTTGGTCGATTATCGTTTCTAAATTGTCACCTGTCAAAATGTGATATAGCAGCATCCCGAAACACCGACATTTACGTCCCTTACCGACTGCGACCAATCTTGTCAACAACAACGATGAAGCGCGAAAATTTTGAAAAAAGTTCAATTCTCATAAAAGAATCCGCTCCACTAATAACCGCGTGGTAAACTTAATAATAGAATATTTCAAAATTTGTATTTTCAAAAAAATAATACTATCTTAAACGATGAAATATTTCAATAATGTAAAACACTAAGAATTAAAAGTAAAAATAAATAAGTTACTCTTTGAAAAAATCAGAATCTGCATAAATTATCATAAATATTGTATACTCTTGATCTTAAATATCAAGAGGAAACGCAAACGCGTTAATGGCAGCAAGTTCGCGCCTATTCAACATCACTTCATGATGTGCTAAGGGCTGCTCAGCGCCAGAGGCAGCAATTTGCGCCAGAGGCAGCAATTTGCGCCAGAGGCAGCAATTTGCGCCAGAGGCAGCAATTTGCGCCAGTAATATAAGTTTATTAGGCCTACTCGGGCCACAACTTTCCTTCGATTGATCATATATCGAATGATAAAACAAAAACGCGCTATATTATCTACTTCAAAGTGGTGTGGACATGATAATATTTATACTCTCAATACTTACTCCAAAACTTACTCTTCACGGAAACTCTATTGATAATTATTTAAAAAACGATGTTAATTAACATGGTAACCCAAAGCGTGACATGTAAATCATACGGGGTGTAAAACGCATCGTTCAAACCATATAGAACGCGAAGCACAATGCCCGGTAACGGAACGCGGAATGCGACGTCCAAATCATACGGAGGCCGAAACAGGACGGTCAAACTATACAGAACGTGAGGCGCGGCGTCCGGAGCTATACGGAGCGTGAACGCCACGGCCGAATCATACGGAGCGCGACGGTCAGAGCGAGTGCTGTAGAAATGGCCCGAAGGGCCATTTTTTGGGGGGTTTGGGGGGCGGAGCCCCCCAACAAACAGCCGGCGCCCCGCAGGGGCGCCCGGGGTGCTCGTTCTAAAGATGTCTCTCTGAATCATATGGAAGCTCCACCTCCAAATACAACTACAAAATTTCTGAATATAAATCGGATGAATCGAAATAAACTATTACGCATTAAAGGCGACTTCGCAAAAAGGAAAAGGTAAAGGGGATGAGTGAGTGAGAGGTTTTTGAGTAAAAACAAATATTTCGCGGTAAAATAAAGTTACTTGCCACGGTGTAAAAACTCTCACGAGGCAGAGAGAGACAAGCTGGGACAAGCGATTGAATTTATTAAACAAACAAACAAAGAATACATGAAATATTACATGTAGACAATGAAACGTTAGATTAGTAGGAAACAACAACAACAACAACAACAACAACAACAACAACAACAACAACAACAACAACAACAACAACAACAACAACAACAACAACAACAACAACAACAACAACAACAACAACAACAACAACAACAACAACAACAACAACAACAACAACAACAACAACAACAACAACAACAACAACAACAACAACAACAACAACAACAACAACAACAACAACAACAACAACAACAACAACAACAACAACAACAACAACAACAACAACAACAACAACAACAACAACAACAACAACAACAACAACAACAACAACAACAACAACAACAACAACAACAACAACAACAACAACAACAACAACAACAACAACAACAACAACAACAACAACAACAACAACAACAACAACAACAACAACAACAACAACAACAACAACAACAACAACAACAACAACAACAACAACAACAACAACAACAACAACAACAACAACAACAACAACAACAACAACAACAACAACAACAACAACAACAACAACAACAACAACAACAACAACAACAACAACAACAACAACAACAACAACAACAACAACAACAACAACAACAACAACAACAACAACAACAACAACAACAACAACAACAACAACAACAACAACAACAACAACAACAACAACAACAACAACAACAACAACAACAACAACAACAACAACAACAACAACAACAACAACAACAACAACAACAACAACAACAACAACAACAACAACAACAACAACAACAACAACAACAACAACAACAACAACAACAACAACAACAACAACAACAAC
Source organism: Tromatobia lineatoria (assembly GCA_949699805.1). Classification (NCBI taxonomy): domain Eukaryota; kingdom Metazoa; phylum Arthropoda; class Insecta; order Hymenoptera; family Ichneumonidae; genus Tromatobia; species Tromatobia lineatoria. The sequence goes on along the minus strand of OX453038.1, from coordinate 19,474,162 downwards.
AACAACAACAACAACAACAACAACAACAACAACAACAACAACAACAACAACAACAACAACAACAACAACAACAACAACAACAACAACAACAACAACAACAACAACAACAACAACAACAACAACAACAACAACAACAACAACAACAACAACAACAACAACAACAACAACAACAACAACAACAACAACAACAACAACAACAACAACAACAACAACAACAACAACAACAACAACAACAACAACAACAACAACAACAACAACAACAACAACAACAACAACAACAACAACAACAACAACAACAACAACAACAACAACAACAACAACAACAACAACAACAACAACAACAACAACAACAACAACAACAACAACAACAACAACAACAACAACAACAACAACAACAACAACAACAACAACAACAACAACAACAACAACAACAACAACAACAACAACAACAACAACAACAACAACAACAACAACAACAACAACAACAACAACAACAACAACAACAACAACAACAACAACAACAACAACAACAACAACAACAACAACAACAACAACAACAACAACAACAACAACAACAACAACAACAACAACAACAACAACAACAACAACAACAACAACAACATAAAAGTAACTCTTACGGTCTACGACGCAACAAGACGCAAGGTACCTTTGAACGCAACGCGGGAGAGCTCTCTTACCCGTGGTGACGCACGCCGCACACCCCAGCACCGCGCGGGAGGATGCTTGGTGAAAGTCACGAGTACCTACCGCTGCTTCTTGCCGTATTAAAAAAATGCAAAGCTGGGCCTGGGAAGCGTAGTACTCAACTTTAACACACATCCTCTTGGTTATCGCGATCGTGGATTCCGATGCCCATAACGATGACCACGCGGTCGCAACAAGGCGAGGTAAATGGTTCGTTCTGAAAAGAACGAATCCAGCCACCTTACTAAACTGCCGTCGCTCAATTATAAAAGGCAATATGAAGGCAGGTGACCGACTCTACACCTCCCAAGCCTATACAAAGATAGGTCTACACAAAGATAGGTCTACACAAAGATAGGTCTACACAAAGATAGGTCTACACAAAGATAGGTCTACACAAAGATAGGTCTACACAAAGATAGGTCTACACAAAGATAGGTCTACACGAAGATAGGTCTACACAAAGATAGGTCTACACAAAGATAGGTCTACACAAAGATAGGTCTACACAAAGATAGGTCTACACAAAGATAGGCCTACACAAACATAGGTCTACACAAAGATAGGTCTACACAAAGATAGGTCTACACAAAGATAGGCCTACACAAACATAGGTCTACACAAAGATAGGTCTACACAGAAAGACTCCACACGTAAGAAAATCAACACAAAATAACTCTATACCAAAAACTGAACACCAACGGCTTTACACAAAAGCAAGTCAATCCTAAAGGTTTGCTCCAAACGACTGAACACGCACGCAGCGCTACACCGAGTATCTCTAGACCGAAATCTAGCCACCTCGCAACTAAAAAAAATGTACACTGAAAACTCGACACGACGAAAACTTCAGCACGGAAGACTCGAGACCGAAAACTCGACACGATGAAACTTCAGCACCGAAGACTCGACACTGAAAACTTGACACGACTAAAGTTCGACACCGAAAACTCGACACGACGAAAACTCAACATAAACAAGTCTTAGCACGGTACAATAGGGCTTTAAAAATAAAATTCTTTTTATCTTCAGTATTTCCGGAACTTACTTAGCATATAGTGCAAGCCCACTTTATTCTATTGTACTGTGTGCAAACTTACATCTACGAAGTGCATCACGTCACTGGTAGTGCAAAAGATATTACAAACATAACGCCAACTAACGATGAAATATTGGCAATCCAAAATCGTTAAAAGTTCACAGGTGTGTACGCAAGATGAAATCTTCTGAGGTAAGAAAATTATTTATTGATTTTTCTTCGCGACTATAACTAGTCCATTTGGATGATGGAAATTGCGAAGAAAATCTTGAAATCTAACACAAATAATTGATAGATTCGAAGCGCGCAAAACCGAAGTCCAATTTTAATTGATTAATCAAGCAGCCACAATCGACAAATTTAATCTCAAACAAATAGTAGAAAAATTTCCGCCACGACTCGGATTTTACAATTCGTTCTAGACCCTTTTCGTCGATTATGGGTATTTGATTGCTTGATTTAATTAATTAAGCAACTATAATTAATTGAGCTTCGGTTCCGCGCGCCTTGAAGTTAGCAATTCGTAAACTGAAAGTTCCGCTCGGATTAATTGTTATTATAATTATTGATAATTATAATTGATAATTACTTACTAATTGATAATTATTCGACATTGTTACTGTTGCTACCAATAATTTGAAGATGTACGAGCGGTACAAGTCCGCCTAAGCGTGAGATTCAGAGCGAATTTTCAACACTTCTCCATGCGTTAAAAATTTCAGAAAAATCAAGCATATGAAAGGTGCTGAAAAAATTCATTTAGTATAATGATAATTCTAAGATGTTATCAAATTGATGAAAAAAAAAATTGTTCAATAATTTATCCGTCCACTTAACTTAAAAAAAAAATGAAAATGAATCTCCATAAGCGACCTGTAAAAGATTAGCTATAGAGCTCCCTTCCAACCAAAACGTATTTCTGCATATATTTCAACTATTCCATCAACAGCCGAGAATGTTTTTTTTTGGCACACCCTAATATATACGCCTTTAATCATAATTTTTTGGCGTAATTTCTTATTTCGATAAGTTTTTATAGCAATTAAGAGGCAGTTATGTACACCCCCTTCGCAGAAATTTCGAAAGCTGTTTTCTTCCGAACGATACGATAGACAGGGTTCGGATTTTGAAAGAATACGCAAGAGTATCGTAGAATTGGGCTAAGCTTCTGGCTCCTCATTCGACATAGCCGTTTATTTTTAGGAATCAAATGACAAATAGTACAGGAGAGACAGAGCTATTTTAGAGAGAGAGAGACATACCTACAGGCGATTAGCATCAGGAGACGAAATTTCTGGCGGTGTGTCACTGCGTCTTGAGGAGGCTCTATGACGATTATAGAAGTCAAATCAGTGTCAAATTTTTTGAAGTAATTGATTCTTTTAAGTTTAATGTATTAAAAAAAATAATGTAGAATGATTTGTATTGAAACATGTATATTTAATCCAGTGAAAGATCAACAGTGACGAATTTGGATAAAGATTAACCGATTGACTTTTCTTTTCAATGGGACACATTTCTTTTTTGTTTTTTACAAATATCATCTGTAATTTTTCACCGATTAAACTGAGTTATAGCTCATTTAGTTTATTACAAGGATAAATCTTTTCCACTCTGACGAAAAAATAGACAATAATTGCCTCTCTCCAGGATGAGCACAGATTTTTTTTTGTTTTTGTAATTTTACAAGCCCTTTGGGCTAGTCGGTTACGTAAAAACCAGGATTATGGGTTTGACATTCTGCGTATGATCCAGAGAAGACTGCTCAAGGGATCTTCGTACCCAAGATTATATTACGTTCACAGTTACACCTCGAACCTTTTATAAGCCTTTTTTCAAAAATATGTTCAAGTAATTTAAGAAACAGCTATTTTTCCGGCCGATTGTTGTCACAGTAATAAAAACAAACCTCGGGAATGAATTTCGAAAATGTTTTACGGTAGAATAAGCATATTATTTACTATTTGTTGAATAATTGTACTTATCTTCGAACAACATTAGAAATGTCATGCGGGAATTTTCTATATATCCAGAACTTGGCGAGGGCGAATCGGCCACGGGGAATTTGTTTCAAATGCGGTTCGACTGAGCGCACGCATTTCGAATGCGAAGTAACGAAGAAGCAAGAATACGGATTCGCGAGTTGTTTCATATGTCGTGAGCAGCCACATCGCGAAGCAATGTCCCGATAATCCTAAAGGACTTTATCCTCAAGGCGGTCCTTGCAGAATTTGCGGCGACATTACGCATCTGAGAAAAGATTGCCCAGATTTAACGAAGGAAACGAGGAGAACGCGATGACTTTCAACACGATCGCGGACAACACTTCAGAGTCTCTTGATGATGATGCAACGAAGAAAGTAACAAATGATGATGGCAAAAAAAACAAAAGGGAAAAGTCGTTAAATTCTGATATAATTAATCGATTAATAAAGATAATCGGAAAATTCAGCGAATAATTTTTTTGGTCACTTCCACTTTTCCAATTAATTTTTTCATTCAATATGTACTATATATATATATATATATTTATGCTTAAAAACTATTAGAGGAAGAAAAGATTCGAAATATAGAAAACGCCTAAATATAAATAATTGCTGTAAATGTAGTGTTTATTGCAAATTACACGTGCAAGAACGATCTCCACGTAAGCCCTTACTGAAATCGCGTATCAGCCATGCGTTTAAATAACGCCAAAATGCGATATCGATCTGGACAGGATTGCGAATCGGCACAATTGTACAATTCATAACTCACACAAAATGCCTATGTACAATGTTTAATTGAGATTTTATAAAGAGTATGAATTCGTATCTAACGCGTTTCCCCAAACACATACATATCGCAAGATCGCAACTGTGACTACTGGGAGGCTATTTAGAAGCAAAAGAAACGAAATGTGAAGACACTGCCCCTCGAAAGTCTTAAAGATCGCTCAGACCGCGACTTCATTCGCGAAGCGCGATTTCTGTCTTTTTTTTGTACACAATATTCAGTCGCTTACTTAATCTATATTATTCACGAATCAGCGAATCACGATCGATCCTCTTTTTCACTCTGTGAAATCTGTAATATATATATTTATACTCATTAACTATTTAACATTTGTCCTTAATCTACGCTAATTTTCTTCCTCTTTCCCTTTGCATATATATATATATTTTTTTTTACTCGAACTCGATTCTTTTACTCGAAGTTGTGAGAAACGTTAGCGTTCAATCGAAATATATATATATATATATTTCAATCGAAATATATATATATATATATATTTCAATCGAAATATATATATATATATATATTTCAATCGAAATATATATATATATATATATTTCGATTGAACGCTAACGTTTCTCACAACTTCGAGTAAAAGCGAAGAAGCTCTGACGTTAAAAATTTTAACCTCTAACTACTGAAGACAGAATGTGCAAGGTCTCAGCCCCCTTTGCATCCTTTTTTTCTTGTTTCCTTGTAACGGGAGCTTTGTTTCAAGGTGTATAAACATTATCGTATTTTTTTTACGTTGACGCAGTCTTAAGGTATTATTTATATAAACAATAATAACATTGTAAAAAACACTAGCATTCAATTATGAATATTTTCCGTCAAAGTGGTGTTGAAAATTTGATTTTTTTTAAATCTATGTGAAAACATATGCAAAGTATACAAAAAATTAGAAAGTCGTGACTTCATATGATCAACAAATTAAGCTGAAAAAGTTTCGTTTAACTCTTTCAGTACAAGGTAATTTAAAAAAAATGTAATAGCGACTGTTGAAATGTAATGCCCCCCTATCGAGAAGCTATGAGTTATTATTCATTACCTTCCCGTCGTCAGTAACCGCTGACATTCCGCGACGTGCACATCGGCACGATCCCAAATTCTATTTGGCCCGTACGCCCAGTCGCCCGCCATCTCAAAAATTTGGTCAAAACGTCACCTATTGTTTCTTGTAATTTATCTACGAAAAAGATTAGGATATAAGAAATGACAATGCGCGTGCGCTCTTCAGCTTATTATTTTCTTCACCTGATCGCTTTTACGGTGATATGCCGAACAAGTCACCGTGAGAGCGAGGGACAAAGAGCCATGGGCACATTCGCAGTGGAGCGAGAGAAAACGATGAAAATATGTAGCACATAGTGATGCGACAAGAGACGAGAATTCCGTCAATCTCGCTCGTTTCTAATTGCGCTTTCGTTTGTTCGCGTATCTCGTATCGATCGTCCAATATGAACATCTTGTCTCGAATTATCTTGGATTGACGAGCGAGAATCTCGAAAATGCGAAAAATCCGTGATCTACGGAAATGTTTTTTTTTAAGCGGGGAACCCACGAAGGGCTGCCACATTGAGCGGCGAGGCAAGTTTTGTGCATCACATAAAAAAAACCGGACCTCCACGAAAGTTCGTATCCCGGGGTTTCAAAGGTCGCTAATTACGATTCTTCCCTCAAAATTCAAAAATTGAAAATGGCGGTTGCAATATGGTTCTTGCAACAATAATAATAAAGTTGCACTAACTATAAAAAAAATATGTAAGGTTGTACTTCACTGTAGGTTCACTCTTGATGAAACCACAACATTATGTTAATGTTAATTATGAAATGAGGTACAGTAATGATAACGTTGTCAATTTGATCATTATATCAGTTACAATAATTATTAAAATTGTTGCATCGACAAAAAATCAACACTTCTGGTTTAATACTACCAGGATTTCTCTAAATGTAAATGCAATTTATAAATTTCATAGTTTTCAGAGATATTTTTGGCGTACACTTAGAGGAAAGCATATCGTTGATAACGATTTCACATAATAAGACGAATATAGGAAGGCTTACTATGTTTTATGGTTGAAGCGAGGACAATAAGTCATACTTGCAAAGTTATTAGGAAAAAGCGCTTAAATCGTATATGTAACGAACCGGCATATTTAAAACTACTAGAATAGTTTCTGAAATTATTATCATTTTGATAACTACTACTATAATTATATTCTCTATAACCATAAAATAGAGACGTTCCAACTGGAAATTATATTAATGGTGAACGCAACTATTCTTTTGTAACCGGCTGTTCGCTTCCTCAAAGCGAACCTCTCGCGCCAGTTATCGGATTTATCGCGCGTGCGAATTTTCTTTTATCGATCGTGGAGTCGAGCGGGCTCGTCGATCCCCGCGCATGCGTGATGAGCGTTTCTCCACACCTCGCGACGAATTTCACGTTCCTCTCCCCAGTCGCAAGACGACACGCTTGGCGACTCGTCCTGCGTTCCTCCGTTCTTTGTGTTTAAAGTGCGTGAAATTCTGTCGAGAGGTGAGTACTGAAGTTCTTTTTTTTATTGATACGATTATTATAACATATGTGCGCCGTTCCGAGTGTCCTAATTACCACACGCCATCCACAGACTGCGTCTTGGTCCGTTACGACGGTCGAAAATTGATTAATTATCATAAGGAAAAGGAAGAGAGAGAGAGAGAGAGAGAGAGAGAGAGAGCGTTTTCGGGACAACGTGCCGGCTATGCGCCTCGCCTCACAGCCATTTTGCTGATCGTCGAGGAGTAAAAGCCTTGCTCATTTCTACTGAGGATTATCAAGAAAACTTCAACCTTTTTTGGAAATCGGGACGTTGGAATTCTCAAATCGCCTTGGAATTTAAACATTATTGGGAATTGTCGAGTAAATGAGGACCGCGCCGGAGACAACGAGACTGTCAACAACAACGACCTTCGATATATATATATATCGTGTCGATCATAGATAGTTCTCCGAATTTCGAAAACACCGGAAAATATACCGGTTGTTAAAATTGTCACCGTCGAGATATTCCGGGCCCATACATTCTTGGAGAAACCAAGGGTATGGTGCTGGGAATTTCATCGTCGGTATTCGAGTCTTGCGGAATATTTCTTGTTTTTCTATATTTCGATTAACTCGGGGTATATTCGTTTGTGGCGCATTGTTTGCGAACAGAGTATTAAAATATCCACACATATTTCCTCTCCCGAGTTATTCTGTTTTCGGTAGAAATTTAAAAGAATATTACCGTTTTGCCGTAGCACTCTTCCAGTGTGATTTAAATTGTTCTTATAATTGCTTATATACTTAGGATATTTTCTCGTCGGGTCAAGTTCTTGCCAAATTAATCGTGGATACCTTAATTTTATTTATGGTCAATTGTTTGATCCCACGATTGGTTTGGTGACACTAAGGGACTTTGAGTGAAACAATCCTACCACAGAATCCGAGATGTTTTTCTATTCAATTTTGCTCTCATCTTTTTGTTTCTGAAGGTAGTAAACACCCAACGCCTATTTGTTCTTCGAAATTTATCTTTTCAAATTCAATTTAGAGTCATTGCTTTTTGGTTACCTTCAGTACTATTCCGGTGTGTTAATTTTTCTCGCTTAATTTCTTCGGAACTCCAGCGATTATTCATCCTTTAATTCATGTCAGTGGTGTTGATTACTACCTCATTTCAGTAACGACGGTGATAACCGTTTGTCTCTAGGTTCAACCACCTCTCCTCTGTTTATGGCAAGGGATTGTTTCACACTCGAGTGATACTGCTCATCGCGTGTTTATATTTATGTCTAGGATTAAGTCATTTCTCAGCGATTATTTATTTTTTTGTGCCTGTGACTCGGCGTCAAGTCGGCCCGAGCCTATTGAGGCGCCGAAGTGCGCAAATGAGGGGGATACTGCATCGGCACATCTGCCACTCATGAATATACTTGTAATTAATGTGATTAAACGTGCTCTTGTGTACTCACGGTACAATATCTGTATTGGTTACTGTGTATGAGAACCGGTGTGATGGTCTAGTGGTTAGAGTACTGGCTTCTAAACCAGAGCATCGGTAGGTCGCGGGTTCGATTCCCGGTGCCGTCGAAAATTTTCGTCGAAAAATAAAAACATGGACGTGATGAAGCTCCAGATGTATACGTGAGACACAGACAGGTAACTGTGGGGGTCACACGTATACAGCTGTAGTCTGTGTTTACATTCTCGATGAAAATCGTGACGTAGCTCCGGTGCCGTGAGGCGAACTCGAGACCGGCTATATCGGCATAAGGTTTTTCCGCAATGTTTTCCTGTGCCCTTAGCAGAAATGTTATGGCAAATGCGATATAGAGGGGGAAGTCGGATGCGGCCGCATGGGGGCCTGGTTACTGATCCGGACCAGGCCCCCAGGGGGGACTGGCTACTGACCCGGGCCGACCCTGTAACAAGGCGTGATGCCTGCAAAACGGGGGAAAATGCGAGATACTGTGTATGAGAGAGAAAGTTTATATTCTGTAAACGGACATTATAAATAGAAGCTCAATTGGAGTACAATTCCAAATGGTTATTCAGAGTGCATTATTTATATCCGCTGAATGAGATGAATTCCCGTCGAGGCCCCTGATTTACTCATGGTCCCATTCTCGAGCTCCTAGGTTCCATTCGTGTTTCCTCCGTTTTGGGATTTATTCTGGGTCACTTACAAAGAAATTGCCAAGGAACCAGACTATCATTACGATTCGGGATCCGACCATTCATTAACTCGTTCTTATGTAAGGAACATTGATCTTGAATTTCGCAAGAGTAAAAAGTTATCTTACACTTTTATATTTGCTATAGTCATAAAGTATAGACGTTCCTTCTAGAAATTATAGTTTATAATTAGTTTGGAGTTGTGATTAGCCGTTTATAGGATGAATATTGGGAAGTGCTTCGGCGAATGACGGCTTCTGGATGATTTGTGTATTTTACGTTTCGCCCTGATCAGGGCCTCTTCAGAAAATTTTTATTTCTCGGTGTTGAGTTTGTGACCTCATTTATGTTTCAAATTTGTTGGTAGGCAAATTGTTGTCTTTTAAATAAAAGTCATTTGGAGTTGATGACTGGGCTCTCTGGTTTCGTAGGTTAGGTCTGTAATTATTGTGCTTTGTTATTTGTTAATATTGATGTTTACGTCATTATGTTTTGTTATTTCTAATTACTGTAAGACCGGAGAGTCCAGTACATTTGAGGTCACATTTTCGATCGAAATCGAAAATGTGACCTCAAATGTACTGGAAATAACAAAACATAATGACGTAAACATCAATATTAACAAATAACAAAGCACAATAATTACAGACCTAACCTACAAAACCGGAGAGCCCAGTCATCAACTCCGAATGACTTTTATTTAAAAGACAACAATTTGCCTACCAACAAATTTGAAACATAAATGAGGTCACAAACTCAACACCGAGAAATAAAAATTTTCTGAAGAGGCCCTGATCAGGGCGAAACGTAAAATACACAAATCATCCAGAAGCCGTCATTCGCCGAAGCACTTCCCAATATTCATTATAGTTTATATATTATAGATTATCGTCGGGCTAACGATTTGTATTTTTTTTTATTTTTCAATTACAAGATTTTCCTCTCCGTACATATTTTACCTTCATTTATTTCTATACGAGGCAAGTGACTGGTTACCGCCGAAACCTAGAAATTTATCACAAAGTAGCACTGAAACTTACGCGACAAAAATGGAACCAGCACCCCGTTATTCGTATCTGCGGGAAATTGGACCGCAGACTTGAGATGGCTGCTGATTCGAAGTCCGTCCACACGGCTCTCAAGTTCGTAGGGAGATTCGGACACAACTCTAAAATGCGAATCCATACCGCGTCGTAGAGGAGTTTCGTCCTCCGCTCGCACAAGACGAATACAGTTGCGTATCCCTATATTGATTAATAAATAAAATAACACGTTCTGACGTAGCTGCAGAAAAAATGTGTCAATTATGTATGTACTGAGCCACATTTTTCTTCGCAACATTGCTCGAATATGCGTTTTCCCCTTGAAATTATCTGTTTAATGATTGAAGTAATCGCAATACGGTGTGTTATTTGAACTTACGGTGAATTCACACAAAGAACAAAAAAAAAAAAGGGAGAGAGGATGGTAAAGGACGAGTGAGTGAGTGGTTCTTAAATAAAACAACTATTTCGCGGTAAAGTAAACTTACTTGTCTCGGCGTAAAAACTCTCACGAGCTGAGAGAAAAGCCGGGACAAGCGCTTGAATTTATTAAGAAAAAGAACAAGGATAAAAGAACGTAAAGATACAAATTACTCTATGAATGCCAAAAATTAACAAATTATGTATGACTAATTCTCACGATCTATGACGCAACCAAACGCGAGGTACCTTTGAACGCAACGCGAGAGAGCTCTCTTACCTGACTTCTCGAACGCCACACACCCGAACACCGCACCGCGTGGGAGGGTGCTGGGTGAAAACCGTTAGTACCTGCCGCTGCTTGCCGAATCTAAATGCAAGGCCGGGCCTGGGAAGCGCAAAAATACCAGTATTGCACCAAGCGCGTCCCGACGTCTCAGGAAACCAAACGCTTTGGCGCCGGGCGACAAAGGACGTCGCCGCGATGCGCTTGCCCTAGGAAGGGTTACATCAAACACGAAGACCTCTTCCCAACAAAATCCCTGAAATGCCTCGAGGCCACACAATCTAACGCTAACCACACACACTCGCGATTTATAACTGCGGTCGCGGATTCCGATGCCGACGGTAATGACCACGTGGTCGCGCTTACGTGAGACGAGGGATTCGTTCTGAAAATAACGAATCCAGTCCCTATACAAATACCTTTTGACTAAATCGTAACGCGCAGTAACTAAAGGTATATGGCAATTATACCAGCGAGCAGAAAAACAAGATATATCGCGATCGAAAAGCCTAAAACGTGACACTTGTATAAACCACGTGTAACCCGTTCGCTTACCCAAAGACGACTGGCTCCCCATCGGGCGCGCGGGCCCGCCACTTCTCTCTTGCCGAACGGGGAATCCCGGACTCGAATGCTGGAATCCCCGACGTCGCGCGTAGAAAGTGCCAGACGGCGCCACTTAGAGGCAGTGGCGGCGCGGCATTCAAATTCAAATGGCAACAGTAAATCTTCCCTATGTAATAATGACACAAACATTATCTTTGAATAATAATGTTGTATGCCGTAAGAAATTTTCGCGAATTTCACGAAAGTACCGTTTTTAAAGGACTTTTTGAAATATGATTTTTAAGTTGAAATATGACCGTTAAAAAAAGTGAATCTGCAATATTTCTTAAGTAAATCAATTTTTTCCAGCGTTATCTAAATATAGCTTGAAACTAGCGTAAATACATCTAAAATTTGTGATAGTCTACCTTATCTCCTTCTCTGATAAAAATTATCCATAGTTGGCCCGCTTTCGGCTGTACTGGAACAACCTGTTACAATTTTACAAGAATTTCTGGTGAAGGGGGAAGGAATGCGGGACTTTGCACTGTTTAAAAAAAAAATTACTCGTTGCTTATACTTAATTCAATATACAATGGTGATTCAAAATTACCCGGGAAGGAAATTAAAATAAAATTAAATTAAAATAGAGGCTCTAAGATATTGTAGGGCCATATCGGGCTTAGAGGGACATAATAAGAAGACTTTCCATATAACTCCTAATTAGGACCCTAATACGGAAATTATCAGAATCCTAATAAGGGAATTTATGTCGAAATTTAAAAGGGCCATATTAAGTCAATTAATCAAGGGCCCAGTCAGGCTTAATCATGGTACCAAGTAACCGAATCAATAGTAATTTTGACTCCTCAATTTTTCGAAGTTCCTCGAGAGTGAGTACTTGGGTGAGAAACTGCCTGGCGGTCAAACTTTTCGGATATTGGGTTAGGACAGGTTAATTAAACATTTATATCTCTTGAACTACCAAGCCTATCGAAAATAAAAAGATCTATTATTCGCCACAAGAATTGATATGACGGCTTACGCTTTCAAAAAACCGAATGAAAAAAACGTGACATTAGAAATGCAGATATAAACTGATTTACTTTTCATATCACCGCTATGGATGTATTTTTATGTTCAGAACTAATAGTGCTACGTTGATTCGCGCTCCAAAATATTTTATTATGCCACCAAAAAATGTAGGAACTATTTTAAAACTTTATTACGACTTTAATCGTTGTGACACGTAGAAGCTTCCTTAATATGTAGACATCTAGTAAATAATTTCAAAATTCAATTGAAAGTACAAGATAAACCGAATTCGATGCGCACAGATAATTATTTTAAAAATCATTTTTTTTGTTCTTTTTAGGAAGGGCTTAGTAGAGCAGCCTTCAAGGGTCCTTCCTCTTTTGACATTAAGCGCCGTCAACACGTAGTCTAGAAAGACGCGGGATGAACAAATTTGACCGTCCCGTCACAAGCCCTATGAGGCTTCCACATAAGGCCACCAAGAAATTCAGGGATGATGTCAATTAATAGAGATGATTAATTAAACGCTATCATAATTGTAGATTAAATTTAATAGACAAGCTAATGCTAAAAAATAACTTACTAAAAACGTTCCATCGATATGTAACCACCGAGCTGTATCTAAAAATTGGAGCATTTCAGAGCTCGCGAATAAAAGGGCTGACGCACCTCCCGCAGTAACTTTGCCCTGAAAAATCTCTCTTGTTGGAGCATAATTGTCTAGTACCTCGCCCAATTCACCAAGAGTTCTGGGTATCGGGGGGACTAGACTTTGCCGAACTCGCTTGACCAAGCTTTTCGTAGCCGTGAGTAAGCACCTTACCCCAGCTTCACGATGTCTGTATCATAGAAAAGTAAGAATCACATAATAAGTATAATGGTAGAAATACAATAAGGAGGCTCCTGCACTTTACAGTGTTAGACTACACTGTAAAAAAATCTGCTCGAAAATTAAGGTACCAGTACCGGAAGTTTTTATTCACAAACCGTTACTTAAATTTCAACCACAAATGTGTTAAGAATTCTGGATTTTCTACTTGACGTGGGATTGGTTTTTATTTTTTTACATAAATTATACAAATTTTGAAGGAAAATGGTAATCAAATTCACAGATGCCCTATTCGCTTTGATCAGTGGCACGAACTTTTTTTCAAAATTGGAGTCGATAGGATTTTCAGCTGTATGAATCGCGGAAAGTGGCATGTATTTTCTGTAACTCGTTACAAATATATCTATTCATAGATTTCACAGTATCAGTTGAATAATCTTTAGAGACAAATTGAATTTGGACTAATATAATTTGTATGTTTCTCTTATGTTTCAAAAATGGCTACAATTTCCACTATAAAAAATACTTGGAATTTATAATATTAAGGGTTATTAAATTTATAAAATTCGCACGCGTTATACCTTATGTTTGCGTGACTATTGTTTGAAAAGTACAACATGTCATTAATCAAAATTTATTTCATGCACGTAATTGAAAGTAACAAAACACCTACAATTTCCGAATACATGATTGGAAATTTTAACAGTCGTATTAAAAAAATAAGAACGCACCTTGTAAATTCGATTTTTTGAATTTTAGAAATAGAGTGTGGCAATGAAGTTCTTAAATCGCCTCAAGTACTTATGAATGCATGTAAAGTTTTTTATAATTTATGCATGGAACTTCAACGCTTCAAAACAAAGTTTGCGAAAATCTCAATACTTTTAGTAAAACGTATGGAAGCAATTTTTTGTATTCGTGTCCTGCTACTTAAAACAAAAGGTATAGTAAATTGATGTTTCAGGTGAAAAATTCACAGGTTATAGATGCAATATTTTCCAAGATTCTGAAACCTGACAGTCTGTGAAAAGAAGGTTCAGTTCATCCAAAAATGATATTCACTTAAAAATTTTTTAGAACAGACTTCACGCTCTAATGACGATTGGACATTTTGTTATGTAAATGATGTGCATGCTTTGGACAATAATAGTTGTACAACCTTTATGCCAATTAGATAAGTAGGTCGTTAGTTCAAGCCCTGGGGTAGGCATGAAATTTTCGTTGGCGGAAACCAACAATCAACGATTTCTGATGACATAATGTGTCGAAAAAAATCATGCCCGAGTAATAATTTAATTTTTCTTTCTTTTCAAATTGTTTTAAAGCCAATTCGTAATTTCTAACATATGGGTACTAGGGTGGTCGTTAATTTCGATGTTGAGCGATTGTGTCCGAGACGCCCCTTCATTTTGTTCGAAATGAATTGAAAAAGATCTGGTTGAAATTTTAGAGTTCTATCTCAACGGGAAAACGTTCCTGTGAGCACAAAAATTTTTCCATTTAAATAACATAGAAGTTTTGGCACAATTACTTTGAATTTTTTTTCCGAGCCTCACAAAAGCGGGAAAAATCCAAATACTGCACGAATTACATATCAAGTAGTTGTACTTTGTACAGAAATTTAAATAATAATCTCATCATTATATTCAACACCATTAAGCCACTAAAGCCGTTAAAGCCGGCAAGAACTTTCTTTTACAACTGACTTCGAGCTCTTTTCATTCGGTTACTTAACGTGCAAGATAATTCGAAACACCTTAACAGTATGACTTGAAGGTTGCTTTATTTGATAAAGCCAATAAGAAATGTTGGAAAATTTTTTTTGATCACAAAAAAAAGGTTTTTTTGAAAAATAATATCATTTCTCATTTTTTTCCGCGCTAAGTGACTTTTCAGGACCTTTTATCTTTGCTATAGAGGTTTAAATTATTCAGATCGTGTTCTTTATGTCTGGACTTGAAAAAATATACTAAACAAACATTTTTTGTGCTTGCGTATAATTGAAGATGGCACCTAAACTAAATATTACGTTCAGAAATTTGTAACTCAAAAAATTGAACTTTGAATCAAATATGCAAAAGATCAAAAGTATTGGAAATTATTTAAGGAATGATTCCAAATTTTTTAATAATTTTTTGAGAAATTTGAAAACTTTTGCAAAAATTAGCCGAATAATAGAAAATTAAAAAATGCTTTAAAGAATCCTGAAAAAATTCAGTAATATGAAGTAGCTAATTCTGAGCACATATTGTTCAAAGGGATTATTACTAAAATTGTATGGTGCTCGAGTCGAAAATTTATAAACTTTGACAAAGGAAATACTGAACTCTGGGTGCCATCTTAAATTATACGCAAAGAATTTTTTTTCTTTAGTATGTTTTTTAAGTTCAGACATTAAGGACACGATCTAAATGATTTTTAACTCGATAGCAAAGCTAAAAGGTCCTGAAACGTCACTTAGCGTGAAAAAGAAAAATGTTTGAGAAATCATATTACTTTTCAAAAAAACCTTTTTTTTTGTGATCAACTTTTTTTTTGTGATCGAATTATTTTGCACGTCAAGTATCCGAATGAAAAGAGCTCGAAGTAAAAGAAGGCTTTTGCCGGTTTTAATGACTTTAGTGGCTTAAGGGTATGGAATATAATAATGAGATATTTATTCAAATTTTTGTACAAAGTACAACTACTTGATATATGATTCGTGCAGTATTTGGATTTTTCTCGCTTTTGTGAGGCTCGGAAAAAAAATTCGAAGTAATTGTGCCAAAACTTCCATGTCATTTAAATGGGAAAATGTTTGTGCTTACAGGCACGTTTTCCCGTTGAGATAGAACTCTCAAATTTTAACCAGATCTTTTTCAATTTATTTCGAACAAAATGAAGGGGCGTTTCGGACAAAATCGCTCAACATAGAAATTAACGATCACCCTAATGGGTACTTCAATTTTAAGACACTGTTTATGCAATATAAAGTCTATGACGTACATTGATTTTATTCTCAATATTCAGCATTTTCGGTGAATGCACATTCATTTCAAGCGGAAGGTTATGTTATATTCCTATAACATTCGAATTCTTTTTATGAATTGTTAGTCAGAACGATTCATAACGTGTGTGTGTGTGTGTGTGTGTGTGTGTGTGTGTGTGTGTGTGTGTGTGTGTGTGTGTGTGTGTGTGTGTGTGTGTGTGTGTGTGTGTGTGTGTGTGTGTGTGTGTGTGTGTGTGTGTGTGTGTGTGTGTGTGTGTGTGTGTGTGTGTGTGTGTGTGTGTGTGTGTGTGTGTGTGTGTGTGTGTGTGTGTGTGTGTGTGTGTGTGTGTGTGCGTGTGTGTGCGTGTGTGTGAGTGCGTGCGTGCGTGTGCGTGCGTGTAATCAATAATAATTTTGCCAAATAAGGTTCTCATAAGGCAATTCTAGGTTTCAATGGCGCAGTTCAATGAGGGGTTGATTACGGTTATTACTTAAGGTCTCATTCGGGCCTCATCATGATAGCAAGTAATCTAATTAGCCAGCTTTACTAGCGTTTGTACACATAACGGTATTTTGTTGAATAATTTTGTGTAACACTAGCATCGACAGTGGTGACTTTCGTAGTTCTTTTGTGGGGCGGAAGCGGTTTATATACCCGATATGGCGCAGCGATTCCGACGAGTCGCTTCGCTTGGGCGGCAAACTTGTCACTCGTGTGAATCGTCGACTTTCGACCCTTGTCGCACAATATACTATTTCATACGTGCAAGTATTGTTAGTGTTGTTTGTTATTGAATTTGACTGAAATCGGAAATGCGGTTCGGATTTTGTGGAGTTTTCAAATTGCGGAAAAGTTCACGATTTCGCCCTAATTTTAGCAAAAAATGAGATGATGAACCTAGAGTTCATACATGAAATTGATACGATTTAACGATGAGTAGTACACTGTTCCATCATAATCTGCAATTTGATTCAAATTTCTCAGAATTCGAATTTTCAGAAAAAATGGTATAATTGTGATAACTTCAGCAAAACATACGATAGCAAACTCAAATTTCATACATGAAATTCATACTCTTTAGCAATAATAAGTATACAGTTCTGTCACAATTTGTTATGTGATTGAAAGTCTCCAGAAATTCAACGGCACTTATTATAAATGAAGATTCAAAGTTAAAGTTTGTAAATTGCCTCTGCATTTTTTTATTCGTTCTATGAAGCTTACTCTATCAAGAAGCCAAACTCGATTAACAAATTTCCTCATAGAGGTATCGGCGTAACCAAACAACCAAAAATAATCAATTTTTCCCCTAAAATAATGAACGATCCCCCCAAAAGAAATAGCATTGTAAAAAATACGCCTTAAAGGAAAAGTGACCCTTGAGAGGTCCCTAAAGGTCGATTCGGATTTCGGTAAGATTTAGGTTGTACAGCTACTGAATGTAAACTGAATTTCTTCCGGTTCTTTTATGTAAAAAATAAACCCGTAACAAACCAAGTTTCAACCGTTTGAAAGTAAGTTCGCAGTTGGATTAATGGTTGGATTTACGTATTCCTACCAAATTCAAACTTTTGCAGGGCGTAGCACTTGGTAGGTTAGTCGGTTTGTCTTACAAAATCCTACCTAATTGCAACCTTTAGTCTGTATGACGGTTGGAATTGGGCTGGCATTTAGTTCGCGAGGGGAAAAAAATCCGCACAATACATACATTTCAGAGGCTCGAGTTCCGGTTAAGGCGCGATAGAGTTCGGACACGTTTTTCTAGCCTCGCTTTTTCGCCACTACTACCGATTTTTCTCAGCCTTTTCAATTGCTTTGCATACAAAATAATTGTTCACTTCTGCATCTCTTTTATTCAATTATACTCGTTCTGTCTTTTGTGTAACAATATTATTGTTTTTCTCGAAAACCCATCTCCTAACCTTCATTAGTAACGGTCTTCGCGTTATGGCAGGCGTTCGGAAGGGTGGGCCCGATGATCCGGGCGGAGATGGATCGAAGGATTCAGAAAGAAAAGAAGCTGATGATTTCATAATGGCTTTCTCGGATAAATATATCAGGACGCAAGTGGATGATCTTCGCAAAGAATCTCTGGGACGCAAACGACAGTGCGAAGACGATGAAGATAACCAGATTACAGGAGACGATTCTGGAAGCGCGGCGAAGCTAACACACCCCTCGAAGAGAACAAATATTCCTCCTCCTCATCCTCTTCCTTCTTCCAACTCTTCGAAGAGCAACCTCCAAGAGTCGGCGACCCCTGTGTCCAGGGTACCTGCTCAAGTTTCGGCAAATCGCTATACTGACAACATGAGCAGTCCTTTCCTTGTCCTCGTTCAACCCTACAGCTGGAATGCTGAAACACCAGCATTAAATGCTATTACTATTGGCAAACTCCTCTACTCGCATTTTAAGAATAATCAAGTTTCAGATGTTTTTAAATCAGGTAAGCATCAGGTCACGATAGTTTCATCCTCCGCAAAATCGGCAAACTACGTCATCAGTCTACCAGAGCTTAAAGCGAAACGGTTACAGGCTTTTGTCCCGAACGTTTTCATCTCCAGCGAAGGACGCATCAATGGTATTCCAACCGATATTTCGGAGGAAGAGCAGTTGCAAGACCTTAAAGCCTCATGCATTATTACGTCGGTTTCTCGTCAGAACAGGAAGGTTAAGTCTAACAATAGAATGTCCCTTGTTGCATCACAAACGATCCGGTTAACTTTTGAGGGACGTCTTCGTCCGGACTTTGTTATCCTCTACAACGTTCGTCACCCGGTTGACCCTTGGCACCGCCCACCGCGTATTTGTTTTAAATGCTTCAAGTTCGGCCATATATCGGATCAATGTAGGGGGATACAAAAATGCAGAAGATGTGGTGGGATCGAGCACACCGGAAACGATATTTGCACCAATCAGGATTCTCCCCCGCGCTGCATAAACTGCGAAGGTGAACACCTTCCAACTGATCGTTCCTGCCCCCGCTACATTCAAAAGCAAGAAGTTAGGTCGATAGCAGCTGAACGAAACATAAGTTTCGTTGAGGCTAGGCGATATTGAAACGAGCAAGACGATAGGCAAGACTCATATAGACCAGTAAACAATAACCAGCAGCTCCCTCGTAAGACACCTATTCCGTCCAGGGCGGCACCAACTTCTCGAGCACCCTCATACAGTCATGTTGTATCCTGATCATTACGAAATCGTTCTTCGATAGTTGACACGTCAACTTATCCGCCGTCCTCCTCCAATCAGGTAGGCCCCCGTTACCAACACCCGCTGACAAGTCCTCGCAACTATCCGCGTACTCCTTCTCCCCCGTTGCAACAACGAAAAAATCCCCAAGCAACAGCTTCCAAATCGGTTCTAGCGACACGGGCCGCGCACTCTACACTTCTTTTAGCCCCCACGGGTCACTTTCCATTGCCTCAAAATTCGCCGAGCGGTTCGTCGTATGGCACCCCTCCGCTGTCTTATTCGCCAGAATCGAACACTCACATGACGTCGTCGCTAAAAAATCCCGCGAATCTCTCGCTAATGGTTCCCTGCCTTCTGCAGTTTATTAGAGAGCAACTCAGTCCTGCTTTTGCTGACCTAGGATTATCTGCCTTTCTAGATCCAATCGTATTTACTCTTAACGCTCTGCTCTCGTCGCCTAAAGCTCTCCCGTACAATGGCCAACAATAGAAGCCTTAAAATTCTCCAATGGAATTGTCGAAGCCTTCGCTCCAATATGGGGGCCTTTATCAGGTATCGCCAATAATTACGACGTTGTTGTACTCTGTAAAACTTGGCTGGGCATAGATCACATTCCGTCCATTAATGGTTACAGTATGATTAATAAATGCAGAATCGGCAGTAAAGGTAGAGGACTTGCTATTTGTTTAAAAAAAGATATCACCTTTACTGAGATAGATTCGATTTTTCACATAGAGTGTCGATTTGAGACTCTCGCAGTCACAATAACAACATCCCTTGGGCCGCTGTTGATTGTCGCTCTTTACAGATGCCCATCTTCCCCCACTCGTACAAACGAATGGCAGTCCTTTTTCCGTTCCATTCCTCCATCTATTTCAACTTTGAATGCTGGTGATTTTAACGCTCACCATCCATCTTGGGGTTGCGGTACGAGTTGCCCCTCTGGCAACTCACTACTCGATGCTTTAATTGGGTAAGATCTAGTTTGTTTAAATGACGGCTCTCCTACTTTTCGCACTTCAGACATCTCTAACCCTATAACTTTAGACCTCACTCTCATCTCTTCTAACTTGGCCCCTCTGGGTTCTTGGTCCGTCAACTCCGATCCATTTGGCAGTGATCACTTCCCTATTTCATTAGATCTTGGCGTTATCTTTCCAACAATCTCTTCTTCTTCTCATCGTTACTCACTTAAAAAAATAGACTGGGATATATTTAAATCTTCCCTTGAATCCGCTGCTACCTCTATCCCAGACCCTTCGCCGCTCATACAATATGAAAATATTGTAAGTGCAATTCACACCTCTATTTCGATTGCATGCGCCACGAAATCTAAAAAAAAAAAAATCTAATCGGGTTCAATATAAAACCGCCATTTGGTGAGACGACAAATGCGATGCGGCTGACAAGACTCGCAGAAATGCGTGGTCGGTGTGGAATAGAGACGGGACTAGCCCAAACTTCACTGAAGCAAAAAGGCTTGAAGCTGTAGCCAAAAAAGTTTTTCATAATTCTAAATCCAATTCTTGGAAACGTTTCACAGAGTCTATTAATTTTCGCTCGAATGTCAGTGAAGTTTGGCGAAAAGTTAAAAGCTTTAAGCATAGGAATGCGTTCAATATATTTACTCATCCGAACAATACGTCTACAATAGAGAAAATGACCAATCAAATAAGCTCAATTTGTCCACCTAGCAATTTCTTACCGAATTTTCCGTCGTCTTTTCACACCGACCCATCGCTTGATTGTTCATTTAGTCTTGGTGAATTAACTGCGGCCATCAAACGTGCAAAAAAGAGTTCGTCTCCGGGTATTGATAGAATTGATTCCCTCATAATTTTCAATCTCCCATCGGTTATAATTTCTACCGTTTTAAACACTTTTAATGCTTTCTTAGAGAACGGTATTTTTCCAGATTCATGGAAAGTGTTCCTTGCTTTTTTTATTCCAAAATCCGTACCAAATAAGTTTCGACCCATTTCTCTAGGTTCTTGCTTTTTGAAACTCATGGAGAGGCTTGTTCAGACCCAGTTGGTTCAGTGGTTGGAATCGAAAAATATACTTTCCCACTCAATTCGGATTTCGCAGATCGCGTTCCTGCTCTGACAATCTATCCATTCTCACTACAGAAATTTATTCCGGTTTTGCGAATAAACAATTCACAGCAGCATGTTTTCTAGATATTAAGGGAGCCTTCAATAATGAGGACCCAGGCATTTTGGCACATGATTTACGGGATCTGGGCCTTCCATGGTCTATTTGTAAATTCATTTACAACCTAATATCTTTCAGATCCATTTTTTTCAAAATCGCTGGTGAAACTCGTGGCCCCTTTTTTACTTATAAAGGTGTTCCACAAGGTTGCATACTTAGTCCTCTGCTTTACATAATCTACACTAATAAGCTAGATCAACATCTGGATAATCTCAGCTCTTGTTGACAATTTGCCGACGACGTAGTTATCATTTCTCGATCTAATTCTTTAAACAACAGCCTCTCTTCGCTTCAATCCAGCTTAAATGTCTGAGCTTTTTTAAACAAGAAAGGCCTTACTATCAAACCCTCTAAATCTAAGCTCATTATCTTTTCTCGAAGACATTTCAACCATTTAGACCAATCTGTCACAATCGACTCATCTCAAGTAATAGCTTCACTATCAACAAGATTTCTTGGTATTACTCTCGACCATCAACTCCGTTGGACATCTCAAATTACTGACCTCATTTCCAAATGTAATAAATCCCTCAATATCATCAAATTTCTACGCTGTACTTGGTGAGGAGCAGATCCGCCTTCCTTCTTAATCATTTATAGAGCTTTTATTCGAAGCGTGATTCAATACGGTTCAATGTCATATCCCTTGTATGATAATCCCTGATTTGGTAAGTTAGAAATTATCCAGCGTAAAGCTCTACGCTTAGCATTAGGTCTTCGTAATTCAACACCTAATAATGTAGTTTTAGTAGAAGCACGCGAACCAATTCTTCGGTTTCGACTCCAATTTCTTGCGGACAAATTTATGCTGAGAATATTTTCAACTACTTGGCATCCCCTAATCGGTTCTACCATGCTTTTACTTAACCCGCTTAGAACCAATAACAACAACAATAATAATAACTATCGAGCTCTCCTTAATCTTCCTCTGGTTACGGCTTTTCGTAGATACAATCATCACAGGGATAAAATTGCGTCTTTCCCCTTTCCCCCTATTTACCAGCTTCATCCTTCAGACTCTCCTCCTTCAGCGGAGATCGACACTTCAACAGGTTGTGAATTTCAGGACCCGGCGGATAGCAACGCTAACTTCCTTAACTTTTTGACCAATTCGTGATTGTGCCTCTTTTTTCTACACAGATGCTTCTAAAATGCTACACGTGGGCCTAGCCATATTTTCTCCATCAAATTCGATTTCTCTACAGTACCGTATTTCATCCTTTGCATAAATTTTTTCAGCCGAAGCACTTGCCATCAAATTAACGACAGATATCATTATTTAAAAAAAAATAACTTGGTCCTTTATTTTTTCCGATTCTCGAAGTTTTCTTTAAGCGATTTCATCACTCTCTACTGCAGCGTGTTGCTCCCCAATTATACTTGACATTTACAAAAATCTAAAAATTATCAGCGATGTAAATCTAATGGTGAAATTAGTCTGGATTCCGGGCCACACAGGCATTGCCGGCAACGAAAAGGCCGATTCGCTTGCAAAATCAGCTGTAAGTAGTGGCACCCATTATGATATTCGCCTTCTAGCCTCTGAATTTTTCCCTGCAGCTCGAAAAAAATTGGTCGAATGTAACTTTAAGTTACTTAAAATGCAAGGAAATCATAAAGGCATAATCTATTTCTAAACGTTCTATGACTCGTCTAAATATCCCAAAGTTATGGTTTGAAAAACATAAGCGCCTAGAAAGGAGAGTTATTACATCTATTTGTAGAATGCGCTCCAATCACTATAATTTACCTGCAAGCTTATTTAGAAAAAACATGGGAGCTTCTCCGGCTTGTGAATGCGGTTTTGAGGCTTCCGACCTTAACCACATCTTCTGGGCATGTCCTCTATACAATAATCATCGCAGAAATTTGATCCGTTTCTTGATTAAAGCAAAGATTTTTCCCCCATATAATATAGAAAGTCTCCTAGCTAGAACATCAATTAGAATTATATCTGCTATTAGATTGTTCACCAATAAATGCAAACTTCATTTATGATTTTAGCGGTCTCTTCATATCACCTCGAATTTAATTTTCTTTGTACGCGTGCATAGATGATTACATTTCTCTGTATGAATAGGTATGAATGCTTATATATATTGTGATGTCGCGGATGATTTACTTTATTTAATAGAAATAACGAGCAGCAGACTCTGCTACGGAATGCGGTTTTAGGAGGGAAAGACTCGGTAAACACTGGGTTGATACTGGTAAGAAGACGTTTATTCTGGCACAAAAAGAACAGAGTGACGTTCTTACAGGTTTGGAGACTTACTAACTAAAGAGATAACGCTGGAGGTGCTTAGATAGCGAATGTAGTGGAGGTGGGGAGGAAATTTGGGAAAGAGTCGAGAAACTTCTCATGAGAGAGGCACACGTGTGCTTAGATTCCAGGAAATGCAGTGAACAGGCCATGTTGATATAGACGCG
Source organism: Tromatobia lineatoria (assembly GCA_949699805.1). Taxonomy (NCBI): domain Eukaryota; kingdom Metazoa; phylum Arthropoda; class Insecta; order Hymenoptera; family Ichneumonidae; genus Tromatobia; species Tromatobia lineatoria. The sequence continues at coordinate 19,449,971 of OX453038.1, read as the reverse complement.
ACAGCTGTGGAAAAAGGTGATTAAAAGAGACTACAACGAAAGGATTTCGGGGAATGCCGGATATGGGATGATCGGCAGTGCAGTGATACGCGTTAGACGGCGGGAACGTATTTGGGAATTTATGGAGTGAGGGTGCGTGGCGTAGAGCCGTGCGGCAGCTCAGGAGGTCATAAACTTGGGCATGCAGGCCTGTGGGTCGGAAGTGCAGAAGACTAATGGGAAAGAAAAAAATAGACGGTGGATAGGAGCTCGTTACAATATATAATGCCTACATTATTCGTATATCTATTTTATACTCCATTTGTCTATAGCGCTAGTTCGATATTTTTTTTTACAGACAAGCTCCTGCAGCGGTGTTACCACTCAGGAGTTCTAGATTTCAGATTCAGATAAGTTTGAATTAATTAGGATTAAACCGCGTTTTCAGGGGAGACGTTCGATCGCCAAGCGATCGCATCGCCCTCTCGTGTTTTTCGCTTTCAGCTGTTCTCCCTTCTTCTTCCTTGCACTCGCCTCGCACCAAATGGCCATAAGGATTAAGGCTGCTCTAGTGCAGTTTTCCGCAGCCAGGCCCGAACCCTAATAGAAAAAAAAAAATTTCAGAGGATCGAGCAATGACATCGTCGGGGCTTAAAAGGATGTCCCCGGCGAGTCGCTTAACGTCCTGACGGAAACGACAATCCTCCTTCATAATAACGTCGATGGCATGATTGTGGACGCCTTGATGCGTAATTGCGCCTTTTTCGACGATATATACAAACGCCTCGCACTTGGGATCCCCACCACGGCTGATACATCGGTAATATTTTTGGGGTGTATTTTTGTATCGCCCATCGAGGTGGTAGGGTTCGACACCGAGAAAATACACCCACGAATCCCGTCTTGGTCCTGGCAGACGCTCGATCTAGGAATAATATGTAGATACTTTAGAAATAAAATATAAAAATTGATAAATAAGTAACAATATTGAGTAATTCGGATTGTACACATGTTAAATATATAATTTTAATTTCTTATGTGTTAATCCGATGAACTGTTCAACTGTGTACCTATGATTGCTCAATAGTACTGATTTAATATCTAAAGTTTGACTTCGCTATCTCATGCTTTGTTAAGGTCAATGGTAAGTTGGTTATTGGTTGGGGCTGGCTCTGATCACCACTCAAAAGTGGTTCCACCATACGGCCATGGCCGAATGAAAAACTAGAGTTGCAAGATATTGTGGGGACTGAACTAACGAAAAACGGAGAACGGCAATCCTGCTCCGAGTTTGTAACGGGCCGACCATGTCGCCATCTCTAATCTTAAAAGAAACCTCTTAACTAGAGAAACAAATGAGTGAAGGAAGATATAAGAAGAGAAGAAAAAAAAAGAGGATAATTAAAATTCGAGTTTGCAATTTCTGAGAAAAGTAGAGAAGATAGCAATTATGCGAGTAGAAGGAAAAGCGAGGAAGGATTCCACGTTATATGGAGGAAAGATTTTGAGGGAGATCAAAGATTGAACGAGGATTAATCTATGGTCAGCAAAACGCGGGCAAGCCCAAAAAACATCGTTCAGATCTTCGGGTTCGTATCGACAAGGGCAGACTGGAGAGTCAACTATATTCTTTCTAAAAAGACTAGCGGCTTGATTGTAGTGATCGGAGTACATTTTACAAAAGAGAACGATTTAATTTCTATTGATTTTCTTCAGGTCACTAAACCACATCTGACCTGGTGAGGGGAAAAAAAAAAGATTTGAAATATTTGACTCCTTTATTGAGATTGCTACTGTAAAGTTTGAGGGCATTGTCGGAGGAAGAGTTGCATATTTCTTGGATAATTGGAAAGAATTCGGAAGGAGAGAGTAAAAAATTATAATCGGAGCCATCTACTATTGCCGCTTTAGCTAAGCGATCAACAAATTCATTTCCGGAGATGCCAGCATGACCAGGAATCCAAACTAGTTTAATATTGAGGTTAGCCATAGAAATGGAGCTGAGGGCTTGATGAGCAGCTATAATAATAGGGGTGAAAATTTTAGTAAAAGGCGCTAGAAGAGCTTGAAGAGCACTGAGGGAATCAGTAAAAATAATAGTGTTGTCGATGTTCTTGGCAATAATGAAGTCTAGAGTGATGTGAATCGCGAGAGCTTCTGCCGAAAAAACCGAGGCGAAACGAGAAATACGAAATTTCAAGGATAGGGAGAGAGAAGAGCTGTGGATGGCTAGTCCAACGTGATTACATGAAGGCGATTTAGATCCATCAGTAAAAAATACGGTAGAGTTATCGAAAAAATGATTAAACTTAGAAAGAAATTCTGTGTTGGGGTCTGAAGATGTTTGAATAATCCTACCAGATGAAATGTCAATGGATGATTCAGGGAAGGGTGCTATAGGAGCGATACAAAAAGCAGGCGGAAAAGAATAAGACTCAATGAGTTCTCTGTAACAAGATAAATCGACAAAAGCTTTTACTAGAGAAGATCGCATAGCTCAGCGTAGTGATCAATAGAGCGGAGAGAATGCATTACTAGCGGAAGAGACGTAAGGAGAGGGTGCCATGAGGTAGAAAAAACTTTGAGAAGGAATTTACTTGAAAGGAGTTGAAGCCGGTGGCGAAGAATAGGTTCTTTGGCTTTGGCAAGGACTAGGTTATCAGGAGTAGAGTTGCGAAGGCCAAGAGCCAATCTCAGGGCTTTACGTTGGATAATTTCAATTTTTTGGAAAAGAGACGAGTTTTTAATGGGGAGGACCATCGCACCGTATTCTACTAAGCTACGTATAAGAGCTCTATATATCGTGATTAGAGAGGATAGATCTGCGCCCCACCATGTGGTGCGAAGGCATTTAATAACATTTAGGAGCTTACTGCATTTAGAAACTAAGGTGTCAATGTGGCTTTTCCAAGAGCGGCGGTAATCTAACGTTAAACCAAGAAATTTGGCTTCTAAACAGGTAGGTACGGGGGAAGACTTTATAGAGGCCGATAATTGAAGCGGATCGAAATGTCTGCGCGAGAAAATTACTAGTTTGGATTTGGAGGGTTCAATGGAAGAGACCTCTGCTAAGTAGGAAAGTAAATATGTTGTCGAGACTATGTTGAATTGATAAAATGCATTGTTGAGGTGACTTTGAGCGAGAGAACAAGGCAATGTCATGTGCAAACTGGACAATTAAGCAGTCAGGGTCTGAAAGGTCATCAAGTTTATTGGTATAGATGATGGAAAGTAACGGACTTAAAATGCAGCCTTGTGGAACACCCTTTGCCGACTCGAAGGGGCCGTGATATTTGCCAGCTATGTTAAAGAAAACAGATCTAGAAGAGACCAGATTAAAGATAAATTTGCAATAAGACCAGGAAAAACCTAAGTCTTTGAGATCATGGGCAAGGATACCCGGATCCACATTATCAAAGGCGCTTAATATGTCGAGAAAAGCAGATGCCGTAAATTGATTCTTTGTAAATCCGGTATAAATTTCGGTGGTAAGAATGGCTAAGTTGTCGGCACAAGATCTAGCTTTACGGAACCCGAATTGAGATGGCGAAAGAAGTGAGTTACTCTCCAACCATTGAATGATTCTGGAGTGTAAAAGTCTTTCCATTAATTTGAGAAAACAACAAGTAAGTGGGATTGGGCGAAATTTGCCGGGTGAGGATTTTGGAATGAAAAAAACTAAAAATTCTTTTCAAGGTTTTGGAAATAAGCCGTTCTTCAGGAGTTCATTAAATACATTTAAGATAAGGAGTCTAAAAGCGTCAGGAAGATGGAGGATAGTTTCGAAGTCTATTTTGTCCAGTCCCGGGGCTGCTTTTATTTTGCTGCACTGAATGGCTGAGTTAAGTTTTCTGATAGAAAAAGGGGCATCGAAGAGAGCATTATAGGAAAATGAAACGGGGAAATAAGGAGGAAAGTTAGCAGGGGAACAGATAGAAGGAATGAGATTTTTCATTTTCTGAATAGTTTCTACGTTGTTAGGAAGAGCAGGTTGATCAATAAAATTTCTGTTTTTAAAACGTTTAACTTTGGACCAGACTAGATTAGCAGGACAACGAAAATCGATAGACTCAGTGAAGTGTTTCCAAGAGGATTTTTTGACTTTATTAAAGGTTCTTTTAGCTTTGGCTGCAAGTTTCTTTATGTTGGTGAAGTTGGTCGAGTTCCCGAGATTTCTGAAGGTAGCCCATGCTTCCTTGCGAGCATCATTAGCATTTTCGCATTCGGCGTTCCCCCAAACCGAAGGACGAGATTTAAAAGCGCGAGGGCGCGCATTACTGTGTAAATTGTCGTTAGGGGTTAGAGGGATGTTATTAGCTACGTTATTATTGTCGTGATTATTTTTATTGTTATTCATGTTAACGGAATTCAACTGGGGATTAGCCAACTCGGGACATGAGTCCAAGATAGCTCTGTAAATAGCATGAATGAGGTTGTCGTAGAGTAAAAGAGGTGAAGGATTAGGAGAGAAGATGCGCAATCAGTGAGTTTAGATTTCAAAATAGACCAGTAGATTTTATTAGAGGGATATCAGTGAGAATAGAAGGGAAGGGAGGAGACGGGTATACCAATTGAGATAGAGATAGGAAAATGATCGCTAGTGAATGGGTCAGGTTCGGTCTTCCAGTTGCAAAAGGGAATCAGATGAGGGGAAATAAGAGTAAGGTCGATTGCCGAGATGTTACTCGTAGGGGAAGAGACAAGGTTCGGAGAGCCGTCATTAAGAAAGCAAAAATTGTGCTCGTTTAAGGAGTCGGCAAGAGAATTTCTCGAAGAGCAATTATAAGAACAGCCCCAAGATAAGTGATGACTATTAAAGTCACCTGCAATAATCACGTTTTCATTTTGAAGTGGTTTGAATAGACGCTGCCAGTCATTTCTGCAAACTAATACAGAGGAGGTTTGTAAAGAGCGACTAAAATTAAGGGACCAAAGTTAGAGTTGATAGAGATTGCGAGAGTCTCGATGAAGTTGGAAATATGTAGAGTAGTGTTGACTGGAGAGAAGGGAATATCTTTCCTGAGATATATAACAAGTCCGCCGCCTCTATTCAATTCCCTGTTTTTAATAATTGTGATAGACCCATCCAATGACGGGGCAGAATTATTCCGAAAAGAAAGTCCCGTTTCACATAAGATAATAATGTCGTAAGAGGAGAAGGAATTATGATAAGAGCTTGAGAAGGGACAGAAGCGAGGATTGAGCGATCGCTAGTATTCGGAGAATGGATCGGTGAAGAGGTCGCATGGGATGATGCACTATGGTTGATGGCAAAGCCGTTTTGCGGGTTCGAGAAGCAGGGGTTGTGACCATGAGGAGCAATAAGGATGTTGCTGTGTTCTGAGTGAGTATGTAAAGAAGCGTTTGAGGGAAATTGAGCGGGTGAATGTGCGGTTGTTGTAGGGAAAGCGAGAAGAGATAGGCCTTCAGTCATGAAGAGAAGGCGTCGGAGACGGAGGCAGAGAAGAATTTGAAAATGTCGAGGTTGCGGGAGGAGACGAAGCTATCTGACTGTAAGCGTGGCCCGAGAGCGGAAGCGGATGTGGATTTGAAACCATCGAAGGAGTGGCAAGTGGCGGAAAATGCGTTTGCGTGCGAGGCGGGTAGTGAGGACGTGAGGGATTGAGAGGATGCAAAGGAGCGCTATCTGTCAAGAGATATCTGTCCTCAAGACAAAAAAGCGGGGCATCTTCTGTCAGTTGGCAGGTGGGGTTGTTTACAGTTAGCACAACAGAGAACAGAATTTTGATTTGGACAGATAGCATCGCCAGAATGTTTTCTATCACCACATCGGGTGCACTTTGCTTGGCTTTTACATTGGGCAGCTACGTGGTTGAAGATGAAGCAAGAGTAGCAAATTTTAACCGGGGCTTCCCAAGGATCGACAAAGTGTTTGACTCTAAAGAGAGAGACGCGGTCAGGACGAGATCTTCCTTCGAATTTAATATAAACCGATTGGGTGGGAACGAGCGAAGTTTCGTTTCCTACATTAGATTGACGATTTTAGCGTCGAACTTCCAGAATGCGCACGGGGGATTCGATGTAGAGGAGAAGTTCATCGTGAGATAAATCGGTAGGGACTCCCCTGATGAGGCCTTCACAAGAAACGTAATAGTCAGGGATAAAAGCAGTTAAATTGTTTTCGGTCAAAGTTGGAGAATCGAGGGTGACATTAGCGTCCTGAGCAGAGTTGAAAAAAACTGTGTTTTGGCATTTGCTGTAGTTGAAAATATCTAGGATTTGATTTCCTGTGAAGTGCTTGAAGAGCAGTTTTCCGGTGTTGGTAGCGTTTAACCTAGGGCTGCTAGTATTAATTTCCTTGGGACGGATAAGGATTGCGAAAGGGCCTACGCTGTCTTGGGAATATTAATTTTGCAATAGACGCAGGGGGATGCTGTTCCTAGGCTGAAATTGTTCAGTCGTTGAGTTTATCATTATTCGTGGTGTGACAAGCACTTCAGATTCCATCAAAGTTTCATTAGAGTTTGCTTTTTTCTTTTTTTTTCCATTTGGAATGGCAGAGGGATCACTTGGACGCTTGGTGATATTGCTGGCCCCAGAAGTAAGCGGAAAAGCTTCGTTGGTGAGATTGTCCACTTGCGATGACAGGTCAGTATCCATCACTAAGAAATCCTCTGCTTCTGGGTCATCCGGATGTTCTTCATCTTCGGAACGTCCTCCGGACAAACCTGAGGAGGCCATGCCTCGCAAACCAAATAGTAAATAAGCGGAGGCGGGAAACAAGAAAAAAACACGCGGAAAAAAAAGTTAGGTTAACCGAAGGGAGAATACTGAATTATAAAAAGAAATATAATTATTGCTGAATTGCTATTGTCAATAACATTAGACGAAGAAACTTCAATGATTAAAGTGAGTTTTGACGCACTTAAAGCGAGAAAACTGAAAAAAAATCGGAAGTAGATAAGCGGACGATACTACGCGCACTCGGATCGCTCTCTTCTCTTAAGGTCAATGATTCAACATCATTTTTTAGAAACTTTAAATTCGGATGAACTTCAACCATATCGCTTATTATGACAAAACAATGTACTAATCATCATTTGGTAGTGCCAATTCCATGTATGAAATTCAAGTTTATAGTCCCATGTTATGCCAAGGTTAGGGCAAAAACGTGACCTTTTCGGAAATTTCAAAATTTCACGTCCTTTTAAAAAAAAATCGGAAGTAGTCACGAATAAAAAAACTGAAATGAATTAACATTTTCGACTTTCAAAACGACATTTTTGTTTTCAATTCTTTTTCAAAAATAAAAAAAATTTCTCCGATGAACTGTTTATCGAATAAATACATAAGGAATGGGTTATATAGTCCTTAAAAAATCAATAAAAAGTGAAAAAAAATCTCGTTGTTCAGCGTCGAAAATTTTTATTTATTTCAGTTTGTTAATTCGTGACTACTGCCGAATTCTTTTTAAAACGACGTGAAATTTAAAAATTTTCGAAAAGGTCAAAACATGGGCCGATAAACTTGAATTTGATACACGAAGTCGGCACTATCCAATGATGATTAGTATATTGTTTCGTTATAATATGCGATATGGTTAAAGTTTATCAGAATTTAAAGTTTCGAAAAAATGATGTTGAACCTGTAACGAGAAATTTCGCTACGGCGAAATCTCGCTACAGGCACTGCTCGAACGCGCGAAACACATTCCCGAAAACAATAACAGACCACAATGCCTTCCACACCGGCCCACCTATATCAAAATAAGTAGTGCTGAGCATGGGAGAGGGACGACAAACGTCGCGGAGTAGGATTGTAGCGCGGATGACGTCATCGCGGAGCCGTTCAACGTAAGGAGGATCGCAAGCCGTCGTCGAGCGAGAGGATATCGATCGGTGATTTACGGGACTCCTGTCGCCATCCATCACTTACCGTTCGAACTATTACCCCGCGTTACAATTACTGCCCGCGGCAGCGTTGATGCCTCTTTCTATGCTAATCAGCCAATAGGAAAAATAGGAAAATTAGGATAAAATTTCGAGGAAGAAGACAGAGGATGATTTAGCCATTATTCCTCTTTCGTGCTTCGTATAGAGTGAGATAAAAGTGCTATATACGAACAAATTGATTATAGCTGAGTCCTTTCATTGTTTTTTGGATTACTAAGTTTCTGTAAGTTTTGAGCCTAATCTTTTTACGACCCCGTGAAACCCTCTTATTACCCCCATTCGCCACAGAAACCCACCATAATTAAAATACTGAATCAAATAACCCGATAACGAGTGTCCCCTCGTTATCAGCTAACTTGCCACCTGTCAATACTCGTGCGAAGAAGCACCGAAATCCCCAATCTACCCCCCACAATTATTTAGTAATACCCGTCACCCTATTCCAAATTGTCCTTCAGACAGTTTGCGAATTTTTTCTATTAATTGTTCCCTCCATAATTTGTTTTTTTTTGTCATTATTTTTAAATTAAAAATTCCTGAATCGTCCGTCGGACTTTTTACGAATTTTCAAGATAAATTCTCCCCCCCCCCCCCTTTCTTTTTATTTCCTCTTTTAACCAACTACCCTTATTATTTTTCGACCCCAAAACCCTTTTTTCGTGCCACCCGGATTATTGAAAAAGATAGTTGAAACCACACGGGTATAATCATTGTAAGAGCCGACCGTTAGGCCATTTTGCCCTTCGCCCTGACCTTTGTCTCAGCCCTACCCGACAGCTAATGCCCCTGTTTTAATTATTTTGCGTATTTGTTCTCCCACTTCGTGGTTTGAGGTTTTGTAATTTTTACTAGTTTTTTTCCGTTTCATTTCGGAAACGGTGTTGCACCGAATTGGCAACTGGCGCCCATATTTTGTTTATAATAATTTTTCATTGCCCTCCGAACTGAGTAATCAGATTTTGTTTCTCGCTATTTTTTTCTTTTTTTCTCTTTTTCATATTTTTTGTATTTGTTAAATTTTTTTTGAATAATTATAGTAGTTTCTAGTTTTAAATAAAACTACTGCGTCAATTATTTATTTCACCCGTTTTCCCCTCCCACCATTTCAGGAGCGAACTTCGGGTCACAAAGCATTAACCTCAACAAAACATGTAATGGCGAAGTCAAACTTTAGACATGAAATTAGTACTATTTAGCAATAATAGGTACATAGTTTCGTCATAATTTGTTATGTGATTAAATTTTCCAGAAATATCACTTTGATAAAAAATAAAGCTGCAGTGCAAAGTTGAATTGCGCAAATTGCTCCCTCATTATTTTTGGTGTGTTTACAAAGCTTTCTCTATGCGAAACGAAAAATCTCTCACAGAGGTAGGGAAGAATGGGGGAATCACACTCACTAGATTTTTTTGCTATTTACTGTAAATACAACGTCTACTTTGCAGAAAGGGATGGTTGTTGGATACTTCATTTATTATTGATCATCAGTGATAGCATTAAAATCATCAAGACAATCAAAATTTTTTTTTTCACTTCTGTTGACCGTCATTGCCCGACGATTCGGGTAATTGCAATCGCGTTTTGGGTAAATATGGAGTAACTTTCAAACGTATAACAGAAGATACTATTCATTTCCTCTCAACAGCGTAACCTTATTAAGTGTACGTACAAATTTTTTATCTATGGTTTATAGGAAAATCGAAATACTAGCTTCACGCCAGTACCGGAATCTCAATCAAAATAAACATATTTTTCATGTTAATCTTCCATTACTCTAATTATTTTTATTCGATTCTAAGTTATTATTTAGCGAGTACCTATCATAAATGCGACAACTATTGCCCCGCATTTATGACCGCTGTTATCCCGACAACCACGAAGATTTATTACATTATATTCCAACACATTCATTTGTGGAGCCAAAATGTTAACATCGAAAAATTGAAGCTGAAGATCCTTCATAGTCATGAATACTGTTCGGGTGTAATTTTAGAGACCATTTCTTTCGCAATCCCTCATTAAGATACCGGCTTTTATTATTAAAAAAAAAAGAGTGTGTAGTTAAAATCATAAGATTGTTTAATTTTTCTTGGTTTAATCAGCACGGATCATTAAATTAGTTTATCATCATGCAAAATTAACGTGACTAGCATTGGCCGGTGACCGTAATTCCTTCGTTCTCCCCTAGCTTTGTTATGAAAACAAAAATAATGAGGAGACCAAATCCATTCCAAATCGGGCAGGCAGTCAATCGTGGTGTCACGGAACTCTCTCAAATTGAAATATATTGTTTTTGAACGAAAAAAAATGACCCGTTAAATTGTGGGTCGAGATTTTTTCTTATGAATAAATCCCAATTTTTAAATACTAGGGAAGGAAATAATAAATTTATTAACTCAATGTTTTGAGCCACGAAAAATGAATTTCTTAGGCTCGGAAGAGGGGAGAAAGCCTGGCGGCATAAAACCCCCCTCGAAGAACGATACACGCTGCGAAAGAAAATATATAAGAAAAGAGGTGTGTATCAATGTGTGTACAGTAAGTAAGGAGAATGAACCTCCTGCGAATTAAAGATCGCGCTTTAGTGGCACGAGCCACACGGACCTGATGGATTCTCAGATCGCGTTTTTAACAGTGTTCAGAACACTTACTGATGTCAGTTTTTTTTAGTATTACACGAGGCGGAAAACGAAATCTCGAGCGCGACTGCTGACCGGTTTAAACGAATCCGAAGAAAACAAAAGAACCCGATTCTCGCGGTTCTAAATATAATTGCTTTAACCCACGGAATTTCTATAACTGAAACGAAATTGTAAATAAATTAAAACCCCACAAACGGGATGAATATGAATACCAAATCTAATTGTTGCAAGAAATGTGAAATCATATATCGATTGTATTCGGGAGGTCGAACTATGGATCACGAGCGAGACACTTGATTGCCGAAGAACGACTGACTTTTTTCGCGTGTCCCGCACGTTCTCGGCTCGCGCGGGAGCCCCCACCCCCGTTTCCGCCTCGTCCGACCGCCGAAAGCGCAGTTTCCTGCGCGGGAATGTCTTGGTGGCGCCACCAGATATCCGTTCTACGGAACACCCGTATTTCGGTGTTTTTGACAAAAAAAAATCTGTTACGAAGTTACGGCCATTTGAACGTGTTAACGTACGATACCGAAATCCTTGGAAAACGAACTTTTTTTTCTTCTTGAAAACGTTATATCTTCAGAACGAATCGTCGCAGCTACTTCATAATGGTCCCATTTTCTATAATTTCTTGCATTCTTTCGAAATCCGGAGAAAAATTAAGAGTTTTTTTTTTTATTGACGGAATGACAGGTATTATTCGAAAAAATAGGAAAACTCAATGTTCTCGAAAGATAGATTTTTTTTCTTGAAAATTTCGCAAAATCAGTGCGATGATATTATGGATGTGTCCTATAAGTTTCATCGATGGTGGAACATTGATACGTATTTTTAGAAAATCATGTTTGCCTAGTCAAAACTGTTTAGTGCGGATAGGAATCCCACGCAGGTAAAAGTTTGACAAAATTTTATTTTGAAATCGTGTTGAATTTTCAAAAGGAAAAAACTATTTTTCGAAAAAATTGAGGGTTCTTATTTTTCAAAAAATTCCCGTCATTCCGTCAATCTTTAAAAATTCTAAATTTTTCTCCGGATTTCGAAAGAATGCAAGAAATCTTATAAAATGGGACTTTTGCATGTGACAACACTGGTTAGTGCGGATAGGGTTCCATGCACGCAGGTAAAATAGTGACTATACGTAAACATAATTTTTTTTTAACAGGCAGTAGTGTTCCAGGATCGATGGAACTAAAAGGAAATATCCATAATATCATTGCACATATTGTATAAAATTGTCAAGAAAAAAAAACTACTTTCCGAGAAAATTGAGTTTTCCTGTTTTTTGAAAAATTCTCGTCATTTTGTCAATTTTCCGAAAACTAAATTTTTCTTCGGATTTTGAAAGAATGCAAGACATTTTACGTAATGAGACTTTTGACGTAATGGGGCAAAAGAAAACTATTCAGTCGATAGATATTTTCTGTGAAAAAATTGAGTTGATAGATATTTTTTGTAAAAAATGAAGTCGATAGATATTTTTTGTGAAAAATTTTAGTCGATAGATATTTTTTGTAAAAAAATTAAGTCAATAGATGTTTTTTGTAAAAAAATTTAGTCGATAGATATTTTTTGTTAAAAAATTGCGGCGATAGGCATTTTTTGTAAAAAAATCTAGTCGATAAGCATTTTTGTAAAAAAATCGAGTCGATAAGCATTTTTTGTAAAAAATCAAGTCGATAAGCATTTTTTGTAAAAAAATTTAGTCGATAAATATTTGTTGTAAAAATATTAAGTCAACAGATATTTTTTGTAAAAAAATTTAGTCGATAGATATTTTTTGTTAAAAAATATAGTCGATAGATATTTTTTGTTAAAAAATATAGTCGATAGATATTTTTTGTTAAAAAATCAAGTCGATGCGCTTTTTTTGTAAAAAAATCAAGTCGATAAGCATTTTTTGTAAAAAAATTTAGTGGATAGATATTTTTTGTTGAAAAATTAAGGCGATAGGCATTTTTTGTAAAAAAATGTAATCGACACATATATTTTTTGCAAAAAAATTAAGTCGATAGATATTTTTTGCAAAAAAATTAAGTCGATAGATATTTTTTGCAAAAAAATTAAGTCGATAAGTATTTTTTGTAAAAAAATTAAGTCGATAGATAGTTTTTGTAAAATAATCAAGTCAATAGATATTTTTTGTAAAAAGATTTAGTCGATAGAAATTGTTTGTAAAAAAATTAACGATTTGGTCAGGAATCAATTTTTAAACATACTCCCTGTATTGTTATTCTTATATCATCGTATCATGATATCGTACTATCATATTTCGTACGATTTTTACACGCCCGAAAAAAAGTTGTACCGCAAGTTATACAGGGAGGACACGGTGAAACTAGACCGTGCAAGTGCGCTTGCGCGTCAAACCTACGGTTCTCACTCTATGCGTGCAGACCGAGTAGTCGGGCCCGGTAGAGAGAACGGAAAGGGGGAATGTATGAACGCAGCGTATGCCCGTACCAGACGGCTATGAACTAGCGCGCTGAGCATAGCTGACCGAATGCCTTATGATTTGTACGACACATTTCGTATACGTAATACTATGAATTGAACATTATAACAGAAAATAAAATTTTATTGTATTTTATTTTTTTTAAATATCGTTAGCTTTCTGAATAACTTACACGCTTTTGTAGACCGCCGTAAACTCTGCATATCAAATACGAATTGCAGTTAGTTGATTGGCATACAAAAAGATAGTTCAATATGACCTTCTGTACATTAATCTTTTTCTTTATAATAGCTAACCCGCTTTTGCGAATTGTTGTACACTGTGTGTACTAGTTTACAACTGTCTTGTAAACCTTTATTTGAGTAAACATGCATAGTATTCCCTTAGAAGATATTATTTTGCAACAATAATTTGCAGTTTCTATAAAATTAGTTTAAATCGTTTTAACAAGCACGAATAGAAAGGACTTTTCAAATGAAACATCTGAATTTTTATGAAGAAATGAGACCGAACACTTGAATTATTTAAGAAACAATTGAGAACTGTTGTCCGTTTCAGCAAAAGTCTGACAGACAAAAATAAATCTTCTGCACTACTAGCTGCCTTTATTTTCAGCAAAATTTAGACTTTCTTCTAACATTCAAAATTTTCACCAAATATTACAAATTATCTAGAGCGTACGATTAACAAAAACTAAAATTCAGATCTTTTAACCAAATTTACTTTTTCCTAAAACTTATAATTTTTCCTGAAGTTCTCTATTCTAATAAAAAAGTATTTTCAAACAGTGTATTGATTTTCGTCCGCATTAGCTAACGAAATAATGTTTCGTTAGGACCTGCAGAAAATCTATCTTTTTGTTTGTAACAGCTTACTCTCTTTTACAAAATCGTCGTGCACTGTGCGTATCATTTAAGAGCTGGGTTGTAAATATCCATTATTTCTTTCGATAAATATGCATCGTATAATTTTATGAAAAGGTATTATTCAACAACAATAATTCACATTTTCTTGAATATTATGATCAAACGTTAGAACAATCGCAAAAATAAAATTTTCGCATTCAACCCTTAGAGCTATTAGTGACCTGTAGGTGGGCTGCGACACAAAGGGTTGAAGAATTCGAGAATGAATAAATGGAAAACCAGTCTACCAGTTTTTCCTACAATTATTCGTGGCATTTTATACAAGTAAATTTTTTAGGTGTGTTACGTCCCCAAATAAAATATATCTTGGGCGTGATGCAACCCTCCAGATACCGCTGCATATACCAATAACAGCCCTGTAGTCAGTGGTCGGTAAATAAGGAAAGCAACGTTAAGTCCCTAAAATAAGATGTATCCTTCTTAACATCGCTGCAGTATTCAAGAAAAGCCCTGGAAGTCAGTGGCCGGTAAAAAAGGGAAAATAATAGTATATCCTAAGAGGGGTAGACGGGGCTAGTTGTAAAAGAGGGGTGTAAGGCCCTCCACCAGCTCAAGGCGACGAAATACCCCACGCAAATACCAGGGAAGTGGAAGACGATAGATCGACAGCCAATGAAGCGTGAACTCTGCCCTCTTCAAACTCCCGAAAAATACACTCACTAGATCTAAGATGAAGAAAATGAATTTGTAAAGTGGGAGACGATAGTTTTTCCGACCAATTAGAGGATTTGAGAAACTACCCTCTCCTAACTCTGGGTAAGACAAGAAGCTGACGGGACTAGTATATAAAGACGCAATTTTTGTATTTTACTCAGTCTCAAAATGTAAAATCACCGGGCAACATCTCCTAAGCTAAGGAGGGTATTTAGTCAGTAAAATGTAAGAGTCAGTCTAAAAATTATTTTTATCTACGATCAACAAGTTCCTGAAGTAAAGTGTCAACCTGAGCAGCTCAACCAGTAAGTTTCTTTTTCAAAACCCTGAACCTTTAGAATGAGTGCAGAACAGTTGCATTCATTCAGCTCCTAACTTCTAAATCCAGAGCGTCTGCAGAACAGTTGCAAACGTTCATTCCTCCTAAACGTTCAACCTCGAATCGTTTGCAGAACTGTTGCAAACGATTTCTTTCCAAAGACTGTCGTTTTCCCTCGCAGACAGACCCAGCTTAAAACAGTAAACGAATGCAGAACAGTTGCGCGCGTTTTACTTTAATAACAGCTGACTGTACGCAGGGTAACGAAGTCATAGCAATTCCTAAACCTTCCTTCATTGATATTCATTCTAAATGGTATTCATTTTTGTTTCATTTATAATCTAACTAATGGGAAAACAACGTCGTGGTGGTAGAAAATACTAGCTCAGGAAACTAGTAGCTCAATCTCAAGGCATTCCTCACCCAATAACTCAAAACCAAGTTCGGGCCTATTTTTCAACCGAACATTTAATAACTAATAACGTCATTTCAGTAACCAAACCCTACGAATTAATTAAAATTGAGTACCGCATTAATTTTCTTAAAAGCAAGTATATTCCAACAACTGATCCACGGTTTAAATTCTATAATAGTAAGGAAATTAAAATTAATAATAAAAATCAAGTTCAAACCAAAGATCAAATCGTTCAGCCCGAATCCCAAACCAATCAGCCGTAGCTAAGGTTTTAAACAGGGCAACATTCTTTGTTACTCGGACGTAACATACTTTTTGGTGACAGCGGTGGGATACAAGGAACGATTTGATTAATCTAACTGAACATACACCACAGAAAAAGAATGTGTAGGAAGTTTTCTTGACGGCCTTAAACAAAACATACAGTTCAGTATGAAAATTGCTAAAGACTCACTGACGGACGCCGGAACAGACGCAATAAAAGTGACAAAAAACAGACGGCCCTAAATGATCTTCAAAGGCACCAGCGGACGGAAAATCGGGCCTGCGTAAGGAGACTATAGCTACAGTCTCAACGAGCCCGGTCATGTGTTCAATATGTCAGCGCCTGGGCCACACACGCCTCTCGTGGTGGGACAGACATTCAACCGCCGGGCCCTCTCAGCAGGGTAATAAACACCCCGCTCAAGACCGTAGTACACCGCCGAGTATGAAATCCGAGTTCCTTATGTAAAATTGAGAGAGCACTATTCACCTCCAACTTTCCAAATAAAATTTCTAAATCTTTAATGTCTAGTAGAACTTTCAGTTGATTCTGGTTCAGAATCTACTTTAAAAATCAGTACGTCAATTTAGAATCAGAACCAAGCAGACATTTTGGGAATCATTTTATTCAAAAATACAAAACGATCTGATGAAATCTTACCGATTGAAAGCGGTATTTCGTGTTGAAGTAACAAATTCTTTTAATAAATTCGTTAACTTACGAAATGTATAAGCTTGACAAATTCACAAACTTCACAAAATTCACAAATTAACAAAATCAAAATTCCAAATAAATTAAAAATCACTTCTCGACTAATAAATAATGGAAGTTCCAAATCTAGAATCGTGAGAAATGCGGTCCCGATCGAAGTCCTTTATATAATATTTTGGAGTTGTACTGAATAACGGCGCATCCCGTAGAAACCCGAGGGTCATTCTCGATAGACGTCTTAGGGAAGTCGAGTCGTTTGCAGACAATTTTTTTTTGATCGATCAAGCAAGGACTTTGGAGTACGAATTTTTCCATATGAGTCGATTAGTGATTTCAAATAAATTGTTTTGACCCCAGAGGTGATGTACAATTTTGTTATTCTTAATCTCAAAGTCGTACCTAGTTCTGCCTGATTCACATACGATGTTTCATGTCAAAGTAAAAACGAAGTTAAAACTATTCTTTTTCAATTTATATTTAATTGTTTATGTAAAAGTAGAAACAAAGAATTTGAAACGGATAGTTAAAAAAAAAAATAATAATAATAATAATAATAATAATAATAATTCAAAGACTGTTTTTCATAACATATCTTACACGTCGCATGTTACAGTCTTCTTTATAATCTAAAATACCTGATCATTATTTAAATGACAATGACACTGATTAGCCCCAGAACCTCAAATCAAAATGGCTAATTGCATGACAATTTTAATAACGAAATCTCTTAAATAAAAATCGTAAATTGTACGACAATTGTGATTAATAAATCTCCTAAATCAAAATCGCAAATTGTACGACAATTGTGATTACTAAATCTCCTAAATCAAATCGCAAATTGCATGACGATTGTGATTACTAAATCTCCTAAATCAAAATCGCAAATTGTACGACAATTGTGATTACTAAATCTCCTAAATCAAATCGCAAATTGCATGGAGATTGTGATTACTAAATCTCCTAAATCAAAATCGCTAATTGTACGACAATTGTGATTACTAAATCTCTTGAATCCAATGGCAAATTGCACGACAATCGTGATTACTAAATGTCCTGAATCAAATCGCAAATTGCACGACAATTGTGATTACTAAATCTCCTAAATCAAAATCACGAATTGCATGATAATTGTGATAAATAAATCTGCTAAAATCCTTAGAACCTTCGGAACATCTATAGCTACCAAGCCTTGAAATTCGTTCCTATCCAATTCACACCTGTAAGCCACCATCGAACAAGTCTAATGGACCTCTGAGTCGACAGCTATAGGTCTCATAAACTAACGGCCAAAGATTGCATACATAAGCTGAATCATTGCCTAAATTTTAATCCGTGCTCAAATCGAAGATTCGGCGATAAGAATAAAAGAATAAGCGAACATTCGAAAACAAAAATGAACGAAAGATCACACAGCCAAATTTTCTAAAGAACATTTTATAAGAAATGTTGATTCTCAAATATTAAATTCGAAAATAAAATTTTCATTCAAATTCAAATAAAATTAGATAAATAAAACATATATATATTCATCTCGGACTATCAAGGAAATAAAATTGTAAAAAAAAGGAAAGCTGCTTAAAAATTGATCCATAAAGGAAGTCTACAAGAAAAAAAAAAGGTATTTCTATATCAACAAGACGAGCATTACGTGTTCATATTATATCTATCCTTGAAGAATATTGTTCGAGATGGAATCTCAATATGAGAAAGAAATAATTATACCAATTAAAATTGACTATAAATCGAATTAGGTTAAGATCGGGAACGATGTGCTTACTAACGGACCAAAATTGCATTGCTTTTCAAGACGGGCAAACTTTTTGGGATTCCTTACCAGCCGATAATTGCAAATTTAATCGTTACGATGTGCTATATGAGGGAATGGCAAAAAGAATTAAGGATACCGGTAATTTATATGCCCAAACAGTTTATACGCTCTCAACTAAGGATATAACCTTCGCGTTAACAAAAAATCTGAGCAAATGTTGTGTGGTTATACGTAAGTACGCACTGTACATTCTAAATTACTTATATTTGAAACTAGAAAGGGAGAAACGTTTGCAAAACAAAAACCGATGACTGTAGAAAATTTAGATATATTCACATATATTAATTCAAAATTTGTTTTCGGCGAAAAACACATTCGAAAGCAAATTGTCCAACTATATCTCGACGTTTTAACTCAACGCTGCCAACTCGAGCAGCAGATACTAAAGAACACCTTAATCATCGCTACTCAATCACCGGATGAATTCGCCCACCACCTCATGAAGGGACCCGGGTACATGGCAGTCGTTGCGGGCGAAGTCGTGCATATCGTCAAATGCATACCAGTCGACGTTAAAGTGAGGAGGACAGAACAGTGCTACCACCAGTTACCAGTATCCAGAGGGAATCAGAGTTTGTTTCTGTCGCCAAGGACTTATATAATCATGGAAGCGGGAGTGGAGTTTGCGTGTGACGCATAGCTGCCAACGCAGTATCTTTCGGGTGTCTCTTGGTACAAACTATTACCGGGGCCAGTACAGAGTCTACCCCCTACCATAATAAAACCGATGACCAAACCAACGCGGACGTACACGAATCTAGTTTCACTAGCAACCAGCGGAATTTACACCGAGAAAGACCTTGCAGACTCTGTATGGAACACCATATGGGGCCGTTTCGTCTTCTTTGGAACCGCCAGTGCTGGGATCATCGGGGTTATCTTCTTAATCCGCATAATCAAACTCATCGTGGACACAATAATTCATGGGTATGCGTTGCATACCGTCTATGGATGGTCTTTATTTCTGGTTGGAGCTACCTGGGATTCTGTCACGCATTTCCTCTTACACTTGCGTAGACACATCAATAAACCACCAACTCGAGAAGTGATCACTGGAGAATCA
This sequence comes from Tromatobia lineatoria, assembly GCA_949699805.1. Taxonomy (NCBI): domain Eukaryota; kingdom Metazoa; phylum Arthropoda; class Insecta; order Hymenoptera; family Ichneumonidae; genus Tromatobia; species Tromatobia lineatoria. The sequence goes on along the minus strand of OX453038.1, from coordinate 19,430,804 downwards.
ACCGAAATGATCGAAGTTCAGTACCGGCCGCACACAGCGATAGCCCTGTGCCCCCTTCATCAACATCGGGCGCTTTCTCATTGGAGAAGTAAGGAACATCAAGATCAACGATCATCAATGCGAATCAAAATAATTCTAATTTACCGATAGTTATAGTTAACCATTCATACTATATAATTACAATTGTTTCTTTTCTACGAATAATTAAGCCCAACGTTTGCGACCAATGATTATCGTTTAACTCAAAATTCAAGCAAATATCACTTTATTAAAAAATCAATACCGACATTTGATTTTAGGCGGGGGGTGTTACGTCCCCAAATGAAATATATCTTGGGCGTGATGCAACCCTCCAGACACCGCTGCATATACCAATAATAGCCCTGTAGTCAGTGGTCGGTAAATAAGGAAAGCAACGTTAAGTCCCTAAAATAAGATGTATCCTTCTTAACATCGCTGCAGTATTCAAGAAAAGCCCTGGAAGTCAGTAGCCGGTAAAAAAGGGAAAATAATAGTATATCCTAAGAGGGGTAGACGGGGCTAGTTGTAAAAGAGGGGTGTAAGGCCCTCCACTAGCTCAAGGCGACGAAATACCCCACGCAAATACCAGGGAAGTGGAAGACGGTAGATCGACAGCCAATGAAGCGTGAACTCTGCCCTCTTCAAACTCCCGAAAAATACACTCACTAGATCTAAGATGAAGAAAATGAATTTGTAAAGTGGGAGACGATAGTTTTTCCGACCAATTAGAGGATTTGAGAAACTACCCTCTCCTAACTCTGGGTAAGACAAGAAGCTGACGGGACTAGTATATAAGGACGCAATTTTTGTATTTTACTCAGTCTCAAAATGTAAAATCACCGGGCAACATCTCCTAAGCTAAGGAGGGTATTTAGTCAGTAAAAAGTAATAGTCAGTCTAAAAATTATTTTTATCTACGATCAACAAGTTCCTGAAGTAAAGTGTCAACCTGAGCAGCTCAACCAGTAAGTTTCTTTTTCAAAACCCTGAACCTTTAGAATGAATGCAGAACAGTTGCATTCATTCAGCTCCTAACTTCTAAATCCAGAGCGTCTGCAGAACAGTTGCAAACGTTCATTCCTCCTAAACGTTCAACCTCGAATCGTTTGCAGAACTGTTGCAAACGATTTCTTTCCAAAGACTGTCGTTTTCCCTCGCAGACAGACCCAGCTTAAAACAGTAAACGAATGCAGAACAGTTGCACGCGTTTTACTTTAATAACAGCTGACTGTACGCAGGGTAACGAAGTCATAGCAATTCCTAAACCTTCCTTCATTGATATTCATTCTAAATGGTATTCATTTTTGTTTCATTTATAATCTAACTAATGGGAAAACAACGTCGTGGTGGTAGAAAATACCAGCTCAGGAAACTAGTAGCTCAATCTCAAGGCATTCCTCACCCAATAACTCAAAACCAAGTTCGGGCCTATTTTTCAACCGAACATTTAATAACTAATAACGTCATTTCCGTAACCAAACCCTACGAATTAATTAAAATTGAGTACCGCATTAATTTTCTTAAAAGCAAGTATATTCCAACAACTGATCCACGGTTTAAATTCTATAATAGTAAGGAAATTAAAATTAATAAAAAAAATCAAGTTCAAACCAAAGATCAAATCGTTCAGCCCGAATCCCAAACCAATTAGCCGTAGCTAAGGTGTTAAACAGGGCAACATTCTTTGTTTCTCGGACGTAACAGGTGATACTCATATTTTACATACTTTTTTATGAGCACTGCAAGTTATTATTATGCAACATACCCTGCTGATCCTGAAAATGGTTCTGAAGAATTCGTCCATTATGGCTGGTTCATAAATTTTTTTCAAATTACCAGCCACAGTATATGTTTCTAAAGATTTGCATTAGTGACATTTGGATTGGGTTTCGGGTTTGGGAACTTTAGATCTAGCGATCAGTGTCTTAGGCTCCGCTGACTTGGATATGCTTTGCAGCATTTCGTCATTACGAAATTTCTGTACATGGTCGCTTACGACAAAAAAAAAAATTCTCGTAGTGTCAACATTTTTATTTTTGCACTATTTTGTACGGATCGAATCTATGCACTGATCTATCTGGAATGTTAAAGACTGCGTTATCGGTAAAAAGTAACAGTCAGGCAGCTCTTAACGTAAAGCGCCGTATACTACGATTTCTTCTTCAAAAAGCTTATGTATTTGTATTTGAATCTTTTTTCATTGATAAATAACAAGAAGCATTTTATTTATTTTTCATTGAAAAGTTAATTCTGAACCAAGCTCGATTTATTATTTATTTCTTAAGTGAATAATGTAACGAGAAGGGTTTATTTACTTTTGAAATCGACACAGGATCTAATGGATTCAGTATTAATACCAAAAATGAAAAAATTACATTTTAGTTGATTCCATATCCGTTTTAGAAGCGAATAAATTGATTCAATTTAATATTTATTACGAAATGAGTAATGGCTTCGATTCAGTATTCATTCAGTAATTGGATACCATTGAATGGAATATTTAGCATAAATGGACGAAAAAATATCTGTGTCTTACTTAAATATTTATTTTTTATTCGTCAATATTATGTACATTAAACTCGTAGCAGTAACTCGGGATATGGTGAATTGTGCTCTTAAATTGTAAATCGTAATTTGTAGCGATAATTGAAGCCATACTTGTTGTTCACCGTTTATCCTGAGAAATCGGTGGCTATGCTTCAAACCATATTTTCTACTAATGGCACTTCTGGTAATAAAAAATATAGTCACAATAAGACTAATCGATTAATATGTCATTTTACAACCATCAACTACCACAAATATTACGAGCAGAGATGGCATTCATTAAATAAAAATGTATTGAAAATACTTCCATAAGAAAATGATTAAGGTTTATTGACCCTACTAAATATAGCATTAACTGAAAAAAAAACTCATCCCAATAATTCATAATCATTACAGAACTGTGGAAGTATCTGGTTTACGTGATGATTAACCATATTTATCTTGGATAAAGAGTATTTTTAATAGTCTTCTATCAAATAGATGTCTTGATTAACGCATCTCTAGTTAAGAGGGACTCGAATTATTTTAATCGAATAAAACAAATAACATAAGCAAGTTGGCGTCTGAAAATACAAAAACTTTTCATTTCAGAGGTTTAATTTCAAATATTAAAAAATAAACGAAATAAATGCAATCGAAAGGATCTAAACGACGTTAAGCAACGGAACCTCACCAATTGAACGGACGTAAGGTATCGACCGATCCTATTAGTTTTAACAAGGCTTCGGAAATTCGTCAAATCTTATGTTTAAAATTTTTTTAAATAATATTTAGCTGATGGGCTATACTACTCATGAAGTGATGTATTCTAAGTAGGATGTGTAAGTCACGTAGCTTTTCAATAAATCTAATTACTATTATAAAATGTATTTAACTTAACATGGTATGAACGTAACGAAAGATATGAACGTAAAGAACATTATAAATAGAATAAATTTTATAATTTTGTCGTCAGAATCGTAACCAGTGACCCAAAAAACCCTCTTATACTTATTTTTAGCTTGATTGTTAAAAAAACGCATAGTTAACCCAAAATAACCACCATATTTTATCCGCTATCTTGAATTTTGTAACTTTGATATCAGAATTATAATCAGGGACCCAAAAAACCTTGTTATACCTATTTTTACGTAGATTGATTTTAAAAACGCAAAGTTAACTGTCATATTAACTTATTGTACTTAACAAACTTAAGTTCATGCGTCCCAGAATCAGTTAGCTGTGTCTCGTTAAAAAAGATACAAGTATTGAATCGCGCTGTGATCAACAAAAAGGTTGCCTGCATTTACTGAAAGTTTTGTAAAGCGTCAATAAGTCCACCAGAAATTCGCATTTTCTGATACAAAAACAATACTAATTACAAGCCAGATCGGTTTTTTCAAATTTTCAATAATAAATACAATTTGTTCTAGCATCCACTCAAAAGATGAGTAATAAATCAATTCCAATAATGACTATTGGATTCGGTATTTATTAAATAATCGAATGATGAATCCATTCGCTTTAGTATTTATTCTAAATAAATAATGAATCCATACAGTATCCATTGTAAAATAAATAATATATTCGTTTGATTCACTATTAATCCCAAAAATAAGTGCTGAATCTAACTCATTGCAGTATTACTTTTAAAGCAATGAATCAATCTCGATTTAATACAAATTCTAAAATGACTAACAATATAAATACTTGTGTTAGCGCCATAAATGATTGGAGAGAATAGATGGCATGAATGAGGCGTGACGTAATGTCTACGTGGCGACGACGCTGCGCACATGGATGCGTCGTAGGAAGGCGGTTAATCGGAGCGTGGGTAGAACGATTAACGAGAGAAGGCAGTTCCGCGTGGGTCGTCGAAGCGGACGGAGAAGTATTGTCGTACGAGTAGAGAAAGAGAGAGAGTGGTCGAAGCCCCTTACCACGAGCGGTCGAAGGCGGCATACGAGTATTAGTGTGTATGAGAGAGAAAGAGATACGCGTACTGTACCAGGGTGTTTAATTTATATTAATTGTCTAATTATTTAATTGTTCTGAGCAAGTGCTCACATTTATTCAAGTTATAATAAAACCGTTCCTAATTGTTTCACTCTAATCACCACGTGTTGAATTTATTCACGAGAAGCGGCATCCATCTTGGCGAAAAGCAAATCGTAATTGAGTAACGTTGAAGGAGAGAATAGCAGAACGGAGGGCTATTAACAAATCAGAAGTGGGATGAACAATAATTTTTGGGATGAACAATAATTTTGATGAATGATAATTTTGATGAACGATAATTTTGATGAACAGTAAAATTTTGTGGAGTGAACGGTGAAATTATGAACGATAAATTCAGTGAAATAAACGGTAACAGATGGTTCATGGTAGAGACTTCGAGGAATTCGCTGTCGCGGAATTTCTGAAAATGGGGTTGAACAGAACATTAGGACGAGGGAGGGAAGCGATACAACGAGTACCGGATAATGCTACGCCGGGGCGTTCAAATAGTGAAGACGTGCCTGTTAGAGTCGCGAGTGTTGGAAATGCGGAAAATGTGCATGCACCGGAAAATGTGGTCGATCCGACAAATCGGCAGGAAGTTTCGCCATTACTGTCTAACGTACCGGGAACCGGCATCGCGTCACAGCAGCAGCAAGCGGGGACGCCACCGCACCTTGATACGTCACAGACGAGTGGGGGTACCGCGTCACAGCAGCCAGCGGGACATTCGACGCTCGACGGCGCTGGTCAAGCCTCGTCCCAATTAGTGACCGCGTTTCGGGATCTATTGAATAATGAGAACCGGGATGATGCTCTCGCGCGATTATTCGCCAGTCTTATGACGAATCAGCAGCAGGCCTCGAGTTCGTATCGTGTGATCCCTGATTTATCGCGAAATATCGCTGAGTTTTCGGGTGGTGGTGGTATAAGTGCACGGGCATGGATCGAAAATTTCGAGGCGATGCATCGACTGCATGAGTGGCCCGATAAATTTTTGTTCGAATCAGCACGAGCTCACTTGACAGGTGGAGCAAGGGATTGGCTAGAAAGCAGAGTGAGTGAATTACGCACGTGGCATGATTTTAACGTGGCATTTCGTGAAACATTTATAGTGCGCGACGACCTCTCGACACGGTGGTCGAAAATGAAGGCTCGAGTTCAAGGGAAAAATGAATCGCTGTCATCATATTTCCACTCAAAAGTAAAATTATGCAGTTCTCTGAGTATGACATTTCGTGAAACAAAAGCAGAAGTGTTAATCGGATTGTGGTCTCGCGAGTTGTGTAACACAGTCATGGCAACGATGCAATACACGACTGACCAATTACTGCACGACACAATGTATTATGAATCGGTATTTAATCAGCGAGTGGAACGTATACGCTCGACGCGAGAACCTTCGACGAGTAAACCACGTCAAGCGACCAGTAAATCGAACGGTGATGAAATTGAACAGTCGCGAAAAATCAACAATGTGAATGCTACCAGTGAAAAACCTGTATCGACGGGACGTTCAAGTGATAACCCGCGGAAGTGTTACAATTGTAATAAAACAGGACATATATCTCGAGATTGCCCTGATCCACGACGCGAAGTAGTGTGTTATGGTTGTCGAAAAACCGGGAATATCAGCCGAAACTGTCCAAATAACGGCACACCGGGTAAACATACAGTGCAAACAATCGGGCAGCAGCATGATTGTACCGCCACAAAGTATCTCAAACTAGCACAAATTAATGGACGTGAAATTCAAGTGTTTATCGACCCCGGGAGTTCCGACTGCACGATTCGAGTAACAAGGGCACTAACGGAGCAGTTCGCAATGACGCTGACGACGGATGTTACGCTGAAAGGATTCGGTCCTTCGGATTATCTCGTTTCCAGTCCGGGTGTTGTACGTGCCAACATTGTTATTGACGGCGCGAAAGTTTCCGACGTGCTTGTGCATGTTGTACCGGACGATGTACAAGTGGTGGATGTGATCATTGGTCGATCCTTTACCGATCATTCGTTTATCAATTACCACAAAGTTGGGAATACACTGACGTTCGAGCAGAATTCTGAGCTGCCATCAACGGAAGGGAATCCGCCAACGAGTTCCACGACGACAGTGGATGTTGTGCTACCTGCACACTCAATCAACTTCGTCAACGTCATGAACGATCATGACAGCTACGCCGTTCCAGTATCGAACCTGGGGGTTCAAAGTAGGACCATCCGTGCGGGAGAGACAACACTACGAGGAGAAGTGTCGAGACTTCTCATGATCGAGCGGCCTGAGAAGAAGATGGAAGCCATTCCAATTGACGACCTCGACATCGGCATTGAGCAACCACGAGAAGTCGCAGAAGAGTTATGTCAGGTGGTAAATGAGTATCGCGATTGTATTTCGACCGGGCTACACGATCTCGGGTACGCGAAAAATATTAGTATGGATATTAGAGTAGACAAATCGGCGACGCCAGTAAGTAGCAAGCCATATCGAGCAACTGAAGGGGAGCGTAAAGAAATTAAGGAAATCCTACGTGAATGGCGCGAGGCGGGAATAATTACGGACACGCAGTCCGCTTACGCAAGTCCAGTCTTGTTAGTGAAAAAGAAAACGGGAGAATCGCGACTTTGCGTTGATTTCAGAAAACGCAATCAAGTTACTGAACGCGTACATTTTCCATTACCGAATATTGATGACCATCTCGCACAAATACGCGACAGCTCATTGTTTATAGTCCTAGATTTGGCACATGGGTATTTGCAGGTACCACTTACGAAAGAAGCTCGAGAAAAGACAGCAATTATTACGTCCGAAGAAACTGCAGAGTTCACGCGCATGGTCTTTGGGCTTATGAATGGCCCCGCTTTTTTTTCAAAGGCGAGGCACCAGGCTCTGGGTCCACTTCGCGACAATGTCGTATTATTCTATCTCGAAGACATCTTAATTCCAGGAAAAAATTGGGAGGAACTCAAATCTAAACTCAGATTAGTATCCGACGCGCTTAGGGAAGCTGGATTAACCATAAAACTTACAAAATGCCAATTTTTGTATCAGAGAGTACCGTATTTGGGTCACGTGATCTCGGCGAACGGCATCGAACCGGGAGGAAGTAAAGTAGCCGCTATTGAAAATTTTCCAGTACCGCGAAACGTACACGAGGTGCGTAGATATCTCGGGTTAACGAGTTACTTGAGAAAATTCGTGCCACGATTGGCCCAGATTGTAGAGCCACTAAATAATTTGTTGAGAGCAAACGTCGTATTCGAGTGGGGTGATGCACAGAGGAAAGCGTTTGAAGGTTTAAAAAGAAAACTTACCGAACATCCGATTTTACAGAATTTTAATCCGCGCGCTGAAACCGAATTGCACACCGACGCGAGTGCAGCAGGTCTTGCAAGTATGTTGATGCAACGCGACGCAACGAATCAATTCCGATTAGTATATGCAGTTAGTAGACGCACGAGCGAACCGGAAAGTCGATATCACAGCAGCAAACTCGAGTTACTCGCGATTGTTTGGGCTGTAACGCGTTTACGACCAATGTTGGCAAACATTCCATTTACTGTCGTGACAGATTGTCAAGCCTTGTGTCATCTTAGTACGCAAAGGACAATAAATCCACAGATAATCCGATGGAACGATCTGCTCAGTGATTACGACTATCGAATCGTTCATAGACCGGGAGTTCGTCTTGCACATGTAGATGCGTTAAGTCGTGCGCCTGTAGAGCCGAGCGGTGATGTCACCGAAAGTTTATCGGTTATGTCTATTATTAACGAGGTAGAGGAGGTGCGCATGTACCAGTACATCGACGATGATATCCGAGAAAAGAAATTAATCCTTGAAAAACCCGCAAGCGAGCGTACAAAACATGAAACAAGCCGCGTAAACGACTATGAACTTAGTAGGGGTATTGTATACAAGCGCCGAGAGGGACGATTGCTTTATGTGATTCCGAATGTCACGAGGAAAAGCGTAGTTGTTAGATTTCACGATCTTAAGAGTCATCCAGGTGTTGACCGTACTGTCGCGAGAATCGGAGAACATTATTATTTTCCACGCATGAAGACGTATGTAAAACGACACGTTCGAGCATGTTTACAATGTTTAGCGTGCAAATCTCGTCCCGGTAAGCAAGCTGGGGAATTGCATCCCATTCCGCCGGGAAGTAGACCATTTGCAGTTGTGCATATGGACCATTTAGGCCCATTTGTTTCGAGTTCGAGGGGAAATAAGTACGTGTTAGCTATTGTCGACAATCTAACTAAATTTGCAGTGATTCGAGCGGTGAGAGACACCAAAATCAGTCACGTGTTGCGCATTCTCGAAGAGTTTGTCCGAGAGTACGGCTCTCCAATTCAAATTGTGTCAGACAGAGGCACGTGTTTTACTTCAAAATCGTTCGAACAGTTTTGCGAGAGGCATGGCATCCGCCATACTTTAAATTCTCCACGTCATCTACAAGCCAATGGGCAAGTAGAGCGTCTCAATGCAACTTTGGTACCCGCAATACAAAGTAATTTAATCGAAAATGAAGGTCGAACGTGGGATACTAAATTACGATATATCCAAAGTGATTTAAACGAAATGCGAAGCGCGAGCACGGGCAAAAGCCCATTCGAATTAGTTTATGGTTTTGTACCACAGCGCGATGAGGGAGCATTACGTACACTTACGATCGACGACGAAACGACTTACCGACAACCAACCGAATTACAAGCAGAAGCCAGAGAAAACATTATCGACGAACAAAAGAAAATGAAAATCCGTTACGACGCGCATCGAAGGCGTAATGTAGATTTTGCGGTAGGGAATCTAGTCTATATGGAAACCGTTCCCAGTGCGACGGGCGAGTCCACGAAATTACATGTAAAGTATAGAGGTCCGTTGGTAATCGCACAGAAATTACCGAGTGATACTTACCGAGTAGTCGATCTGAATTCCGAAGAAAAAGGAAGACGCTATGCTTCCACCGCACACGCGAGTCAGTTGAAGTTATGGGAGCCCGCGAGTTCTGAATCAGACGAGGAGAGTTTCGACGAAACCACCGACCTCGATACTCTTAGTAACGATGAAATTGTAAAATTCAGAGATAAGGAAAATTTAAATGTACTTGAAACCTCGACAAAAAGTGAAAGTGAAAGCGGAAAAGCCAGTGCGTCGACACAACTCCGCAGTGATAAATCAAGTGATATTATACCGAATCGTGAATCGATAATCTCGCCTGCGAGCGAAATCATAAAAAGTGTACCTGGAAATGAAAAGGGGAAGAAGTCGACCGATGCTCGACGACCGCAACGAAACAAACAAGTACCTGTAAAACTTAAAGATTATGTTTGTAAAACTTAAAGCGCTCGAGGACGAGCTCATGTTTGCAGAATGGCCGAGGGTTAGCGCCATAAATTAATGTTCAAATAAACCGCGTGAATGATTGGAGAGAATAGATGGCATGAATGAGGCGTGACGTAATGTCTACGTGGCGACGACGCTGCGCACATGGATGCGTCGTAGGAAGGCGGTTAATCGGAGCGTGGGTAGAACGATTAACGAGAGAAGGCAGTTCCGCGTGGGTCGTCGAAGCGGACGGAGAAGTATTGTCGTAAGAGTAGAGAAAGAGAGAGAGTGGTCGAAGCCCTTACCACGAGCGGTCGAAGGCGGCATACGAGTATTAGTGTGTATGAGAGAGAAAGAGATACGCGTACTGTACCAGGGTGTTTAATTTATATTAATTGTCTAATTATTCAATTGTTCTGAGCAAGTGCTCACATTTATTCAAGTTATAATAAAACCGTTCCTAATTGTTTCATTCTAATCACCACGTGTTGAATTTATTCACGAGAAGCGGCATCCATCTTGGCGAAAAGCAAATCGTAATTGAGTAACGTTGAAGGAGAGAATAGCAGAACGGAGGGCTATTAACACTTGTATCATCCATAAATCACCATACTCGAATACGCCCCACTCTGGTTATTGTACATTACAATTGATTGAATGAAAACAACTTTGAAAAACGAAATAAGGCGTAATAAATTTGATGTAAGCCGTTAAAATTCTTATGCTCATTTCGTTGATCACAGTTGTTCATCATTTTCTGATATAAAAATGATACTAATTACAAGTCAAATTGTCTTTTTTTTTTCTTTTAAATAATAAATGAAAACTGTTCTAACATCCACTCATAAGATGAATAATAAATTAATTCCAAAAATGAATAATGAATCCATAAAGTATCCATTGTACAATGAATAATACGTTTGTTTTATTCACGAATTATTAAAAAAATAAATGCCGAATATAGCTCATTGCAGTTATACTTTTAAAACAATGAATCTATCTCGATTGAATACTAATTCTGAAGTGACTGACGAATGAAATATTTTTATCATTTATGAATCAGCATATTCGAAGACATCCAACTCTGGTTATTGCACCTTACAATCGATTGAACGATAACAACTGTGATTAATGAAAAAAATTATAAGTTTTACGATTTACATCAAGTTTCTTACGCTTTTTTTTCAGCTTGCTCGAACTAACTTGCTCCACATAGCCCTCATGGCTTCTGGCATCTGCCCTACCAGCTCGGGCAGCGTCCCTTGCCCCTACCACTACCCTTACTGGCCCATTCTGATGCCGCGTGGGGAGACAGTCGCTGCTCGGATGAGATGCACTGTCGGCCCTAGGCAGTAGCCAATCAGGCTTTCGGAATTCTCGCGCAGCCGCATTGGATTGTCTAGTTTCACCTAGTCCTCCATATAATATATGTGTATAGTATTACGGTGCGGCTATTAGTGCAATGTGGCGGTGGCCGAGTGGATAGCGTTCAGGCTCTGCCATCACTGGGTCGCTGGTTCGAGCCCTGCCCGCGGTCTTTTTTTTAAATTTTATTTAGTTATCTATTTATTTTTATAATTTTTTTTACACACTGGTCATATTTTTTCTATACATTACAATTCAAGGCAATATAATGAAAAAATACATTTGTATGCATTTTTATTGAATTTTCAATGTTATCTGGCTGTTTATTAATTTTTATTATTACAATAAATATTATATTTATAATTATTGGAAAATAAACGACCAAACATATAAAGTTTTTCTGGAAAAGTATGTCTGTCGTCATTCGCAAAATCTCTCATACAGGCAATCAGTGAAGGGATCCTTACCCGAGTATGCTTCGCACCTGGACGTTTCGAACTGCAGGTTTCAAAGGACAAATATTGTAAATTTTATATTATTGTATAAAGTTATTTACACCTTTATCTATCGGTGTTTGACATGGGCTTTCCAATCTCCCTCCCCCCCCCTTGTCTTTTATGCGTTTACTCGTGTATTTTTCGATAATCATAATACAATATTTATTGTAATAATAAAAATTAATAAACAACGAAATAACATTCAAAACTCAATACAAATGCATACAAATGTATTTTTTCATTTTATTACTTCTGAATCGTTATGTATTCAAAAAAATATTACCAGTGTGTAAAAAAAAATTGAACTAAAAATAAATAAATAAATGAATAAACTATAGAAAAAAAACCGCGAGCAAGGCTCGAACCAGCGACCCACCTATTACAGATACTAAACGCTACCTACTCGGCCGCCGCCGCCTTGTACTCAGTTTGCCACCGTGCTAGTATATATCGGACGCGTAAAACCTCTCTTCCGATTTTCTCCAAAACGTTTGAGTAATACGCCTTACTACTCGCACATTATGTTGTCCTACTAGATTACTGAAAGTATATCAAGTTTGAAGAAAATCCGTGACCCGAAGTTCGTGGCCTCCTAACTTCATAGGTAGTGTATTGTTCTACTTTCCGGTAATATAAGATTTTACTTGATTATTTATTATTAGGTGGCGCGACGGGATCGTTTCACCCGTGGAACACTAAGGTGTTCGGCTCGAAGCGCGGGAAAAGGTGACCAGGTTCAAATAAAGTTTATTCTAATTCCAAATTTATGTAAATAAATCACGTCGAACTATTCATTATATCTCCGAGTCAATGTACAAAGTAAAAATACAATTTCGACTACAAATATCGCGAGTGTCTTCTCCAAGAGTCGGGGAAGTTCTGTGTCAGCTTCTTTTAATTTCTCGGTGGTTGGAGTCTCGAAGTGTTGTTAGCCGGGGGTCGTTCCTCCCTCCAGAGTGAGTGTCGGCCAATCGATGTTGCTGCGCTGGTTCTCCTTCTCCAAGGGTGTCTTCCCTCGGTTTTCTCGATGTGGCGGGGCTCCCTTTGCCGAGGCTGGCGTTGAATACGGAATATTACAGTGTAGATATTCAAATCTGTTGATTATTTTGTTTTTTTTAATAATTTTTTATTATAATTTTTTTTTTTCTTCACGAAATCTATAAGTTCGCGCGTAATCTGGCCCTCGTTGGTAGGGTCAATGTGTGATTAAATTTTTTTCCAATATACAGCACGTTGGAAAATATTGAAACAGTATTCTACTGTCGGGAATGTCGCCCTCCCGCAGTGTTGGTAAAGAGAATTCTTAATTTTGATATAAATATTTATTAAAGAAAATCGGAGCGAACCAAACACGTCCGCTCTCTTCGCGATTTTTTTTATAACTAACAACATGCTTTTCTTTATACACCATGAAAACGTCAGCTGATGTTTTTAAATTAGAATAAATTATGTTCCGCAGGAATATTACAGAAATGACGAATAGTAATGAGTTATTACTAATACACTGTAAAAAAAACCTGGGGGGGGGGGGGGGGGGGGGGTTAAAGTTACCAATGGTAAATACGAGAAGGTCTAAAATTCCAAAAACTAATATCTCACCTACAATTTTCAGAATTTTAGCCCTTTGAGTATTCACCATTCGAAACTTTGTCTCCGAGGAGGAAGGGAACTGGGGTCAAAGTTCCGAATAGTAAATGAACGAAAGTCTAAAATTCCGAAACTCAATATTTCACCTACATTTTCAAAGAAATTCGCTAGAAAACTTTTCGTCAAAAATTCGAGTGAAATATTATATATCGGACCTCCAAAAATCTATGCGAAATTGAGTGTACTTTTACTAGAAGTATGTATTCATAAACTAGTAACTGAAATTTAGTACACAAGTGTGATGTAAAATGAACGTAGGGTACAGTATATTCAATAATTTACCTTAATTTTCTGGTAAAAGTACTTCAATTTTAATAATTTGCTCAAATTTTACTGGAAATGTAAATTAATTCGATACCACAATTATTTATTGAATTTCGATGACGAGCTTATGCATAAAAATTTCCAACCTCGAATCGGTTCTTCATAAGGGCTGAAGTTTATTTTTGCGAATCAATTGGGTAATCAAATTTCTATGTAAATTTGACTTACCTGATGAGAACGTTCAACCATACAAAACGGCGTGTCTGAGCGGAACTTTCAGATTACGAGTGTAAGGGTGAATGTTGACTTGAAGGCGCGCGGAACCGAAGCTCAATTAATTGCAGCTGGTTAATAAAATAAATCAATCAAATACCGATGACCGACGAATAGGATTTACAACTAATTGTAAAATCCGAGGCGTGGCGGAAATTTTTTTTCTATTTGTTTGAGATCAAATTTGTCGATTGTGGCTGCTTGATTAATTGATCCAATTAATCAAACGGCTACAGTACAGATATTTCTAATGATCCGCATGAGTGATATTAAAATTGAACTTCGGTTTCGCGCGCTTTAAATCTATCAATTGGTTGTCTTAGGCTTCAAGATTTTCTTCGCGATTTGCATCATCCAAATGGACTACTTATAATCGTATACAAAGAAACAATGATGCTTACAACACACGGTCGCTGCTTATAATATACTACTTCCACAGGCTAAAGTGGTGATTAAGAAAAATATTTTTATTGTACATTACTACTAAATCAATCAATAAATAAGTTCCTTATCTCAGAAGATCTCATCTTGCATACAACTGTGAACTTTTAGAGGATCTTGGATTACCAATATTTCATAGTTATATGGCGTTATGTTTGTAATATCTTTTGCACTATCAGTGACGTGACGCACTTCGTAGATGTAAGTTTGCACACAGTACAACAATAGAAGGAATTGGGCTTGCACTACTTGCTAAGGAAGTTCCAGAAATACTGAAGATAAAAAGAATTTTTTTTTATTGAAGCCCTATAAAACCGTGATAAGACTAGTTTGTGTTGACTTTTCGTCGTGTCGAGTTTTCGGTGTCGAACTTTCGTCGTGTCGAGTCTTCGGTGCTAAAGTTTCGTCGTGTCGAGCTTTCGTCGTGTCGAGTCTTCGGTGCTAAAGTTTCGTCGTGTCGAACTTTCGTCGTGTCGAGTCTTCGGTGCTAAAGTTTCGTCGTGTCGAGTTTTCAGTGTACATTTTTTTGAGTTGCGAGGTGGCTAGATTTCGGTCTAGAGAGACTCAGTGTAGAGCTGCGTGCGTGTTCAGTCGTTTGGAACAAACCTTTAGGAATGATTTACTTTCGGGTAAAGCTGTTGGTGTTTAGTTTTTGGTATAGAGTTATTTGTGTTGGATTTTTTACGTGTACAGTCTTTCTGTGTCGACTTTGTGTGTAGACCTATCTTTGTGTAGACTTGGGGTTGTAGAGTCGGTCCCCTGCCGATTCTGTCATCTCATCTCGACGTAATAGTGTCAGAATCATTGATTTTGTTAAAAAACATAGAATTATCGCGTTGAACGTTACATCGCACGTATCTATCGAACGACACTTCGGTCTACCCCGAGAATTGCGATATCGCGTGTTTCAAGCGATTCTGGCGTCTCGGCTGGGAATAAAAGTGTCAACATCATTCCGTTGAACTTAATAAACGAGATGTTTGCGTTAATTGTCGTCTTGCACGGTTGTATCGAACGAAACATTGATCTACACCGAGAATCTAGAAGTCCCGAGTTTCGAGCGATTCTGTCAAGTTATCTCGACGAAATAGTGTGTGAATCATTCATTTTGTTGAAAACATGAAATTATTGCGTTGACCGTCGTTTCGCATGGCTGTATCGAAAGAAACTTCGATCTACACCGAGAATCGAGACTTGCCGAGTTTCGAGCGATTTCGTCATCTCAGCTCGACGCAATTATGTTGAAATTATTCGTTCTGTTTGAAATTATAGAATTCTTGCAGTGGACGTCGTCTTGCACAGCTCCCAGCAAACACTGAATGTAGCAGCTACGTAACATTAGGGTCTTAAAAAGACGTAACGCTGTTATATAACATTCCCGTAAATATTATGTCTTCTTTTAGTAACAATAACATTACATTGTGACATCAAATTATTCGCAAACGAAACGTAAATATTATGTAACATTTCTGTAACAAAATGTACGTGGCATCCGTTACTGAAATGTTATTAAAATGTGACATAACATTTTCATTTATATGTTATGTATGTTCTTTTTTATTATTTTATTGGTATTTAATTAATTTGTAAATTGATTTTTGTGAAACCCGAAAGAAAAAAAATGGTTACTTTTAAAACGTCACACGAAATTTTATCGTCGTAGACCAAAACAATATATATATATATATATATATTGTTTTGGTTGTAATGCTTTATGTGCAGAGTTCCTAATTACTAGCTACTAGCTTACTAGCTCATTGCACGCACGAAAATATAGATCGTACTTTCATATGCCACAAATTCAGTTTTTCCGTTTAATTTTAAACCCAATACATCTCTTCGTAATAATTTTCGAACTCCCGCCGATAATGCGGTTTCACGGTATCGCCCCCTTGCCCAATCAGTTCAGTTGATTCATATGATTGGGTATTGGCTCTGGTCCGCACTTCCCTTGCCCAATCATACATGGTGATGTAAGCGCATGCGCCCAGTCGTGTCGGAGGCTCGTGGCGTGGTTGTGATCGGGAACCGGTGAAATCCGCAACGTGCGAACGTGCGAAATAAAAAGAAAGTAAAAAGAAATACAGGTACGTTTTTAATATATTGTCTGATTACGTAATTATAGGCATTTCCTATTCTTGTAGTTGATGGTCCATTTATTCATGAGTTTGCGTGTGTCTGTTATTCATCTGGCTTTGTCTTTCAATCCTAGCCTCATCTAACCTAAAATTTCGAGATCGTTCGAGAAGCGCGAACGCGTGATACGCGTCTACATCTATATCTGTAGGAAAACGTGGCAAGCTTGGTCACGTGGAAAGGCGTACGTCAAAACTTCGGAATTCACAGACTGTATATCGTCCAAATGATTAAAGGTAAATAGCCTCCGAAAAATTATGATAATTGCGGCTATTTTGATGCTTTATTTATATACAATAGATATAGACATTAAAAAAATAAAAAATTCCCATTTGTTAATAAATAATTTATCGAAAGAATTTAATTTATTTCAGATTCGGTATGCGATCATTTCACAGACTATTCCGAAGCCGACTTTGAAGCAACCGCCAAAGAATGGGTTCGCTTAGGAAAGCAGCGAAAAGAGCGTGAAGATAAAGCCGCGGCGAAGGGAAAAAAATAATAATTAAAGATCCTTGCGCCTGAAAGTGAGCTTGAAAAAGTAATAAGGGTCGCGAAAACCTTTTAACCAATCATTTTTTGTTTTTTTTTTTTAATTTCATTTCTTTTCTTTATAACATGACATCAATGTGATACATGTACCTGACTATGTTAATGATCTCAAGTTTGTATTATCCTGTTTTTTACGATATAGTCTATAGTTTTTAAGGTTTTCCGAGCGGTACAGCCCGGCTAATATGAGATTCGAAGATTTTCAGAGAGTATTTCGAACATTCAAATTACAATTCGAAATACATCTTTGAGTAATTTTAGTGAGATAAAAAGGAAGATAAAAAAATGTATGTTAGTTGATAGATATATATATCTTTATATGTAAAAAGAAAAAAGAAAAAAAGAAGAAAAGAAAAAGAGAAAAAAGAATTTCGCAGTGTAACTAATTCAACATGTTTCTCGAAATAAATACTGTTAAAATAATTTGAGGAATTTATTGAGAACCCTATTTTTTATGGTTACATACCGTTATGACCATGTTACATAAATATTACGTATATACAATGTGGATTTTTCTATACTGGAAGATGGAACCGCTCTGTAACACGAAAGCATACTTGTTACGTAAATGTTATTAATAGTTACATATTTGGTACGTAACTATTTCCCTATTCTGTTACTTTCTTGAGTGAGAAAAAGTTCATCACTGGTGAATCACCGGTGATCTTCTTGCTACATAACGTGTGACTTTATGCTATGTAACTGCTACATCAATGTTACCAGTTTGTGTTTGCTGGGCTGTTTCGGGAGAAACTTCGATCTACGCCGAGAATCGAGAATTCGAATGTATCGAGCGATTCTAGCATCTCAGTTCGACGTCAATGACTCGAAATCGTTCATTTCGTCCGAAATCACGAGATTTTTGCGGCAATTCTCGTCTTGCACCGTTCTATCGAACGAAACATCGATCTACACCGAAAATCGAAATGTCCCGAGTTTCCTGCGAATCTGTTAACCCAGTTCAACGTGATAGCTTCAGAATTATTCATTTTGTTCCAAAACATAAAATCATTGCGTTGAACCTTGTATTGCACGACTGTAACGAACAAAACTTCTATCTACCCTGAGAATCGAGAGTCCACGTGTTTCAAGCTACTCTGCTATCTCGGCTGGACATGGAAGTGTCAAAATCATTCGGCTTAGCTAGAAAAACGATATTTTTGCCTTAAACGTCGTCTTGCACGGCTGTTTAGATCATAACATCGATCTACACCGAGAATCGAGGAGACCCAAGTTTCGAGCAATTTCGTCATCTCAGCTCGACGTAATGATGTCAAACTTTTTCATTCTGTTGAAAAACATAGAATCCTTGCAAGAAACGTCGTTTCGCACAGCTGCATCGGAAGGAACTGCGATCTACGCCGAGAATCAAAATTCCAAATGTTACGAGCGATTCTAGCATCTTTGCTCGACATAAATAAGTCGAAATCGTTTGTTATGTCCGAAAACACAAAATTCTTGCATTAACTGTCGTCTTGCACCGCTGTGTGGAACGAAAATCGATCTAGACCGAGAATCGAGATGTCCCAAGTTTCGAGCGCTTCTGCAAACTCAGCTCGACGTGATAGGGCCAGAATCATTTATTTTGTTCAAAAACATAGAATTCTTGCAGTAAACGTCATCTTGCACGGCTGTATCGATTGAAACATCGATGTACAACGAGAATCAGGATGTCCCCAGTCTCGAGCGATTTCGGCATCTCAGTTCGACGTAATTATGTCGAAATTATTAATTTTGTTTGAAATTATAGAATGCTTGCAGTGAACGACGTCTCGCACGGCTGTATCGGAAGAAACTTCGATCTACGCGTGAGAATCGAGATTTCGAATATACCGAGCGATTCTAGCGTCTCAGTTCGACGTAAATGACTCGGAATCGCTTATTTCGTCCGAAAACACGAAATTCTTCGGTTAATTTTCGTCCTGCACGGTTGTATCGAACAAAACATCGATCTACACCGTAAATCAAAACGTCCCGAGTTTCCTGCGAATCTGTAAACTCAGCTCTACGTAATAGCTTTAAATATATTTATTTTGATCGATTACATGGAATAATTGCATTGAATGTTGTATCGCACGCCTGTTTCAAACGAAACTTCGATCTACCCCGAGAATCGAGATATCTCGTGTTTCAAGCGATCTCGTTATCTCAGCTCGACGTAATAATGTCAAAATCATTCATTTTCTTTGAAAACATAGAATTCTTGCGGTGAACGTTGTTCCGCACAGCTGTATCAAAAGAAACTTCGATCTATGCCGATAATCGAGATTTCGAATGTTCCGCGCCATGTTACCATCTCAGCTCGACGTAAGACCGAGAATCGAGATGTCCCGAGTTTCAAGCGATTTCGTCATCTCAGATCGACTTAATAATGTCAAAATTATTAATATTGTTTAGAAACATAGAATCCTTGCAGTGAATGTTGTTTCGCACAGCTGTATCGAGAGGAACGTCGAACTACGCCGATAATCAAGATTTCAAATGTTTCGAGCGATTCTAGCATCTCGGCTTGACGTAAATAGATCGAAATCGTCCTGTTCGTCAGAAAACACAAGATTCTTGCGTTGATTGTCGTCTTGCACGGCTGTATCGATCGAAACATCGATCTACACCGAGAATCGAGATTTCGCGATTTTCGAGCGATTCTAGCATCTCCGCTGGACGTAAGTAAGTCGAGATCGTTTATTTTGTCCGAAAAAACGAGATTCTTGCGTTTATTGTCGTCTTGCACAGCTGTATTGAACGAAAATCGATCTAGATCGAGAATCGAGATGTCCCACGTTTCAAGCGATTCTGTCAACTTATCTCGACGTAATGGTATCGAAATCATACATTTTGTTTGATTATATAAAATGATCACGTTGAACGTTCTATCGTACGCCTGTATCGAACGAAACTTCGAGCTACAGCGAGAATCGAGATATCGCGTGTTTCACACGATTCCGGCATCTCGGCCGGAATAAACGTGTCGGAATCTCTCGCTTGATTTAAAAAAACGATATTCTTGCGGTGAACGTCGTCTCGCACGGCTGTATAGATCATAACATCGATCTACACCGAGAATCGAGATGTCCCGAGTTTCGAGCGATGTCGTCATTTCAGCTCGACTTAATAACGTCAAAATTATTAATATTGTTAAAAAACATAGTATTCCTGCAGTGAACGTCATTACGCGCGGCTGCATTGGAAGAAACTTCGATCTACACCGAGAATCTAGATGTCCCGAGTTTCGAGCGTTTTGTTAACTCATCTCGACGACATAGTGTCAGAATCGATCATGGTGTTAAAAACATAGAATTATTGCGTTGATCGTCGTTTCGCACAGCTGTATCGATCGAAACATCGATTTACACCGAGAATCGAGATTTCGCGATTTTCGAGCGATTCACCATCTCAGCTCGACGTAATGATGTCAAAGATATTTATTTTGTTTAGAAACATACAATTCTTGCAGTTAACGTCGTTCCGCACGGCTGTATCGGGAGAAACTTCGATCTACGCCGAAAATCGATATTTCCCGTGTTTAGAGCGATCCTGGAATCTCGGCTGGACATTAAAGTGCGGAAAATCAATCAATGTATCTAAAAAATAATATTCTAGCCTTGACCGCCGTCTTGCACAATTCTAACGACCGAAACATCAATCTACGCCAAAAATCGAGACGTCCCGAGTTTCGAGCGATTTCGTCATCTCAGCTCGACGTCATTATGTCAAAATTACTCGTTTTGTTTAAAATCATAGAATTCTTGCAGTGAACGTCGTCTCGCACGGTCGTACCGAACGAAAATCGATTTAGACCGAGAATCAAGATATCCCGAGTTCCGAGCGCTTCTGTCAACTCAGCGCGACGTAATAGTGTCGGAATCATTCATTTAGTTAAAAAACATAGAATTCTAGCAGAAAACGTCTTTTCGCACGGCTGTATCGAAAGGAACTTCGATCTACGCCGATAATCGAGATTCCGAATGTTTTGAGCGACTCTAGAATCTCAGCTCGACGTAATAGTGTCAGATTCATTTATTTTGTTTAATTACATGAAATTATTGCATGAAATGTTGTATCGCACGCCTATATTAAACGAAACTTCGATCTACCACGAAAATTGAGGTATCTCGTGTTTCAAGCGATTCTGGCATCTTGGCTGGACATGAAAGTGTCAAAATCATTCCGCTTACCTGAAAAAACGATTTTTCAGCGGTAACCGTCATCTTGCACAGCTGTAACGATCGAAACATCGATTTACACCGAGAATCGAGATGTCCCAAATTTCGAGCGATTTCGTCATCTCAGCTTGACAGAATGATGTCAAACTTATTGATTTGGTTAAAAAACATAGAATTCTTGCAGTAAATGTCGTTTCACACATCTGAATCGGAAGAAACTTCGATCTACGCCGATAATCGAGATTTCGAATGTTCCGAGCCATTCTAGCATCTCATCTCGGCGTAAAAAAGTCGGAATCGTTTGTTTTCTCCAAAAACTCGAGATACTTGCGTTAATTGTCGTCTTGCACAGCTGTATCGAACGAAAATCGACCTAGACCGAAAATCGAGATGTCCCGAGTTTCAAGCGATTCCGTCAACTCATCTCGACGTTATAATGTCAGAATTATTCATTTTGTTCAAAAACATGGAATTATTGCGTGGAACGTTGTATCGCACGTATCTATCGAACGAACCTTCGATCTACCCCGAGAATTGCGATATCGCGTAAACAATGAATATGATGCGATTCTGGCATCTCGGCTGGGAATGTAAGTGTCAACATCATTCCGTTGATCTTGATAAACGAGATGTTTGCGTTAATTGTCGTCTTGCAAGGCTGTATCCAACGAAACATCGATCTACACCGAGAATCTAGATGTCCCGAGTTTCAAGCGATTCTGTCAACTCATCTCGACGAAATAGTGTCAGAATCATTCATTTTGTTAAAAACATGGAACAATCGCGTTGAACGTTGTATCGCACGGCTGTATCGAACGAAACTTCGATCTACCTCGGGAATCGAGATTTCGCGAGTTTCATGCGATTCTGGCATCTGGACTAGACATAAAAGTGACAAAAATCATTCGATTTGTCTGAAAAAAAGATATTGTAGCCTTAAATGTCCTTTTGCACAACTCTAACAACCGAAACATCAATCTTCACCGAATATCGAGACGTCCCGAGTTTCGAGCGATTTCGGCATCTAAGCTTGACGGAGATATGTCAAAATTATTTATTTTGTTCAAAAACGTAGGATTCTTGCAGTGAACGTCGTTTCGCACAGCTGTATCGAAAGAAACTGCGATCTACGCTGAGAATCGAGATTCCGAATGTTCCGAGCGATTCAAGCATCCCAGCTCGACGGAAATAAGTCGTAATCGTTTGTTGTCCCCGAAAACACAAAATTCTCTTGTTCACTGTCGGCTAGCACGGCTGTGTCAAACGAAAATCGATCTAGACCGAGGATAGAGATGTCCCGAGTTTCGAGCGCTTCTGGCGACACAGCTCGACGTAATGGTGTCAGAATCATTCATTTTGTTCAAAGACATAGAATTCTTGCAGTAAACGTCTTTTCGCACGGCCGTATCGAAAGAAACTTCGATTCACGCAGAGAATCGAGATTTCTAATGTTCCGAGACATTTTACTATTTCAGCTCGACGTAAGACCGAAAAATCGAGATGTCCCGAGCTTCGAGCGATTTCGTCATCTCAGCTTGACGCAATTATGTCGAAACTATTCGTTCCGTTTGAAATCATAGAATTCTTGCAGTGGTCGTCGTTTTGCACGGCTGTATCGGAAGAAACTGCGATCTACGCCGAGAATCGAGATTTCGAATGTACCGAGCGATTCTAGCATCTGAGTTTAATGTAAATCGCTCAAAAACTTTCATTTCGTCCGAAAACACAAGATTCTTGCGGTAATTCTCGTCTTGCACGGTTAATCGAACAAAACATCAATCTACACCGAAAATCAAAATGTCTCAAGTTTCCTGCGAATCTATTAACTCAGCTCGACGTAATAGCTTCATAATTATTTATTTTGTTCTAAAACATGAAATTATTGCGTTAAACCTTGTATTGCACGACCGTAACGAACAAAACTTAAATCTACCCTGAGAATCGAGATTTCGCGTGTTTCAAGCGTCTCTGCTATCTCGGCCGGACATGAACGTGTCAGAATCTCTCGCTTGATGTAAAAAGACGATATTCTTGCGGTGAACGTCGTCTTGCACGGCTGTATAGATCATAACATCGATCTACACCGAGAATCGAGATGTACCGAGTTTCGAGTGATTTCGTCATCTCAGCTCGACTTAATAACGTCAAAATTATCAATATTGTTGAAAAACATAGAATTCCTGCAGTTAACGTCATTACGCGCGGGTGCATTGAAAGAAACTTCGATCTACACCGAGAATCTAGATGTCCCGAGTTTCAAGCGTTTTGTTAACTCATCTCGACGACATAGTGTCAGAATCGATCATGGTGTTAAAAACTCAAAATTATTGCGTTGATCGTCGTTTCGCACAGCTGTATCGATCGAAACATCGATTTACACCGAGAATCGAGATTTCGCGATATTCGAGCGATTCTAGCATCTCTGTTCGACGTAAATGACTCGGGATCGTTTATTTCGTCCGAAAACCCGAGATTCTCGCGTTAATTCTTGTCTTGCACAATCGTATCGAACGAAACATCGATCTACACCGTAAATCAAAATATCCCGAGTTTCCTGCGAATCTGTTGAATCAGCTCGACGGAATAGCTTTAGAATTTTTCATTTTGTTCAATAACATGGAATAATTGCGACAAACGTTGTATCGCACGCCTGTATCGACCGAAATTTCAATCTACCCCGAGAATCGAGATATCTCGTGTTTTAAGCAATTCTGGCATCTCGGCTGGTTATTAATGTGTCGAGAATCATTACGTTCGTCTGAAAAAAAAAAAAACAATATTCTAGCCTTAATCGTCGTCTTGCACAACTCTACCGACCGAAAAATCGATCTACACCGAGAATCGAGACTTCCCGAGTTTCGAGCGATTTCGTCAACTCATCTCGACGTAGTAGTGTCAGAATTATTCATTTTGTTAGAAACATGAAATTATTGCGTTGATCGTCGTTTCGCACGGCTGTATCGATCGAAACATTGATCTACACCGAGAATCGAGATTTCGAATGTTCCGAGCCGTTTCACCATCTCAGCTCGACGTAATGATGTCAAAGATATTTATTTTGTTTGAAAAAATATAATTCTTGCAGTTAACGTCGTTCCGCACGGCTGTATCGGAAGAAACTTCGATCTACGCCGTGAATCGATATATCCTGTGTTTAGAGCGATCCTGGCATCTCGGCTGGACATGAAAGTGCGGAAAATCAATCGATGTATCTAAGAAACAATATTCTAGCCTTGACCGTCGTCTTGCACAACTCTACCGACCGAAAAATCGATCTACACCGAGAATCGAGACTTCCCGAGTTTCGAGCGATTTCGTCAACTCATCTCGACGTAGTAGTGTCAGAATCATTCATTTTGTTAGAAACATGAAATTATTGCGTTGATCGTCGTTTCGCACGGCTGTATCGATCGAAACATCGATCTAGACCGAGAATCGAGATGTCCGGATTTTTAAAAGGTTCTCGTATCCCAGCTCAACGTAAACGTGTTAAGACTGTGCATTTTGTCTTGAAAAACAGAATTCTTGCGTTAATCAACGACTTACACGGTTGTATCGAACAAAACATCGATCTACACCAAGAATCGAGATGTCCCGAGTTTCGAACGATTCTGTAATGTCAGCTTGACGTATATTTGTTAAAATCATTTAATCCTCCCGAAAACACGAATTTCTTGCATTGAAAGACGCTTTGCACAGCTCTATTTAACGAAACATCGATCGATAGCGAGAAACGAGATGTCTCTAGTTTTGGGCGATCTGGCATCTCAGCTCGACATAAAAGTGTTCGAACTATGCATTTTGTCTCGAAGAACGACATTCTTGTGTGAACGTTCTCTCGCACGACTGCATCGAACGAAACATCGATCTACACCAAGAATTGAGATATCCCGAGTTTCAAAAGATTCTGTCATCTCAGCTGTACATAAACGTGTTGAAACTAAGCATCTTGTCTTTGAATGGAAATCTCCAGTTAAATGTCGTCTCGCACGGTTGTACCGAACGAAACATTGATCTACACCGAGAATCGACATGCCCGGAGTTCCGAGCAAACCTGGCATCGTAGCTTGACGTATATGTGTCAGAACCGATCAATTCGCCCAGAAAAACTGAATTCTTGCATTAATCGTCCCTTTTCACGGCTATATCGAACGAAAAATCAATCACCGAGAATCAAGATGTCCCGAGTTTCGAACGACTCTGTCATCTTAGCTCGACATAAAAGTGTTAAAACTACGCATTTTTTTTTTGAACAACGAAATTCTTGCGTTGAACGTCGTCTCGCCCGGCTCTATCGAACGAAACATCGATCCATCGAGTTTCGAACGATTCTGCCATCTTGGCTCGACATAAAAGTTTTAAAACTATGCATTTTAGTCGAACAGCAAAATTTTTGCGTTTAACGTGGTCTCGCCCGGCTGTATCGACCGAAACATCGATCCACATTGAGAATCGAGATGTCCGGTGTTTCAAAAGATTCTTGCATCCCAGCTTAACGTAAACGTGTTAAGCCTGTGCATTTTGTCCCGAAAAACAGAATTCTTGCGTTAATCAACGACTCGCACGGATGTATCGAACAAAACATCGATCTACACCAAGAATCGAGATGTCCCGAGTTTCGACAGATTCTGTCATCTCAGCTTGACATGAACGTGTTGAAACTATGAAAATTGTCGCAAGAAACAAAATTCTCGGGTTAAATGTCGTCTCGCACGACTCTATCGAACAAAACATCGATCCACACCGAGAATCGAGATGTCCGGAGTTTTGAAAGATTCTCGCATCGCAGCTCAACGTAAATGTGTTAAGACTGTGCATTTTTTCTCGAAAAAAAGAATTCTTGCGTTTATCAACGACTTGCACGGTTGTATCGAACAAAACATCGATCTACACCAAGAATAGAGAAGTCCCGAGTTTCGAACGATTCTGTAATCTCAGCTTGACGTATATGTGTAAAAAACATTTAATCCTCCCAGAAACACGACTTTCTTGCATTAAACGACGCTTCGCACGGCTCTATCTAACAAAACATCGAACTATAGCGAGAAAAAAGATGTCTCTAGTTTCGGGCGATCTGTCATCCAAGCTCACGGTGAACGTGTTAAATTTGTTCAGATTGTACAGAAACATGAAATTCTTGAATCAATCGTCGTTTCTCACGACTGTATCAAACGAAAATCGATAACCGCGACACGAGATATCCGGAGTTACAGAGGATTCTGTCATCTCAGCTCGACATAAAAGCGTTTAAACCATGGAGACTAGAGTAAAGGAGGCCGTACGCTTATGGGAGAAGAACGAAATTTTGGGCGACAAAACCTCCGGACAATAATGATTCTAAAATTTGCCACGAGCGTCTCTTCGATCGGTAAACACCACAGTGAAGTGATCGCTTGGTCGTTTGGCGATACTCTAAAGGAAGCGCAGAGAAACACAAGCGAGACAGCGCTATATCAATCAGCCACGATTCTTGTTTAGTGTTGTTGTGTGCTTC
Source organism: Tromatobia lineatoria (assembly GCA_949699805.1). Lineage (NCBI taxonomy): Eukaryota > Metazoa > Arthropoda > Insecta > Hymenoptera > Ichneumonidae > Tromatobia > Tromatobia lineatoria. Next base: position 19,404,098 of record OX453038.1, on the reverse strand, counting down.
GAAAGCCCATTTAAAGGTTCGGCAATCGAGAAATTAATCATTGTGAACGTCTATATGTACGCAGAAGAAGGTAAGTTAACTATCACATTCATTCATACACCCATGAGAATTTCACACCGCTTTGCTAAAGGCCCAGAAGGCTATTTCGCCGCACATAACCTCGACTTTCTTTTTCGGCTCACGCAGTTGAAACTTTTGGTTTGATATTTGGCCCTAATTTATCGAGCTGTTTTGTAAAAAAAAAAATGTTTTAGTATTTTGAACGTCGTGCGGAAAGTGACACTGCCTCTTAAGAAGAATTCACGTCTTACCCGCTTGTTTAAATATGTATTTAGTTTGTTAACTCTGGACCATTTGTATAGATGTACTACGTGACATATTTACTCCTATTTGCGGCGTTATTACTATGTCACTATTCCTTCTATTAATATTCTTCTTTAAACAGGATGGGAAGAGGCTGTGGAATCGGAGCCTGTTCCTCTGGAACGCTCAAAAATCGTCGTGAGCGCAAGACTTTGGGGCTTCGTCCACTTGCTGTATTCAGCATTCCAAAGGTAATTTCACATGCACTCTAAAAACCAAACGTGTTGCAAGTGTGTTGTTTCTCCCGTCTTTTACATTGTGACGAGTTTTTACACACTTACAGGCGCGTAACTTTTAGATATCGTTTACCGTACAAAAGTTACACGCCTGTAAGTGTGTAAAAACTCGTCACAATGTAAAAGACGGGAGAAACAACACACTTGCAACACGCTTTGGTTTTTAGAGTGTGTGCACTGTTTAGATTATAAAAATGTTTCTCTTTATTGAATAATTCATTTTTGTATTAGCAAAATAATGTCCTTCAGAGGTGGTCTGACGCTCTTGGACAGAAACTGAAAGCAACAGACCTAATTTGTGAGCTCCACTTCAACAACGACAGTATCATTAGGGAAGATAGGACGTTATTGAAGGATGGCACAATGCATGTGCTCCCACACCTGAGGAATAAGCTTGCGCCAGATGCTGTACCTATAGCAATCGCAGATAAGGTGATATTTGCAGTTTATACCATTTCATGCATATAATAATAATAATACAATTAATAATAACTTATTACTATGTATATTATTATTTCCAATTTTCACCAATTTACACAAAAGCTGCATATCTAACGGTCAGTTTCAGCCAACGTTTGTATACAATTTAATTGTTTGCATATTTACAGGAAAATGTTGAACTTGGCTCTCAAGTTGGAAACGTAGGTAGCACAGAAGGTGCACTTCCTCACCAACCTCCAGTCTCAGCAGAACCTGTGTTGCCAAGTGAAACGGTAGGAAGCAGAGAAGGTGCGCTTCCTCATCAATCTGTAGTTTCGACACAATGCAGACCTGCTGTTGGACTTCCCGTTGTTCTGAGTGAACCTCAAATCGTTGTCGAAAGGCCATTGATCAGTATTGAATCCGAGTCTCTTTGTAAAACCGATGATGAATCTATGGACACAACCGGCTTTGCAGATCATTTGCTAATAACCAGTCCAGAATCCAGCATCGATATCCAGGTAATGATTATCTCAAATTTCATCTAGCAAAAAACGTTTAGACACACGCGCACATATCGACATTTTTTTTCTGATTCACTTCTTTTAATGTTTTAAACTGTTCAGAGCATATTGGCATGAAAAAGGATGCAACGGAGTACCTCGTGTATTGTTTCTTCATTATTTAAGACGTTTCATAAATCTACTTCTATCAGGGAGAATGTTCTTTGATTTTCATTTTCTGATAGACGAACATTTTATGAAAAGTTAAAAAGAATCAGGAATCAATGTCTAAAGTTCTTCTTTATAATATTACTTTAAATAAATTTAAAAAAAATCAAGTGTATCGAAATTGTTATTGTCAACAAAAAATATCAAAAAACTAAAATTCTTATGTAATCCTAACTCTTTTATCGATCGTTACGAAATTATATATCTTGTGTCACGGAATATTATTCCATTGACATGTATACTTCAATGATACTACGAACACGCATAATGAAAAAATGTTCAGCATGGCTATAGTTCCCGAGAAAAAAATTAACAACTTTCCAGAAAAATACATGTGATTTTTACGGGAAAACGTTTGTGTTCACCGGCTACCCCTTCAGATAGATCACTACAATTTAATACTTTTCACATTTTTTTATTTGAAGCTTAATACAGGGGTGGTCCGTTTAAAATTTTCATGAATTTATCATACTTACAGGAAGCCCTTGATCAGGGATTCAACATGGACGATGAAGCTATTGGAAACAGCGACGTGTCCACGTGCGAGCAGGCCGACAACTTCGAAATGTTGTTTACTATAGACAATGTTTTCCATAATTTGAAGACGAAAGTAGTGCTACCCGAAGGATGGTCCTGGTTAACTAATCGCCAAAGTGAAAACAGCATCATTTTTTCGCAAGTCGATGCGTATACACAGTCGCAGCGACTGCGTTTGATTTTGCATAACGATCTCTCCATCACGGTAAGAATGTATCATAATATTTTGTATTATTGTCTACTCGTTGGGTCTAAAACGATGTACAAAGTACATAGTACTATTTATCTAAAGTAAAAAGAAGTTCTGGAGATTCAGAATCCCAATTAGGTAATTGCATCTTAATTCGCCATAGTAACCAGGATGTAATAAATGAGCGGATTGGTATGTTCGTACAATATACTTATTTTTATCTCCAAAGGCTTATATACCTGACGGGAAAGTGCAGATAGAGCTGGAATTAATTGTAACATCGATGGAATCATTGGATCAGCTACTCCATGAGATGAGCAAGAAAAAAGTCTGCTGTGGAACGGGAATCGACAAAGAGAGGTATTTTAAACGAAAAAGGTGTACTATAAAGTGTTCATTATACAAACATCAATATTTGATTATACTAACTTCATCAATTTGATTATATTATCTTTCAATGATCTGAATAATATCTAATTTCAATTCTTATGGATAATCGACGCCCTACGGTACGGTTGTTAATTATATTCAATCTGTCAACATTTTTGATTTTTTGTCGCTAAAAATGATTAATACCAATAACTTCATATGTTAATATCAAATCTGTTGCACAAAAATATTTATGCTTGCGCATCCTTTGATATGTTAACAAATAGATTGAGTTTCCAACAGCCGTAATCGATTTTGTCCCGGGTTCATTCCACCGGGTCAATACAAGAAGCAAGTGAGAACTCCGAGGTGCGATGCCTGCCGAAAGCTTCGAGAAAAGATTCATGATCGATATCGTAAGCGGAAGACCGATTCAAAGAGCCGGTATGCGCGGTCCAAAAAAAGATCAACCATGAAGCAGCGTATGTGCAAACGTCTACGAAAAAAGGTATTTTCATTCAATATATGTAACTTCTGCACTATTACCAATATAAAAATTAAATGCATTGGCATGTCTTGGCCAGGCACTTGGAAAATATTCGGGAAATATTTTATATCTATAATATGCTTGCGTTTATCCTTTTAGCCCTCTTACATTTTTTATTTCAACTATCCCTACACAATATGTACATATTTTCTTAAAAACAGTTTTCAAATTTCATTCTTATTTTGAATCATCTATTTCACGCACTCATCACATTATATATTGTTAAAGTTTCGGTAATGAACAAACCTCGGACACAGTTGCCGCCTGTATTGCTATGATAGTTGCTATGACTATACTCAGCCATGCTACCGTTACATCATCACCCTCCACAATGATGATGAGCAAACACGTTAAATCATGTGTTTGCTCATCATCACCCTCCGTTTAATCTGAATGATTATTCTGGATGAATAACCCCACGGAAATCACAAATACATGTGCTTTTCGATGTGCTTACCCGTAGGGAGAAAGATTGCAACAGAAACTTACCGAATCATTTAAAAAATGCGCTGCTGTCAAAGACCAGGCGCTGCAAGAGGCTCTTTCTGAATTGCCGTCAGCGCAGCAAGAAGCGGTTCGAGCATGCATTAGTGCGTCTAAAGTCAGTTGCATAAATCAACGACGATATACTTTGGACTGGGTATACGAATGTTTGTTGATGCGCATCAAGAACAGCAAGTTGTATGATCACTTGCGATCGCGAAATATCTTACCTCTTCCGTGTAAAGAAACGTTGAATGAATACATTCACAAATTGGATACCTCGTACGGCTTTCAACGAGCTATCTTTGAATGTTTGCGTTTAAAAGCTTCAAGGATGGAAGAAGTCGATAAAAGAGGTATCATTTTGAGTGGTTATAGTATTCTTCAACCGCTTTCAATGTTACTTCGAGTAGTTAGATTTTTCAAGTCGTTAGTCACAATCGTGTTGGAAGATGCAATTGTTTTCCTCATTCAACCTTCGAATAGGGACACATCTACGTAAAATGAAGGCCAACGCACTGACTTCCCTTCATCGCTCAATGCTCAACGAAAGATGAACGCCCCGCTTGGATAATAACTAACACTTCGTCGAAGTATCAGCTTCACACTTTCTAGAAATTGCTTCCAGTTCTAACCCAACTACCGCATTCTCACTGCTTTTTTTACGTTGTATGCATTGCAACCTTCTACTCCTTGTCATAAACCGCACCTGCTGTAATCGTTGTAATCGTAAAGCTAACCGTGCATGCGCTTCGTGCAACTGCCTTCTTAGATGTATTCTTGCGTGTAATTCTTTTGGAAATATTGCTGCTATTCAATTGTAATGTTACGTACAGGAACGCTGCTCATCGACGAAATGTCTCTGAGTGAAGCAGTTAGCCTCAATCAGAAAACTATGAAGTTCGAGGGATTCGTCGACCTGGGGGAACACACTCCTCATTCGCTGCAAAATGCAAGAGCGGACCACGCTCTTGTATTTATGTTCCAACAATTTCGCGGAGTTTGGATCCAAGTTCTCGGCTGCTTTTTGAGTCGAAACAGCGTTACGAGTGAAGTACTGCATAAGTTGCTTCTGGAGTGCCTTATGAAATTGGAGGAGTCCGGATTTCACGTGGATGCTGTCACGATGGACGGGGCACAGTGGAACAGGGGTGTGTGGAAGCTATTTGGCGTGGCTGATGGCCAATTCAGTTGCCAACACCCTTGCGACGACCAGCGACGTCTGTGGATGATGTCGGATTTCCCACACTTAATTAAATGCTTTCGGAATGGCAATCATGGCTCCAGGCATCAATCAATTTACGGTGAGCAAATTGTATGTGCAAGTCAATGATACGATGAATTGTTCACAGCTCGCATCTCCACCGTTTTTGTAACGCGATGTCTCCATAAATTATTGTCCTTCTCGTTGACATTTCTTTTCAGACACCTCATGGCGTGGTCAAGAAAGACCATTGGCAGGCTCTTATTACCCACGAGGGTCCTACGAAGCCAAACATGAGTGTGGCTTATAAACTAACGGAGACGCATTTGAATCCGAAGGGGTATCAGAAAATGAATGTGCCGCTTGCTTTCGAGGTACAGTTATATATATTATAACTTGTTACAAAACGCTTGTTATGTAGAATTTGTTTAAACTTGGCATCCGAATTATTGAATGTGCTATTCAAACATCTGTAGAAATGACATGTGTCTAAAAAGTAATGAGAATATTTCACCGTTCGGATTTTCGAGATATCTCGAGTTTCAAAGAAAAAAGATTTTTTAATTCATTAAGTTTGTAATTATATTTTTTAATAATTTATAATATGGTTCGTATGCAGCTTTTCTCCGATCGAGTACGCGCCGCGATGCTACTATACAAAGACGACAGCAGATGTCCACGCCTCAAAAATTCAACGCCAACGATCGAGTTGATGAAAGTCGTCAACAACCTTATCCAGGCAATGATGTCTCGTAAACCAGCAGATGCCCTTCGTCCCCTCGACAGTTGTCCTCGGAATAAGGTATGGATTCGAGTTGTGTACAAAGTACACGCTTGTGACATACGAAGCCCTCGAATTGTTTATGGGGGGTGAAAAACAGAGCTGCCGTTATAAATAAATGGCAAACTGTCCATCAACAAACCGATGTTGGACCATACCAATTTCGCGGGAATGCAATAATCTGCACTTCTGTTACGATGCACTCCTAACATAGAGGATGTGAATCCATTTCTCGTAAGTTTACTTGATGCATTACAGCACGTTTTGCAAGTTCATATGCATATTGCACGTTGGTATCTCAAGGCTGCCTTTTATTTCATTCATCCTATTATTCCTGCACCTGGTGTCGCCCGTACTCCCTTATTATTAAGCCAAGCCTTGCACAATATGCTGATCTTCATTATTAAGTGACTGCTATTATTTTTCATTACGATCCAACACAATAGGACATTATTTTTCAACTAATACAAGTAACTGATTACTTATTCTTGTATTCATTTAGAATTAATTTATTAATCGTACAATCGGTCTTCCAGGTAGACTATACTTATACACTATCCGCTTATATCGATTTCTCCGTTGAATTTTAACCGCCACGAACTGTGCAACATAGCGCAGAGCTGCAGCAGCAATGTCGTTTCATGCTTTTAATATTCTTCAAGATATTACATACCCGTGGTCACAATTTTAATAGGCCTTTACAATCAACAGGCAATCAACGAGTTTCACGAATACCTGGAGGAATGGCAAGCTATCGCGAAGGCTGAGGGCACTAAATTCCCGGTCTCGGCTAGCACGGTCACTGGGTTCAAAGTTACTCTCGGTGCTACGTTGGAACTACTCGATTTTCTCCACAAACGCTATAACTTTGAATACCTCATGACGACGCGTCTCAACCAAGACGCACTAGAGGTAATTATACAAATTTATATTAACGCAACATTTTCGAAATGAAATATACAATTCATATTGTTTCAGAGATTCTTCGGCATGATGCGGAATGCTTGTGGAAGCAACGATCATCCGAAGCCAGTGCTATTTGCACAAGTCTTCCGCCTCCTATGCTCCTACTCGCTAGTGAAACCACCAAAGAGGTCGAATGTATCGGGTACAGAACTCCTGGAGACATTAATGCAAACAAAGGAATCGTTGGCTTCCCATCGACAGCCGAAGAAAGAACTGTTTGCAAAACTCGACGCAGCGATCGATGCCGGACAATTTATGACTCCAGAAAACGCGACTCCAGCCAGCATTGTCGAACGGGATCATAAGTACTTGGAAGAAGAATCAGTGTCGGCTCGAAGCCACTTAAGTACGCACGACTATGATGTTGTCAGCACCAATGAAGATGTCCTGGCGTATGTTGCCGGTTACGTCGCCCGGAAAATTGGTCGCGTCACGGTATGTGGGGACTGCATAAGTCGCCTCATAGCCAAGGACACTTCCGAACGCGATAAGGTGACGGATCTCATGTCTCGTTATGGTGGATTACTCTACCCTAGCGAAGAGTTACTCAAACTTTTGAAAACTTTGGAGACTGTGGTTTTGGAAGTAGTTGGCACGCTCAGCGTAAAAGAAAACACGCTGCATCAAATCGTAGAACGTGTGAGCGAAATTAAAAACATGATGCTCGTTGGGTGCTTAGAGCATGAGCAGAAAGTGACAGAAAAAGTCGTCACTTTCTATTTAATAATGAGGGCCAACTTCCTCGCACGTTCGGTGAATGCGAACTACAACGCTCGGAAAGTCAAGAGCAAAATGAACCGCAAAAATGCGAAATTGTAACGGTGCGTCCTACACTTCATTGTAGTCCACATTGATCACATATATCGGATAATATATCAATATTCATATTACAGGTTTAATAATAGACAAACGGAAGTCTCGGAGAAAGTGGTCCGCGAAGGAGGGAGTACGCTGTTCTACATGTTGCACTCTGTGACTGTGCAATGATTGTTGCACGAGGAATCTAGCAAAGCGGTACGACAACGATAATGTAGACGCCGGGGGCACGTGAACGATGTTACCAAACATTATAACTCTGACTCCGATCAGACGAAGATGTTTGATAATATTGCTACTGGTGCTGGTGCCGTGCGCCCTGCTGAATCTGGTGTCCACTCCGGACATGCACGAGAAGACGGCGCTGCAGAATGGCATAGCCGAGCTGCAGGCCAAGCTGGAGCATCTCCAGGCAAAGTACGTCAGCAGCCAGGAGGAGATAAATCTGCAGTCGCACCAGTTACTTACGCTCACCGAGACGAGTCACATACTGCCGGATCTGCAGTTTCTCATCAGCAATGGCACGTCCAACATCACGAGCATCAAGCTTCCGTCTATCTACAATTTTTTGCCGCATTTTCTCAGCGACTCGAACAGCCTGAGACCAGCGTTTTTGCAGAGCAAAGGACGAAGTGGCGTGAGCATGGTGCTCGGCGTGCCGACCGTGAAACGCGAGGTGCAGAGTTACTTACTGGCTACGCTTAAGAATCTACTGGATCGCATGAGCCCTGCCGAAACGGACGATACACTTATTATAGTATTAGTAGCTGAGGTGAGCGGGAATTAAAATAGAAAAAAAAAATGAGTCGATTTCATGTATGTGTTATCAATTGATTAATCTTGAATCTTTGTTTCAGACGGATCTGGAGTATGTGACTTACGTTGCGAAGCAAATTGAGGTCCATTAAGTGGCAATTGAGAACCATCCTACGAATATTCGTCGAGTCATGCTTGAGTCGAGCTAATTTGAAGCAATTTGTATTGCAGATTCCTAATCGAGAGCGAGGCCAGTGTGATAGAAGTGATATCGCCGTCGCCGTCGTATTACCCGGATCTCTCGAAACTGCGCAACACTCAGGGCGACGATCATCAGCGCGTTGTTTGGCGGTCAAAGCAGAATTTGGATTTCGCTTTTCTCATGTCGTACGCCCAGACCAAGGGGACTGTTTACATACAACTTGAGGACGCTATTTTGGCGAAGAAAAACTTCGTAACGACCATGAAGTCGTATGCGTTGCAGAAGATCAGCATGAAGGAGAACTGGTTTGTCCTGGATTTCTGTCAATTGGGCTTTATTGGTAAGATCATTGGACTGAATTTGATCTTTTTTGCGTTGATTCCGAACTAATCTAGTCTTTATAATATGATATCGTTATTTTTAGGCAAACTGTTCAAATGCGTCGAACTTCCGTGGCTAGTCCAATTCTTTCTGATGTTTCACAACGACAAACCCGTCGACTGGCTTCTAGATCACCTTGTATCGACGAAGGTCTGCAGCCTAGATAAAGATAGTGTGAGTTTCCACGATAACGTCTACATTGTTGTTATCTAATCGCGGAAAAAGCCGCTTATCTGTCGCGCCATAATTATAACTGTTTTCCGTTGTTTCGCCTGCAGAAACATTGCAAAATGGCTAAAGCGGAATTGTTGCTGCACTACAAGCCCTCGTTGTTTCAACATATAGGAACGCATTCGTCGCTCAAGGGAAAAGTACAAAAACTGAAGGTGCCATTGATAAACTTGTTCTATCTTGTCATATTAGCTCACTATTTTTTATATTATTTGTCCTAACTCTTCTTCACGCCCGCAGGATAAACAATTTGGCAAAATTACGTTATACTACGCGCACGAAAATCCCGACGCGACTGTCGAGTCGCAGATAAAGCCGTACAAACAGTACACGCTGCACAGAGCTTACAAAGGCGAATCGTTCTTCTGGGGCCTCTTGCCCCAGCCCGGTGATCACGTAAAGTTCAAATTCACAAGGCCTATTTTCATAAAGAAGTGAGTTCTCCTACTCGTACCGATTTTGTAACTGCATTGGATTGACGAATTAATACGACTTTATGAATTTACGCAGATATTCGTTGAGAAGCGGTAATCTCGAACATCCTTCGGATAAATTTTACAACACGACCATCGAAGTACTGCCCGAATCTTCAAGATTACTCAACAGAAACAGCAACGACGTCACCGAAGATGGTTACGTCGTTATAGGTGAGAACGCGAAAAAATTGGTAACGTTGAGACTACGAGAATGTAAATTCATTCGGATTTGTTTTTTTCGTTCAGGTACATTCGATAGCCTGGGAGTAGCGCGGGGAACGGTAGACAAACAGTTGGGACGCGTAAAGGTTCCGCGTATGACTGTGCACAGCGAGAGTGAAAATTGGGCAATTTTGTCCGAGGTAATAATGAAATGCGATCCGGTCATTCACCCGGCTCTTTACGGATTACTAATTTTTGTCCGTGTCTTCCGCAGATCCATATAGTGGAGGACCACCTCAGCTGACGTCAGAGAGGAAAATTTGTGAGATTCAAAATACATTGATACCCCGTACATGCGACGGCGGAACGTTTCCCATCAAAATTCGTTGGAACGTGTTTCCCATCGAAAGCCGGAAATTCGGTGCGCCATTTATTTGTAAATTTAAGAAGCACTTACTCAAGTTTGTCGTGGATTTTACCGTAACGTTTAAGGATATGTAAGTGCCTGCCAAGTGTTAGCGTCGAAAAGCGCGTGCGAACATCGACGGGTAGGGCGACGAGCGAGAGCGAGGGAAAGCGAGCGAGAGGTGGGACGACGAGGAGTAGTAGGCGAGCGGGGAGGGGAGGAAGCTCGCGTCGCGGAGCTACTCGAGAGAGTTGGAGCGTGAGCGTGCCAGCGGGCAGACGGAGCGAGCGAGAACGACCTGAGCGAAGACGGAACGTGCGAGCGAGAAAACAGAGCGAGCGAGTGCGTGCGAGCACATACGAGAGAGTGTGTGCGAGTGAGAGGACGAGAGAGTGTGTGCGAGTGAGAGGACGAGAGAGTGTGTGCGAGTGAGAGGACGAGAGAGTGTGTGCGAGTGAGAGGACGAGCGAGCGTTTTGGAGCGTAGCAAGGTATGGACGAGAGCGCGTGTGTATAGAGACGAACGCACAAGGACGTGCGGGTCCGCATTAGTTTAACATTGATAATTATCGGTTAATTTGGCGTTACGAGAATCGGACGCGCGGCCGAATTATAATCCGCGCACCCTGTTAATTTCCTTTGTTTGATTTCCGCTGCGACGGCGAAACGGCCGAATGGTCCGAAATAAATTCTTTTGGTTACGTTATATTTTTATTGTTCCTATGGCAAATATTGCAATAAGTTCGAAGCTGAAAGCATCGGTGGTAATATTTTGTGTGAAATGAGGTATGGATGTTGAGAAGGTACTGTAAAAATTATAATAAATAAATAAACGTACTTATTTTTATGAAAATCGTGTCAAGTTGGAACTTAATCATTGCTTGACCCATTATTTCCCTATTTTTCCCGTCTGTTGAAACAAACCAATTCTTTTTTTGACTTTAAACAAAAATATTTTATCCACTAACATTAACGGAAACTTTTAAAAAAATTACAAAACATTTTTAATCATATTCTAGTTTTGTTTCGGGTTTTTGTCTAATTACATTTATTAAGCCTTTCGGGAAAAACCCCCAAGAATACAAAGTCTATTTAAAAAAGCAATAACACAGTGTACACTTACAATTGAACTTCAATTAACTTAACTCAGTGCACAGTATTTCTCAAATTATTTTTGTACTTTATTATGCAATTCATATACAGATTTAGCATTACGTGATTTAATGCGATACTTGGCTCAGGTGGTAGGGCGACGACATCGGAACACGGCAGGCTCGGTTCGAGCCCAACATGCGCTCCTTTTTTTTTGTTTTTTTATCTCATTCTTGGCCCAGATTATTAAATCAGATTATTAAATTAATAGTATATTACAATACTAGTGCGACAAAACTTTCTACTAACGAGTGTGTGTTTACAGCACGAGCCGCAGGCAAATGTTATCAGACAAGACCACAAAAAGTTTCGTCACACTAGTATTGTAATGTACTATTAAATGAATAATCTGATTTGATAACCTGGTCCAAGAATGAGAAAAGAAAGATTAAAAAAAAAGAAGCGCACATTGGGCTCGAACCGAGATTGTCGTGTTTTGATGTCATCGCTCTACCGCCTGAGCCAAACATCACATTAAAGTATTCAATGCTAAATCCTGTACATAAATTGTGGCTGGGCGACTTGAGGTGACAGAATATAGTGAGCCTATAACGGTAACTAATACAATACAAGCGAAAAGAAACAACAAAATGATAAACAAAGTCAATAAACTACTGCGATACTCGATTCTCTTCGCGGCAATGTCTATCTGTTAAACAGAAGGTGGTAGGGCGCGGCGGGGCGATCAACGTCGCGCGTGCGTGTGTGCGCACAGACACGAAAGGCCGCGCCAGCGCCAACGTAGCTGGAGTGACAACTAACCGTGGCGTTTAACGCCCGCCGCGCCCCTACCGGCTCCATCTGGCAGTCGGATTTTACGGAGGTTTCATGAACCATTTTCCCAGCACTGCGTACGGCCTCCTTTACTCTAGTCTCCATGGTTTGAACTATGCATTTTGTCTCGAAGAACGAGATTCTGGTGTGAACGTCGTCTCGCACGACTGTATCGAACGAAACATCGATCTACAACAAGAATCGAGATATCCCTAGTTTCGACAGATTCTGTCATCTCAGCTTGACATAAACGTGTTGAAACTATGAAAATTGTCGCAAGAAAGAAAATTCTCGGGATAAATGTCGTCTCGCACGACTGTATCGAACAAAACATCGATCCACACCGAGAATCGAGATTTCCGAAGTTCCGAGCAAACCTGGCAACGTAGCTTGAAGTATATTTGTCAGAACCGTTCAAGTCGCCCCGAAAAACTAAATTCTTGCATCAATCGTCGTTTCGCACGACTGTATCGAACGAACAATCGATGATCGAGACAGGAGATATCCGGAGTTTCAAACGATCCTTTCATCTCAGCTCGACATGAAAGCGTTCAAACTATGCATTTTGTCTCAATAAACAAGATTCTTCTGTGAACGTCGTCTCGCACGGCTGTATCGAACGAAACATCGATCAACAACAAGAATCGAGATATCTCGAGTTTCGACAGATTCTGGCATCTCAGCTTGACATAAACGTGTTGGAACTATGCTAATTGTGGCAAAAAACAAAATTCTCGCGTTTAATGTCGTCTTTCACGACTGTATCGAACGAAACATCGATACACACCAAGAATCGGGATGTCCGGAGTTCCGAGCAAACCTGACATCGGACCTTGACGTATATGTGTCAGAATCGTTAGATTCGTCCGGAAACACCAAATCCTTGCGTTAATCGTCGTTTTTCACGGCTGTATCGCACGAAAAATGAATCACCGAGAATCGAGATGTATCGATTTTCGAACGATTTTCGAATCGCAGCTCAACGTAAACGTATTAAGACTGCGCATTTTGTCTCGAAAAACAGGATTATTGCGTTAAACGTCGTCTTGCATGGTTTATTGAACAAAACAACGATCTACACCAAGATTCGAGATGTCCCGAGTTGCGAACGATTCTGTAATCTTAGCTCGACATACATGTGTTAAAATCATTTAATCTCCCGGAAACAGGAATTTCTTGCATTGAACGACGCTTCGAACGGCTCTATCTAACGGAACATCGATCTACAGGGAGAAACGAGATGTCTCTAGTTTCAGGCGATCTCGCATTTTAGCGTAACGTGAACGTGTCAACGTTCTTCAGTGTTTGCAGAAAGACGAAATTTTTGGATTAATCGACGTTTTACACGACTGTATTAAAGGAAAAATCAATTGCCGAAAACCGAGATGTCCGGAGTTTCAAGCGATTCTGTCATCTCAGCTCGACATAAAAGTGTTCGAACTATGCATTTTGTCTCGAAGAACGACATTCTTGTGTGAACGTCCTCTCGCACGACTGCATCGAACGAAACATCGATCAACACCAAGAATTGAGATATCCCGAGTTTCAGAAGATTCTGTCATCTGAGCTAGACATGAACGTGTTAAAACTGAGCATCTTGTCTCTTGAACAGAAATCTCTGGTCAAATGTCGTTTCGCACGGCTGTCCCGAACGAAACATCGATCTACACCAAGAATCGACAAGTTCCGAGTTTCGAACGATTCTGTAATCTCAGCTTGACGTATATGTGTTGAAATCATTCAATCCTCCCGGAAACACGAATTTCTTGGATTGAACGACGCTTTGCACGGCTCTATCTAACGAACCATCGATCTATAGCGAGAAAAAAGATGTCTCTAGTTTCGGCTGATCTGGCATCTCAGCTCAACGTGAACGTGTCCAATTTGTTCAGATTGTACAGAAACATGAAATTGTTAAATCAATCGTCGTTTCTCACGACTTTATCAAACGAAAAATCGATAACCGAGACACTCGATATCCGGAGTTACAAACGATTCTGTCATCTCAGCTCGACATAAAAGTGTTGAAACTATGCATTTTGTCTCGCAGAACGAGATTTTTGTGAGAACGTCGTCTCGCGCGACTGTATCGAACGGAACATCGATCTACAACAAGAATCGAGATATCCCGAGGTTCGGAGATTCTGTCATCTCAGCTTGACAAGGATGTGTTTAAACTATGCAAATTGTCTTAAAAAACAAAATTCTCGGTGAATGTCGTCTCGCACGACTGTATCAAACAAAACATCGATTCACACCGAGAATCGAGATGTCCGGGGTTCGAAGCAAACCTGGCATCGTAGCTTGACGTATATGTGTCAGAATCGTTGAATTCGTCCAGAAACACTAAATCCTTGCATTGATCGTCGTTTTTCACGGGTGTATCACACGAAGCATCAATCACCGAGAATCGAAATGTATCGATTTTCGAACGATTTTTAAATCGCAGCTCAAGCTAAACGTATTTAGACTGTGCATTTTGTCTCGAATAACAATATTATTGCGTTGAACGTCGTCTTGCACAGTTGTATCGAACGAAACATCGTTCTACACCAAGAATCGAGAAGTCACGAGTTTCGAACGATTCTGTAATCTCAGCTTGACGTATATGTGTTCAAATTATTTAATCCTCCCAGGAACACGACTTTCTTGCATTAAACGACGCTTCGCACGGCTCTATCTAAGAAAACATCGAACTATAGCGAGAAAAAAGATATCTCTAGTTTCGGGCGATTTGTCATCCCCGCTCACGGTGAACGTGTTAAATTTGTTCAGATTGTACAGAAACATGAAATCCTTGAATCAATCGTCGTTTCTCATTACTGTATCGAACGAAAAATCGATAACCGCGACACGAGATATCCGGAGTTACAAAAGTCTCTGTCATCTCAGCTCGACATAAAAGCGTTCAAACTATGCATTTTGTCTCGAAGAACGAGATTCTTGTGTGAACGTCGTCTCGCACGACTGTATCGAACGAAACATCGATCTACAACAAGAATCGATATATCCCTAGTTTCGACAGATTCTGTCATCTCAGCTTGACATAAACGTGTTGAAACTATGCAAATTGTCGCAAGAAACAAAATTCTCGGGTTAAATGTCGTCTCGCACGACTGTATCAAACGAAACATCGATCCACACCGAGAATCGAGATTTCCGAAGTTCCGAGCAAACCTGGCATCGTAGCTTGACGTATATGTGTCAGAATCGTTGAATCCGTCCGGAAACACTGAATCTTTGCATCAATCGTCGTTTCTCACGGCTGTATCGCACGAAAAATCAATCACCGAGAATCGAGATGTATCGATTTTCGAACGATTTTCGAATCGCAGCTCAACGTAAACGTATTTAGACTGTGCATTTCGTCTCGAAAAATAAGATGATTGCGTTGAACGTCGTCTTGCATGCTTGTATCGAACAAAACAACGATCTACACCAAGATTCGAAATGTCCCAAGTTTCGAATGATTCTGTAATCTTTGCTCGACATAAATGTGTTGAAATCATTAAATCTCCCGGAAACACGAATTTCTTGCATTTAACGACGCTTGGAACGGCTCTATCTAACGAAACATCGGACTACAGGGAGAAATGAGATGTCTCTAGTTTCAGGCGATCTCCCATTTTTGCTTAAGGTGAACGTGTCAACGTTCTTCAGTGTTTGCCGAAAGACAAAATTTTTGAATTAATCGTCGTTTTACACGACTGTATTGAAGGAAAAATCAATTACCGAAAACCGAGATGTCCGGAGTTTCAAACGATTCTGTCATCTCAGCTCGACATAAAAGTGTTCGAACTATGCATTTTGTCTCGAAAAACGACATTCTTGTGTGAACGTTCTCTCGCACGACTGCATCGAACGAAACATCGATCTACACCAAGAATTGAGATATCCCGAGTTTCAAAAGATTCTGTCATCTCAGCTAGACATGAACGTGTTAAAACTGAGCATCTTGTCTCTTAAACGGAAATCTCTAGTTAAATAGCGTCGCGCACGGTTGTACCGAACGAAACATCGACCTTCACCGAGAATCGAGATGCCCGGAGCTTCGAGCAAATCTGGCATCCTAGCTGAACGTTTACGCTTTAGAATGTTTCAGTTTTTCCGGCAATACTCAATTTTTCCATCAATCGTCGTTTTTCACGGTTATATCGAACAAAAAATCAATCACCGAGATTCGAGAGTTCCCGAGTTTCGAACGATTACGTCATCTTGGCTCGACATAAAAGTGTTAAAACTACGCATTTTTTGGCGAACAACGAAATTCTTGCGTTAAAAGTCGTCTCGCCCGGCTCTCTCGAACAAAACATCGATCGATCGAGTTTTAAACGATTCTGCCATCTTAGCTCGACATAAAAGTGTTAAAACTATGCATTTTTGTCAAACAACAGCATTTTCGCGTTAAACGTGGTCTCGCCCGGCTTTCTCGAACGAAACATCGATCCACACCGAGAATCGAGATGTCCGGAGTTTTTAAAGATTTTCGCATCGCAGCTCAACGTAAGCATGTTAAGACTGTGCATTTTGTCTCGAAAAACAAGAATATCGCGTTAAACGTCGTCTTGGACGGTTGTATCGAACAAAACATCGATCTACACCAAGAATCGAGAAGTTCCGAGTTTCGAACGATTCTGTAATCTCAGCTTGACGTATATGTGTTGAAATCATTTAATCCTCCCGGAAACACGAATTTCTTGAATTGAACGACGCTTTGCACGGCTCTATCTAACGAAGCATCGATCTATAGCGAGAAAAAAGATGCCTCTAGTTTCGGGCGATCTGGCATCTTAGCTTAACGTAAACGTGTCAAATTTGTTCAGATTGTACAGAAACATGAAATTCTTGAATCAGTCGTCGTTTCTCACGACTGTATCGAACAAACAATCGATCACCGAGACACGAGATATCCGGAGTTTCAAACGATTCTGTCATCTTAGCTCGACATAAAAGCGTTCAAACTATGCATTTTTTTTGTCGTGAAGAACGAGATTCTTGTGTGAACGTCGTCTCGCACGACTGTATCGAACGAAACATCGATCTACACCAAGAATCAAGATGTCCCGAGTTTCGAACGATTCTGTCATCTCAGCTCGACGTTTATGTGTTAAGATCATTTAATTCTCCCGAAAACACGAATTTTTTGCATTGAACGTCGCTTCGCACGGCTCTATCTAAGGAAACATCGATCTATAGCGAGCAACGAGATATCTTCAGTTTCGGGCGATCTGGCATCTCAGCTTAACGTGAACGTGTCAAATTTGTTCAGTTTGTACGGAAACACGAAATACTTCAATCAATCGGTGGTTCGCACGACCGTATCAAACGAAAAATCAGTAACCGAGACAGGAGATATCCAGGGTTACAGACGAATCTGTCATCTTAGCTCGACATAAAAGTGTTAAAACTATGCATTTTGGTCGAAGAACAAAGTTTTTGCGTTAAACGTGGTCTCGCCTGGCTGTATCGAACGGAACATCGATCCACACCGAGAATCGAGATATTCCCTGTTTCGGACGATTCACGTATCCCAGATAAACGTAAACGCATCAAAATCGTAAAAATTGCCGAGAAACACGAACTTCTGGCATTTATCATAGTTTTGCACGGCTGTATCGAATGAAAAATCGATAACCGAAAACGAAATTTTCCCGAGTTTTGAAACATTCACGCATCCCAGCTTAACGTAAACGTGTAAAGACTGTGCATTTTGTCTCGAGAAACAGGATTCTTGCTTTAATCAACATCTCGCACGGTTGTATCGCACGAAACATCGATCTGCACCAAGAAACGAGATGTTCCCAGTTTTGGGCTATTTTGTAATCTTAGCTCGACGTATACGTGTTAAAATCATTCAATCCTCCCGAAAACATGAATTTCTTGCGTCGAACGACGCTTTGCACGGCCTCATCCAACGAAACATCGATCTACAGCGAGAAACGAGATGTCTCCAGTTTCGGGCGATATCGCATCTTAGCTTGATGTGAACGTGTCAAAATAGTTCAGTTTGTAAACAAACATTCAATTCTTGAATTGATCGTCGTTTTGCAAAGCTGTATCGAAGGAAAAGTCGATTACCGAAAAACGAGATGTCCGGAGTTTCAAACTATTCTGTCATCTCAGCTCGACATAAAATTGTTCAAACTATGCATTTTGTCTCGAAAAACGGCATTCTTGTGTGAACGTCCTCTCGCACGACTGTATCGAACGAAACATCGATCTACACCAAGAATTGAGATATCCCGAGTTTCAAAAGATTCTGTCATCCCAGCTAGACATAACCGTGTTAATTCTATGCAAATTGTCTCAAAAAACGAAATTTTCGGGTTAAATGACGTATCGCACGACTGTATCAAACGGAACATAGATCGACACCGAGACCCGAGATGTCCGGAGTTCCGAGCGAACCTGGCATCGTAGCTATATGTGTCTGAACCTTTCAATTCGCCCGGAACAACTTAATTCGTGCAATAATCGTCGTTTTTCACGGCTGTATCGAACGACAAATGAATCACCGAGAATCGAGATTTCCCGAGTTTCGAAAAATTCTGTCATCTTAGCTCGACATAAAAGTGTTCGAACTATGCATTTTGTCTCGAAGAACGAGATTATTGCGTTAAACGTCGTCTTGCTCGTTTGTAACGAACGAAACATCGATCTACACCAAGAATCGAGATGTCCCGAGTTTCGAACGATTCTGTAATCTCAGCTCGACGTATATGTGTTAAAATCATTGACTTCTCCCAGAAACATGAATTGTTTGCATTGAACGACGCTTCGCACGGCTCTATCTGACGAAACATCGATCTACAGCGAGAAACGAGATGTCTTCAGTTTCGGGCGATATCGCATCTAAGCTTGATGTGAACGTGTCAAAATAGTTCATTTTGTAAAGAAACACGAAATTCTTGAATTAATCGTTGTTATGCAAAGCTGTATCGAAGGAAAAGTCGATCACCGAAAAACGAGATGTCCTAAGTTTCAAACTATTCTGTCATCTCAGCTCGACATAAAAGTGTTCAAACTATGCATTTTGTTTAGAAGAACGGCATTTTTGTGTGAACGTCCTCTCGCACGACTCTATCGAACGAAACATCGATCTACACCAAGAATTGAGATATCCCGAGTTTTGACAGATTCTGTCATCCCAGGTAGACATAAGCGTGTTAATTCTATGCAAATTGTCTCAAAAAACGGAATTTTCGGGTTAAATGACGTCTCGCACGACTGTATCAAACGGAACATAGATCGACACTGAGACTCGAGATGTCCGGAGTTCCGAGCGAACCTGGCATCGTAGCTATTTGTGTCCGAACCTTTCAATCCGCCCGGAACAACTTTATTCTTGCATTAATCGTCGTTTTTTACGGCTATATCGAACGAAAATCAATCACCGGGCATCGAGATGTCCCGAGTTTCGAACGAT
This sequence comes from Tromatobia lineatoria, assembly GCA_949699805.1. Taxonomy (NCBI): domain Eukaryota; kingdom Metazoa; phylum Arthropoda; class Insecta; order Hymenoptera; family Ichneumonidae; genus Tromatobia; species Tromatobia lineatoria. Next base: position 19,384,490 of record OX453038.1, on the reverse strand, counting down.
TCTGTCATCTTAAATCGACGTAAAAGTGTAAAACCTACGCATTTTTTCTGTCGAACAACGAAATTCATGCGTTAAACGACGTCTCGCCCGGCTCTAACGAACGAAACATCGATCCACACCAAGAATCGATATGTCCGGAGTTTCGAGCAAATCTGGCATCCTGGCTTGGATAATATGTTTCAGGATCGTTCATTTCGTCCGAAAACACTGAATCCTTGCATTATCCGTTGGTTTTTACGGCTGTATCGCTCGAAAAACCAATTACCGAGAATCGAGATGTATCGAAATTCGAACGATTCTCGAATCGCAGCTCGACGTAAACGTGTTTCGACTATGCATTTTGTCTCATAAAACAAGATTGTTGCGTTAAACGTCGTCTTGCACGGTTGTAACGACTAAAACATCGATCTACACAAAGAATGGAGATGTCCCGAGTTTTGAACGATTCTGTAATCTCAGCTCGACGTATATGTGTTAAAATCATTAACTTCTCCCGGAAACATGAAGTTTCTGCATTAAACGACGCTTCACACGGCTCTATCTAACGAAACATCGATCTACAGCGAGAAACGAGATGTCTCTATTTTCAGGCGATCTGGCATCTCAGCTTAACGTGAACGTGTCAAATTTGTTCAGTTTGTACGGAAACACGAAATCTTTGAATCAATCGTCGTTTCGCACGGTCGTATCGAACGAAAAATCAATAACCGAGACTGGAGATATTCGGAGTTACAGACGAATCTGTCATTTTAGCTCGACGTGAAAGTGTTAAAACTATGCATTTTTGTCGAACAACAAAATCTTTGCGTTAAACGTGGTCTCACACAGCTGTATCGAACGAAACATCGATCCACACCGAGAATCAAGATATCCCCCGTTCCAGATGATTCACGTATCCTAGCTCAACGTGAACGCATCAGAATCGTAAAATTTGCCGAGAAACACGAAGTTCTGGCATTCATCATACTTTTGCACGGCTGTATCGAATGGAAAATCGATAACCGAGAACCAAAATTTCCCGAGTTTTGAAAGATTCTCGCATCGCAGCTCAACGTAAACGTGTAGAGACTGTGCATTTCGTCTCGAGAAACAGGATTCTTGCGTTAATCAACGTCTCGCACGGTTGTATTGGACGAAATATCGATCTGCACCGAGAAACGAGATGTTCCCAGTTTTGGGCGATTCTGTAATGCTACCTCGAAGTATATGTGTTAAAATCATTTAATCCTTCCAAAAACATGAATTTCTTGCTTCGAACGACGCTTTGCACGGCCTTATCCAACGAAACATCGATCTACAGCGAGAAACGAGATGTCTCCAGTTTCGGGCGATATCGCATCTTAGCTTGATGTGAACGTGTCAAAATAGTTCAGTTTGTAAACAAACATTCAATTCTTGAATTAATCGTCGTTTTGCAAAGCTGTATCGAAGGAAAAGTCGATTACCGAAAAACGAGATGTCCGGAGTTTCAAACTATTCTGTCATCTCAGCTCGACATAAAATTGTTCAAACTATGCATTTTGTCTCGGAAAACGGCATTCTTGTGTGAACGTCCTCTCGCACGACTGTATCGAACGAAACATCGATCTACACCAAGAATTGAGATATCCCGAGTTTTGACAGATTCTGTCATCCCAGCTAGACATAAACGTGTTAATTCTATGCAAATTGTCTCAAAAAACGAAATTTTCGGGTTAAATGACGTCTCGCACGACTGTATCAAACGGAACATAGATCGACACCGAGACTCGAGATGTCCGGAGTTCCGAGCAAACCTGGCATCGTAGCTTGACGTATATGTGTCCGAACCGTTCAATTCGCTCGAAACAACTGAATTCTTGCATCAATCGTTGTTTTTCACGGCTGTATCGAACGACATATAAATCACCGAGAATCGAGATGTCCCGAGTTTCGAAAGATTCTGTCATCTCAGCTCGACATAAAAGCGTTCGATCTGTGCATTTTGTCTCGAAGAACGAGATTATTGCGTTAAACGTCGTCTTGCACGTTTGTAACGAACGAAACATCGATCTACACCAAGAATCGAGATGTCCCGAGTTTCGAACGATTCTGTAATCTCAGCTCGACGTATATGTGTTAAAATCATTAACTTCTCCCAGAAACATGAATTGTTTGCATTGAACGACGCTTCGCACGGCTCTATCTGACGAAACATCGATCCACAGCGAGAAACGAGATGTCTCCAGTTTCGGGCGATATCGCTCCTTAGCTTGATGTGAACGTGGCAAAATAGTTCAGTTTGTAAAGAAACACGAAATTGTTGAATTAATCGTTGTTTCGCAAAGCTGTATCGAAGGAAAAGTTGATCACCGAAAAACGAGATGTCCGGAGTTTTAAACTATTCTGTCATCTCAGCTCGACATAAAAGAGTTCAAACTATGCATTTTGTCTTGAAGAACGGCATTCTTGTGTAAACGTCCTCTCGCACGACTGTATCGAACAAAACATCGATCTACACCAAGAATTGAGATATCCTGAGTTTTGACAGATTCTGTCATCCCAGCTAGACATAAACGTGTTAATTCTATGCAAATTGTCTCAAAAAAATTTTTTTTGCGTTAAATGACTTCGCGCACGACTGTATCAAACGGAACATAGATCGACACCGAGACTCGGGATGTGCGGAGTTCCGAGCGAACCTGGCATCATAGCTATATGTGTCCGAACCTTTCAATTCGCCCGGAACGACTTAGTTCTTGCATTAATCGTCGTTTTTCACGGCTGTAACGAACGACAAATAAATCACCGAGAATCGAGATTTCCCGAGTTTCGAAAGATTCTGTCATCTTAGCTCGACATAAATGTTTTCGAACTATGCATTCTGTCTCGAAGAACGAGATTATTGCGTTAAACGTCGTCTTGCACGTTTGTAACGACCAAACATCGATCTACACCAAGAATCGAGATGTCCCGAGTTTCGAACGATTTTGTCATCTTAGCTCGACGTAAAAGTGTAAAACCTACGCATTTTTTCTGTCGAACAACGAAATTTATCCGTTAAACGACGTCTCGCCCGGCTCTAACGAACGAAACATCGATCCACACCAAGAATTGAGATGTCCGAGGTTTCGAGCAAATCTGGCATCCTGGCTTGACGTATATGTTTTAGAATCTTTCAGATTGTCCGGCAACACTTAATTCTTTCAGCAATCGCCGTTTTTCACTGCTGTATCGTAAGGAAAATCGATCACCGAAAAACGAGATGTCCCGAGTTTCGAACGATTCTGTCATCTTAGCTCGACGTAAAAGTGTAAAAACTACGCATTTTTTTGTCGAACAACGAAATTCTTGCGTTCAACGACGTCTCGCCCGGCTGTATCGAACGAAACATCGATCCACACCAAGAATCGAGATGTCCGGAGTTTCGAGCAAATCTGGCAGCGTAGCTTGAATTATATGTTTCAGGATCGTTCATTTCGTCCGGAAACACTAAATCCTTGCATTATCAGTTGGTTTTCACAGCTGTATCGCTCGAAAAACCAATCACCGAGAATCGAGATGTATCGAGTTTCGAACGATTCTCGAATCGCAGCTCAACGTAAACGTGTTTAGACTATGCATTTTGTCTCAAAAAACAAGATTGTTGCGTTAAACGTCGTCTTGCACGGTTTTAACGACTAAAACATCGATCTACACCAAGAATCGAGATGTCCCGAGTTTTGAACGATTCTGTAAACTCATCTCGACGTATATGTGTTGAAATCATTAACTTTTCCCGGAAACATGAATTTTTTGCATTAAACGACGCTTCGCACGGCTCTATCTAACGAAACATCGATCTACAGCGAAAAACGAGATGTCTCTATTTTCAGGCGATCTGGGATCTCAGCTTAACGTGAACGTGTCAAATTTGTTCAGTTTGTACGGAAACACGAAATTCTTGAATCAATCGTCGTTTCGCACGACCGTATCAAACGAAAAATCAATAACCGAGACTGGAGATATCCGGAGTTACAGACGAATCTGTCATTTTAGCTCGACGTGAAAGTGTTAAAACTATGCATTTTTGTCGAATAACAAAATCTTTGCGTTAAACGTGGTCTCACACAGCTGTATCGAACGAAACATCGATCCACACCGAGAATCAAGATATCCCCCGTTTCAGATGATTCACGTATCCGAGCTCAACGTAAGCGCATCAGAATCGTGAAATTTGCCTAGAAACACGAAGTTCTGGCATTCATCATAGTTTTGCACGGCTGTATCGAATGAAAAATCGATAACCGATGATCAAAATTTCCCGAGTTCTAAAAGATTCTCGCATCGCAGCTCAACGTCAACGTGTAAAGACTGTGCATTTTGTCTCGAGAAACAGGATTCTTGCGTTAATCAACGTCTCGCACGGCTGTATTGAACGAAACATCGATCTGAACCGAGAGACGAGATGTTCCCAGTTTTCGGCGATTCTGTAATCTTAGCTCGACGTATATGTGTTGAAAATCATTGAATCCTTCCAAAAACATGAATTTCTTGCGTCGAACGACGCTTTGCACGGCCTCATCCAACGAAACATCGATCTACAGCGAGAAACGAGATGTCTCCAGTTTCGGGCGGTATCGCATCTTAGCTTGATGTGAACGTGTCAAAATAGTTCAGTTTGTAAAGAAACATCAAATTCTTGAATTAATCGTCGTTTTGCAAAGCTGTATCGGAGAAAAAGTCGATCACCGAAAAACGAGATGTCCGGAGTTTCAAACTATTCTGTCATCTCAGCTCGACATAAAAGAGTTCAAACTATGCATTTTGTCTCGAAGAACGGCATTCTTGTGTGAACGTCCTCTCGCACGACTGCATCGAACAAAACATCGATCAACACCAAGAATTGAGATATCCCGAGTTTCAAAAGATTCTGTCATCTGAGCTAGACTTGAACGTGTTAAAACTTAGCATCTTGTCTCTTGAACGGAAATCTCTGGTCAAATGTCGTTTCGCACGGCTGTCCCGAACGAAACATCGATGTACACCAAGAATCGAGAAGTTCCGAGTTTCGAACGATTCTGTAATCTCAGCTTGACGTATATGTGTTGAAATCATTCAATCCTCCCGGAAACACGAATTTCTTGAATTGAACGACGCTTTGCACGGCTCTATCTAACGAACCATCGATCTATAGCGAGAAAAAAGATGTCTCTAGTTTCGGCCGATCTGGCATCTCAGCTCAACGTGAACGTGTCCAATTTGTTCAGATTGTACAGAAACATGAAATTGTTAAATCAATCGTCGTTTCTCACGACTTTATCAAACGAAAAATCGATAACCGAGACACTCGATATCCGGAGTTACAAACGATTCTGTCATCTCAGCTCGACATAAAAGCGTTCAAACTATGCATTTTGTCTCGCAGAACGAGATTTTTGTGAGAACGTCGTCTCGCGCGACTGTATCGAACGAAACATCGATCTACAACAAGAATCGAGATATCCCGAGGTTCGGAGATTCTGTCATCTCAGCTTGACAAGGACGTGTTTAAACTATGCAAATTGTCTTATAAAACAGAATTCTCGGGTTGAATGTCTTCTCGCACGACTGTATCGAACAAAACATCGATTCACACCGAGAATCGAGATGTCCGGAGTTCGAAGCAAACCTGGCATCGTAGCTTGACGTATATGTGTCAGAACCGTCCAATTCGTCCGGAAAAACTAAATTCTTGCATTAATCTTCGTTTTTCACGGTTATATCGGACGAAAAATCAATCACCGAGAATCGAGATCTTTCGAGTTTAGAACGATTCTGTTTTCTTAGCTCGAAATAAAAGTGTTAAGACTATGCATTTTTCGTCGAACAACAGAATTTTTGCATTAAACGTGGTCTCGCCCGGCTGTAACGAACGGAACATCGATCTACAACACGAATCGAGATATCCCGAGTTCCGACAGATTCTTTCATCTCAGCTTGACATAAACGTGTTGGAACTATCCGAATTGTCTCAAAAAACGATATTCTCGGGTTAAATGTCGTCTCGCATGACTGTATCGAACAAAACATCGATTCACACCGACAATCGAGATGTCCGGAGTTCGAAGCAAACCTGGCATCGTAGCTTGACGTATATGTGTCAGAATCGTTGAATTCGTCCGGAAACACTAAATCCTTGCATTAATCGTCGTTTTTCACGGCTGTATCACACGAAGCATCAATCACCGAGAATCGAAATGTATCGATTTTCGAACGATTTTTGAATCGCAGCTCAAACTAAACGTATTTAGACTGTGCATTTTGTCTCGAATAACAATATTATTGCGTTGAACGTCGTCTTGCACAGTTGTATCGAACGAAACATCGTTCTACACCAAGAATCGAGAAGTCACGAGTTTCGAACGATTCTGTAATCTCAGCTTGACGTATATGTGTTAAAATTATTTAATCCTCCCAGGAACACGACTTTCTTGCATTGAACGACGCTTCGCACGGCTCTATCTAACATAACATCGAACTTTAGCGAGAAAAAAAATATCTCTAGTTTCGGGCGATTTGTCATCCCAGCTCACGGCGAACGTGTTAAATTCGTTCAGATTGTACAGAAACATGAAATCCTTGAATCAATCGTCGTTTCTCATTACTGTATCGAACGAAAAATCGATAACCGCGACACGAGATATCCGGAGTTACAAAAGTCTCTGTCATCTCAGCTCGACATAAAAGCGTTCAAACTATGCATTTTGTCTCGAAGAACGAGATTCTTGTGTGAACGTCGTCTCGCACGACTGTATCGAACGAAACATCGATCTACAACAAGAATCGATATATCCCTAGTTTCGACAGATTCTGTCATCTCAGCTTGACATAAACGTGTTTAAACTATGCAAATTGTCGCAAGAAACAAAATTCTCGGGTTAAATGTCGTCTCGCACGACTGTATCAAACGAAACATCGATCCACACCGAGAATCGAGATTTCCGAAGTTCCGAGCAAACCTGGCATCGTAGCTTGACGTATATGTGTCAGAATCGTTGAATCCGTCCGGAAACACTGAATCTTTGAATCAATCGTCGTTTTTCACGGCTGTATCGCACGAAAAATCAATCACCGAGAATCGAGATATATCGATTTTCGAACGATTTTTGAATCGCAGCTCAACGTAAACGTATTTAGACTGTGCATTTCGTCTCGAAAAACAAGATTATTGCGTTAAACGTCGTCTTGCATGGTTGTATCGAACAAAACAACGATCTACACCAAGATTCGAGATGTCCCAAGTTTCGAATGATTCTGTAATCTTTGCTCGACATAAATGTGTTGAAATCATTAAATCTCCCGGAAACACGAATTTCTTGCATTGAACGACGCTTGGAACGGCTCTATCTAACGAAACATCGGACTACAGGGAGAAATGAGATGTCTCTAGTTTCAGGCGATCTCCCATTTTTGCTTAAGGTGAACGTGTCAACGTTCTTCAGTGTTTGCAGAAAGACAAAATTTTTGAATTAATCGTCGTTTTACACGACTGTATTGAAGGAAAAATCAATTACCGAAAACTGAGATGTCCGGAGTTTCAAACGATTCTGTCATCTCAGCTCGACATAAAAGTGTTCGAACTATGCATTTTGTCTCGCAGAACGAGATTTTTGTGAGAACGTCGTCTCGCGCGACTGTATCGAACGAAACATCGATCTACAACAAGAATCGAGATATCCCGAGTTTCAAAAGATTCTGTCATCTCAGCTTGACATAAACGTGTTTAAACTATGCAAATTGTCGCAAGAAACAAAATTCTCGGGTTAACTGTCGTCTCGCACGACTGTATCAAACGAAACATCGATCCACACCGAGAATCGAGATTTCCGAAGTTCCGAGCAAACCTGGCATCGTAGCTTGACGTATATGTGTCAGAATCGTTGAATCCGTCCGGAAACACTGAATCTTTGAATCAATCGTCGTTTTTCACGGCTGTATCGCACGAAAAATCAATCACCGAGAATCGAGATATATCGATTTTCGAACGATTTTTGAATCGCAGCTCAACGTAAACGTATTTAGACTGTGCATTTCGTCTCGAGAAACAGGATTCTTGCGTTAATCAACGTCTCGCACGCTTGTATTGAACGAAACATCGATCTACACCAAGAATCGAGATGACCCGAGTTTCGAACGATTCTGTAATCTCAGCTCGACGTATATGTGTTAAAATCATTAACTTCTCCCAGAAACAGGAATTGTTTGCATTGAACGACGCTTCGCACGGCTCTATCTGACGAAACATCGATCTACAGCGAGAAACGAGATGTCTCCAGTTTCGGGCGATATCGCATCTTAGCTTGATGTGAACGTGTCAAAATAGTTCAGTTTGTAAAGAAACATCAAATTCTTGAATTAATCGTCGTTTTGCAAAGCTGTATCGGAGAAAAAGTCGATCACCGAAAAACGAGATATCCGGGGTTTCAAACTATTCTGTCATCTCAGCTCGACATAAAAGAGTTCAAACTATGCATTTTGTCTCGAAGAACGGCATTTTTGTGTGAACGTCCTCTCGCACGACTGTATCGAACGAAATATCGATCTACACCAAGAATTGAGATATCCCGAGTTTTGACAGATTCTGTCATCCCAGCTAGACATAAGCGTGTTGATTCTATGCAAATTGTTTAAAAAAAAAAAATTTTTGCGTTAAATGACTTCTCGCACGACTGTATCAAACGGAACATAGATCGACACCGAGACTCGGGATGTGCGGAGTTCCGAGCGCACCTGGCATCGTAGCTATATGTGTCCGAACCTTTTAATTCGCCCGATACGACTCAGTTCTTGCATTAATTGTCGTTTTTCACGGCTGTAACGAACGACAAATAAATCACCGAGAATCGAGATGTCCCGAGTTTCGAAAGATTCTGTCATCTCAGCTCGACATAAAAGCGTTCGAACTATGCATTTTGTCTCGAAGAACGAGATTATTGCATTAAACGTCGTCTTGCACGGTTGTAACGAACTAAACATCGATCTACACCAACAATCGAGATGTCCCGAGTTTCGATCGATTCTGTAATCTCAGCTCGACGTATATGTGTTATGATCATTTATTTCCCCCGAAAACACGAATTTTCTGCATTGAACGACGCTTCGCACGGCTCTATGTAACGGAACATCTATCTACAGCGAGAAACGAGATGTCTCTAGTTTCGGGCGATCTGGCATCTCAGCTTAACGTGAACGTGTCGAATTTGTTCAGTTCGTACGGAAACACGAAATTCTTGAATCAATCGTCGTTTCGCACGACCGTATTAAACGAAAAATCAATAACCGAGACTGGAGATATCCGGAGTTACTGACGAATCTGTCATTTAAGCTCGACACAAAAGTGTTAAAACTATGCATTTATGTCGAATAAAAAAATCTTTGCGTTAAACGTGGTCTCACCCAGCTGTATCGAACGAAACATCGATCCACACCGAGAATCGAGATATCCCCCGTTTCAGATGATTCACGTATCCGAGCTCAACGTAAACGCATCAGAATCGTGAAATTTGCCGAGAAACACGAATTTCTGGCATTCATTATAGTTTTTCACGGCTGTATCGGATGAAAAATCGATATCCGAGAACCGAAATTTCCCGAGTTTTGAAAGATTCTCGCGTCGCAGCTCAACGAAAACAGGTAAAGACTGTGCATTTTGTCTCGAGAAACAGGATTCTTGCGTTAATCAACGTCTCGCACGGTTGTATCGAACGAAATATCGATCTGCACCGAGAAACGAGATGTTCCCAGTTTTGGGCGATTCTGTAATCTCAGCTCGACGTATATGTGATAAAATCATTGAATCCTCCCGAAAACATGAACTTCTTGCATCGCACGACGCTTTGCACGGCCTCATCTAACGAAACATCGATCTACAGCGAGAAACGATATGTCTCCAGTTTCGGGCGATCTGGCATCTTAGCTTAACGTAAACGTGTCGAATTTGTTCAGTTTGTACGGAAACACGAAATTCTTGAATCAATCGTCGTTTCGCACGACCGTATCAAACGAAAAATCAATAACCGAGACTGGAGATATCTGGAGTTACAGACGAATCTGTCATTTTAGCTCGACATAAAAGTGTAAAAACTATGCATTTTTGTCGGATAAAAAAATCTTTGCGTTAAACGTGGTCTCACCCAGCTGTATCGAACGAAACATCGATCCACACCGAGAATCAAGATATCCCCCGTTTCAGATGATTCACGTATCCGAGCTCATCGTAAACGCATCAAAATCGTTAAATTTGCCGAGAAACACGAAGTTGTGGCATTTATCATAGTTTCGCACGGCTGTATCGAATGAAAAATCGATAACCGAGAACCAAAATTTCGCGAGTTTTGAAAGATTCTCGCATCGCAGCTCAACGTAAACGTGTAAAGACTGGACATTTTGTCTCGAGAAACGGGATTCTTGCGATAATCAACGTCTCGCACGGTTGTATCAAACGAAACATCGATCTGCACCGAGAAACGAGATGTTCCCAGTTTTGGGCGATTCTGTAATCTTAGCTCGACGTATATGTGTTAAAATCATTGAATCCTTCCGAAAACATAAATTTCTTGCATTAAAGGACGCTTTGCACGGCCTCATCCAACGAAACATCGATCTGCAGCAAGAAACGAGATGTCTCCAGTTTCGGGCGATATCGCATCTTAGCTTGATGTGAACGAGTTGAAATAGTTCAGTTTGTAAAGAAACATTGAATTCTTGAATTAATCGTCGTTTTGCAAAGCTGTATCGAAGGAAAAGTCGATTACCGAAAAACGAGATGTCCGGAGTTTCAAACTATTCTGTCATCTCAGCTCGACATAAAATTGTTCAAACTATGCATTTTGTCTCGAAGAACGAGATTATTGCGTTAAACGTCGTCTTGCACGTTTGTAACGAACGAAACATCGATCTACACCAAGAATCGAGATGTCCCGAGTTTCGAATGATTCTGTAATCTCAGCTCGACGTATATGTGTTAAAATCATTAACTTCTCCCAGAAACATGAATTGTTTGCATTGAACGACGCTTCGCACGGCTCTATCTGACGAAACATCGATCCACAGCGAGAAACGAGATGTCTCCAGTTTCGGGCGATATCGCTTCTTAGCTTGATGTGAACGTGGCAAAATAGTTCAGTTTGTAAAGAAACACGAAATTCTTGAATTAATCGTTGTTTTTCAAAGCTGTATCGAAGGAAAAGTTGATCACCGAAAAACGAGATGTCCGGAGTTTTAAACTATTCTGTCATCTCAGCTCGACATTAAAGAGTTCAAACTATGCATTTTGTCTTGAAGAACGGCATTCTTGTGTAAACGTCCTCTCGCACGACTGTATCGAACAAAACATCGATCTACACCAAGAATTGAGATATCCTGAGTTTTGACAGATTCTGTCATCCCAGCAGACATAAACATAATTCTATGCAAATTGTCTCGAAAAACGAAATTTTCGGGTAAAATGACGTCTCGCACGACTGTATCAAACGGAACATAGATCGACACCGAGACTCGAGATGTCCGGAGTTCCGAGCGAACCTGGCATCGTAGCTATATGTGTCCGAACCTTTTAATTCGCCCGGAACAACTTAATTCGTGCAATAATCGTCGTTTTTCACGGCTGTATCGAACGACAAATGAATCACCGAAAATCGAGATTTCCCGAGTTTCGAAAGATTCTGTCATCTTAGCCCGACATAAAAGTGTTCGAACAATGCATTCTGTCTCGAAGAACGAGATTATTGCGTTAAACGTCGTCTTGCACGTTTGTAACGACCAAACATCGATCTACACCAAGAATCGAGATGTCCCGAGTTTCGAACGATTCTGTCATCTTAGCTCGAAGTAAAAGTGTGAAACCTACGCATTTTTTCTGTCAAACAACGAAATTTATGCGTTAAACGACGTCTTGCCCGGCTCTAACGAACGAAACATCGATCCACACCAAGAATCGAGATGTCCGGAGTTTCGAGCAAATCTGGCATCCTGGCTTGACGTATATATTTTAGAATCTTTCAGTTTGTCCGGCAACACTTAATTTTTCCAGCAATCGTCGTTTTTCACTGCTGTATCGCTCGAAAAACCAATCACCGAGAATCGAGATGTATTGAGTTTCGAACGATTCTCGAATCGCAGCTCAACGTAAACGTGTTTGAACTATGCATTTTGTCTCGAAAAACGAGATTGTTTCGTTAAACGTCGTCTTGCACGGTTGTAACGACCAAAACATCGATCCACACCAAGAATCGAGATGTCCCGAGTTTTGAACGATTCTGTAATCTCAGCTCGTCGTATATGTGTTAAAATCATTATCTTCTCCGAGAAACATGAATTGTTTGCATTAAACGACGCTTCGCACGGCTCTATCTGACGAAATATCGATCTACAGCGAGAAACGAGATGTCTCTACTTTCAGGCGATCTGGCATCTCAGCTTAACGTGAACGTGTCAAATTTGTTCAGTTTGTACGGAAACACGGAATTCTTGAATCAATCGTCGTTTCGCACGACCGTATCAAACGAAAAATCAATAACCGAGACTGGAGATATCCGGAGTTACAGACGAATCTGTTATTTGAGCTCGACGTGAAAGTGTTAAAACTATGCATTTTTGTCGAATAACAAAATCTTTGCGTTAAACGTGGTCTCACCCAGCTGTATCGAACGAAACATCGATCCACACCGAGAATCAAGATATGCCCCGTTTCAGATGATTCATGTATCCGAGCTCAACGTAAACGCATCAGAATCGTAAAATTTGCCGAGAAACACGAAGTTCTGGCATTCATCATACTTTTGCACGGCTGTATCGAATGAAAAATCGATAACCGAGAACCAAAATTTCCCGAGTTTTGAAAGATTCTCGCATCGCAGCTCAACGTAAACTCGTAAAAACTGTGCATTCCGTCTCGAGAAACAGGATTCTTGCGTTAATCAACGTCTCGCACGGTTGTATCGAACGAAACATCGATCTGCACCGAGAATCAAGATATCCCCCGTTTCAGATGATTCACGTATCCGAGCTCAACGTAAGCGCATCAGAATCGTGAAATTTGCCTAGAAACACGAAGTTCTGGCATTCATCATAGTTTCGCACGGCTGTATCGAATGAAAAATCGATAACCGAGAACCAAAACTTCCCGAATTTTGAAAGATTCTTGCATCGCAGCTCAACGTAAACGTGTAAGGACTGTGCATTTCGTCTCGAGAAACAGGATTCTTTCGTTGATCAACGTCTCGCACGGTCGTATTGAACGAAACATCGATCTGCACCGAGAGACGAGATGTTCCCAGTTTTGGGCGATTCTGTAATCTTAGCTCGACGTATATGTGTTAAAATCATTAAATCCTTCCAAAAACATGAATTTCTTGCGTCGAACGACGCTTTGCACGGCCTCATCCAACGAAACATCGATCTACAGCGAGAAACGACATGTCTCCAGTTTCGGGCGATAACGCATCTTAGCTTAATGTGAACGTGTCAAAATAGTTTAGTTTGTAAACAAACATTTCATTCTTGAATTTATTGTCGTTTTGCAAAGCTGTATCAAAGGAAAATTGATCACCGAAAAACGAGATGTCCGGAGTTTCAAACTATCCTGTCTCGCCTGGCTCTATCGAACGAAACATCGATCCACACCGAGAATCGAGATGTCCGGAGTGCCGAGCAAATTTGGCACCATAGCTTGACTTATATGTATCAGGATCGTTCATTTCGTCTGGAAACACTGAATCCTTGCATTATCCGTCGGTTTTCACGGCTGTATCGCTCGAAATACCAATCACCGAGAATCGAGATGTATCGAGTTTCGAACGATTCTCGATTCGCAGCTTAACGTAAACGTGTTTAGACTATGCATTCTGTCTCGAAAAACAAGATTATTGCGTTAAACGTCGTCTTGCACGGTTGTAACGAACAAAACATCGATCTACACTAAGAATCGAGATGTCCCGAGTTTCGAACGATTCTGTAATCTCAGCTCGACGTATATGTGTTAAAATTATTAACTTCTCCCAGAAACATGAATCGTTTGCATTGAACGACGCTTCGCAACGGCTCTATCTGACGAATTATCGATCTACAGCGAGAAACGAGATGTCGCCAGTTTCGGGCGATATCGCATCTTAGCTTGATGTGAACGTGTCAAAATAGTTCAGTTTGTGAAGAAACACGAAATTCTTGAATTAATCGTTGTTTTGCAAAGCTGTATCGGAGAAAAAGTCGATCACCGAAAAACGAGATATCCGGAGTTTCAAACTATTCTGTCATCTCAGCTCGACATAAAAGAGTTCAAACTATGCATTTTGTCTCGAAGAACGGCATTCTTGTGTAAACGTCCTCTCGCACGACTGTATCGAACGAAACATCGATCTACACCAAGAATTGAGATATCCCGAGTTTTGACAGATTCTGTCATCCCAGCTAGACATAAGCGTGTTGATTCTATGCAAATTGTCTCAAAAAAAAAATTTTTGCGTTAAATGACTTCTCGCACGACTGTATCAAACGAAACATAGATCGACACCGAGACTCGGGATGTGCGGAGTTCCGAGCGAACCTGGCATCGTAGCTATATGTGTCCGAACCTTTCAATTCGCCCGATACGACTTAGTTCTTGCATTAATCGTCGTTTTTCACGGCTGTAACGAACGACAAATAAATCACCGAGAATCGAGATGTCCCGAGTTTCGAAAGATTCTGTCATCTCAGCTCGACATAAAAGCGTTCGAACTATGCATTTTGTCTCGAAGAACGAGATTATTGCGTTAAACGTCGTCTTGCACGTTCGTTACGAACGAAACATCGATCTACACCAAGAATCGAGATGTCCCGAGTTTCGAACGATTCTGTAATCTCAGCTCGACGTATATGTGTTAAAATCATTAACTTCTCCCAGAAACATGAATTGTTTGCATTGAACGACGCTTCGCAAGGCCCTATCTAACGAAACATCGATCTACAGCGAGAAACGACATGTCTCTATTTTCAGGCGATCTGGCATCTCAGCTTAACGTGAACGTGTCAAATTTGTTCAGTTTGTACGGAAACACGAAATTCTTGAATCAATCGTCGTTTCGCACGACCGTATCAAACGAAAAATCAATAACCGAGACTGGAGATATCCGCAGTTACAGACAAATCTGTCATTTTAGCTCGACGTGAAAGTGTCAAAACTATGCATTTTTGTCGGATAACAAAATCTTTGCGTTAAACGTGGTCTCACCCAGCTGTATCGAACGAAACATCGATCCACACCGAGAATCGAGATATCCCCCGTTTCAGATGATTCACGTATCCGAGCTCAACGTAAACGCATCAGAATCGTGAAATTTGCCGAGAAACACGAATTTCTGGCATTCATTATAGTTTTTCACGGCTGTATTGGATGAAAAATCGATATCCGAGAACCGAAATTTCCCGAGTTTTGAAAGATTCTCGCGTCGCAGCTCAACGAAAACAGGTAAAGACTGTGCATTTTGTGTCGAGAAACAGGATTCTTGCGTTAATCAACGTCTCGCACGGTTGTATCGAACGAAATATCGATCTGCACCGAGAAACGAGATGTTCCCAGTTTTGGGCGATTCTGTAATTTCAGCTCGACGTATATGTGTTAAAATCATTGAATCCTCCCGAAAACATGAACTTCTTGCATCGCACGACGCTTTGCACGGCCTCATCTAACGAAACATCGATCTACAGCGAGAAACGATATGTCTCCAGTTTCGGGCGATCTGGCATCTTAGCTTAACGTAAACGTGTCGAATTTGTTCAGTTTGTACGGAAACACGAAATTCTTGAATCAATCGTCGTTTCGCACGACCGTATCAAACGAAAAATCAATAACCGAGACTGGAGATATCTGGAGTTACAGACGAATCTGTCATTTTAGCTAGACATAAAAGTGTAAAAACTATGCATTTTTGTCGGATAAAAAAATCTTTGCGTTAAACGTGGTCTCACCCAGCTGTATCGAACGAAACATCGATCCACACCGAGAATCAAGATATCCCCCGTTTCAGATGATTCACGTATCCCAGCTCATCGTAAACGCATCAAAATCGTTAAATTTGCCGAGAAACACGAAGTTGTGGCATTTATCATAGTTTCGCACGGCTGTATCGAATGAAAAATCGATAACCGAGAACCAAAATTTCCCGAGTTTTGAAAGACTCTCGCATCGCAGCTCAACGTAAACGTGTAAAGACTGGGCATTTTGTCTCGAGAAACGGGATTCTTGCGTTAATCAACGTCTCGCACGGTTGTATCAAACGAAACATCGATCTGCACCGAGAAACGAGATAATCCTAGTTTTGGGCGATTCTATAATCTTAGCTCGACGTCTATGTGTTAAACTATTGAATCCTTCCGAAAAAACGAATTTCTTGCATCGAACGACGCTTTGCACGGCCTCATCACACGAAACATCGATCTACAGCGAGAAACGATATGTCTCCAGTTTCGGGCGATCTGGCATCTTAGCTTAACGTAAACGTGTCGAATTTGT
The DNA here is from genome assembly GCA_949699805.1 of Tromatobia lineatoria. Taxonomy (NCBI): domain Eukaryota; kingdom Metazoa; phylum Arthropoda; class Insecta; order Hymenoptera; family Ichneumonidae; genus Tromatobia; species Tromatobia lineatoria. The sequence continues at coordinate 19,368,022 of OX453038.1, read as the reverse complement.
TCAGTTTGTACGGAAACACGAAATTCTTGAATCAATCGTCGTTTCGCACGACCGTATCAAACGAAAAATCAATAACCGAGACTGGAGATATCTGGAGTTACAGACGAATCTGTCATTTTAGCTCGACATAAAAGTGTAAAAACTATGCATTTTTGTCGGATAAAAAAATCTTTGCGTTAAACGTGGTCTCACCCAGCTGTATCGAACGAAACATCGATCCACACCGAGAATCAAGATATCCCCCGTTTCAGATGATTTACGTATCCCAGCTCATCGTAAACGCATCAAAATCGTTAATTTTGCCGAGAAACACGAAGTTGTGGCATTTATCATAGTTTCGCACGGCTGTATCGAATGAAAAATCGATAACCGAGAACCAAAATTTCCCGAGTTTTGAAAGATTCTCGCATCGCAGCTCAACGTAATCGTGTGAAGAATGTGCATTTTGTCTCGAGAAACGGGATTCTTGCGTTAATCAACGTCTCGCACGGTTGTATCAAACGAAACATCGATCTGCACCGAGAAACGAGATGTTCCCAGTTTTGGGCGATTCTGTAATCTTAGCTCGACGTATATGTGTTAAAATCATTGAATCCTTCCGAAAACATAAATTTCTTGCATTAAAGGACGCTTTGCACGGCCTCATCCAACGAAACATCGATCTGCAGCAAGAAACGAGATGTCTCCAGTTTCGGGCGATATCGCATCTTAGCTTGATGTGAACGAGTTGAAATAGTTCAGTTTGTAAAGAAACATTGAATTCTTGAATTAATCGTCGTTTTGCAAAGCTGTATCGAAAGGAAAGTCGATTACCGAAAAACGAAATGTCCGGAGATTCAAACTATTCTGTCATCTCAGCTCGACATAAAAGTGTTCAAACTATGCATTTTGTCTCGAAGACCGGCATTCTTGTGTGAACGTCCTCTCGCACGACTGTATCGAACGAAACATCGATCTACACCAAGAATTGAGATATCCCGAGTTTCGACAGATTCTGTCATTCCAGCTAGACATGAACGTGTTAATTCTATGCAAATTGTCTCAAAAAACAAAATTTTTGCGTTAAATGACTTCTCGCACGACTTTATCAAACGGAACATAGATCGACGCCGAGACTCGAGATGTGCGGAGTTCCGAGCGAACCTGGCATCGTAGCTACATGTGTCCGAACCTTTCAATTCGCCCGGAACAACTTCATTCTTGTGTCAAATTTGTTCAGTTTGTACGGAAAGACGCAATTCTTGAATCAATCGTCGTTTCGCACGACCGTATCAAACGAAAAATCGATAACCGAGACAGGAGATATCCGGAGTTACAGACGAATCTGTCATCTTAGCTCGACATAAAAGTGTTCAAACTATGCATTTTTGTCGAATACCAAAATTTTTGCGTTGAACGTTGTCTCGCCCGGCTGTATCGAACGAAACATCGATCCCCACCGAGAATCGACATATCCCCCGTTCCGGACGATTCACGTATCCCAGCTCATCGTAAACGCATCAAAATCGTTAAATTTGCCGAGAAACACGAAGTTCTGGCTTTCATCATAGTTTTGCACAGCTGTATCGAATGAAAAATCGATAACCGAGAACCAAAATTTCCCGTGGTTTGAAAAATTCTCGCATCGCAGCTCAGCGTAAACGTGTAAAGACTGGGCATTTTGTCTCGAGAAACGGGATTCTTGCGTTAATCAACGTCTCGCACGGTTGTATCAAACGAAACATCGATCTGCACCGAGAAACGAGATGTTCCCAGTTTTGGGCGATTCTGTAATCTTAGCTCGACGTCTATGTGTTAAAATCATTGAATCCTTCCGAAAACACGAATTTCTTGCATCGAACGACGCTTTGCACGGCCTCATCACACGAAACATCGATCTACAGATAGAAACGAGATGTCTCCAGTTTCGGGCGATATCGCATCTTAGCTTGATGTGAACGTGTCAAAATAGTTCAGTTTGTAAAGAAACATTGAATTCTTGAATTAATCGTTGTTTTGCAAAGCTGTATCGAAGGAAAAGTCGATCACCGGAAAACGAGATGTCCGGAGTTTCAAACTATTCTGTCATCTCAGCTCGACATAAAAGTGTTCAAACTATGCATTTTGTCTCGAAGACCGGCATTCTTCTGTGAACGTCCTCTCGCACGACTGTATCGAACGAAACATCGATCTACACCAAGAATTGAGATATCCCGAGTTTTGACAGATCCTGTCATCCCAGCTAGACATGAACGTGTTAATTCTATGCAAATTGTCTTAAAAAACAAAATTTTTGCGTTAAATGACTTCTCGCACGACTGTATCAAACGGAACATAGATCGACACCGAGACTCGAGATGTCCGGAGTTCCGAGCGAACCTGGCATCGTAGCTCTATGTTTCCGAACCTTTCAATTCGCCCGGAACAACTTTATTCTTGCATTAATCGTCTTTTTTCACGGCTAAATCGAACGAAAATCAATCACCGAGAATCGAGATGTCCCGAGTTTCGAACGATTCTGTCATCTTCGCTCGACGTAAAAGTGTGAAAACTACGCATTTTTTTGTCGAACAACGGAATTTATGCGTTAAACGACGTCTCGCCCGGCTCTTCCGAACGAAACATCGATCCACACCAAGAATCGAGATTTCCGGAGTTCCGAGCAAATCTGGCATCATAGCTTGACTTATAAGCATCAGGATCGTTTATTTCGTCAGGAAACACTGAATCCTTGCACTATTCATCGTTTTTCACGGCTATATCGCTCGAAAAACCAGTCACCGAAAATCGAGATGTATCGAGTTTTTAACGATTCTCGAATCGCAGCTCAACGTAAACGTGTTTAGACTATGCATTTTGTCTCGAAAAACGAGATTATTGCGTTGAACGTCGTCTTGCACGGTTGTAACGAACAAAACATCGATCTACTTCAAGAATCGAGATGTCCCGAGTTTCGAACGATTTTGTAATGTCAGCTCGACGTACATGTGTTGAAGTCATTTACCTCTCCCGGAAACACGAATTTTTTGCATTAAACGACGCTCCGCACGGCTCTATCTAACGAAACATCGATCTACAGAGAGAAACGAGATGTCTCTAGTTTCGGGCGGTCTGGCACCTCAGCTTAACGTAAACGTGTCAAATTTGTTCAGTTTGTACGGAAAGACGCAATTCTTGAATCAATCGTCGTTTCGCACGACCGTATCAAACGAAAAATCAATAACCGAGACTGGAGATATCCGGAGTTACAGACGAATCTGTCATTTAAGCTCGACATAAAAGTGTTAAAACTATGCATTTTCGTCGGATAAAAAAATCTTTGCGTTAAACGTGGTCTCACCCAGCTGTATCGAACGAAACATCGATCCACACCGAGAAACAAGATATCCCCCGTTTCAGATGATTCACGTATCCGAGCTTAACGTAAACGCATCGGAATCGTGAAATTTGCCGAGAAATACAAAGTTCTGGCATTTATCATAGTTTTTCACGGCTGTATCGAATAAAAAATCGATAACCGAAAACCGAAATTTCCCGAATTTTGACAGATTCTCGCGTCGCTGCTCAACGTAAACGTGTAAAGACTGTGCACTTTGTCTCGAAAAACGGGATTCTTGCGTTAATCAACGTCTCGCACGGTTGTATCAAACGAAACATCGATCTGCACCGAGAAACGAGATGTTCCCAGTTTTGGGCGATTCTGTAATCTTAGCTCGACGTATATGTGTTAAAATCATTGAATCCTTCCGAAAACATAAATTTCTTGCATCAAAGGACGCTTTGCACGGCCTCATCCAACGAAACATCGATCTACAGCGAGAAACGAGATGTCTCCAGTTTCGGGCGATATCGCATCTGAGCTTGATGTGAACGAGTCAAAATAGTTCAGTTTGTAAAGAAACATTGAATTCTGGAATTAATCGTCGTTTTGCAAAGCTGTATCGAAGGGAAAGTCGATTACCGAACGACATGTCCGGAGATTCAAACTATTCTGTCATCTCAGCTCGACATAAAAGTGTTCAAACTATGCATTATGTCTCGAAGAACGGCATTCTTGTGTGAACGTCCTCTCGCACGACTGTATCGAACGAAACATCGATCTACACCAAGAATTGAGATATCCCGAGTTTCGACAGATTCTGTCATCCCAGCTAGACATGAACGTGTTAATTCTATGCAAATTGTTTCAAAAAACAAAATTTTTGCGTTAAATGACTTCTCGCACGACTGTATCAAACGGAACATAGATCGACACCGAGACTCGAGATGTGCGGAGTTCCGGGCGAACCTGGCATCGTAGCTATATGTGTCCGAACCTTTCAATTCGCCCGGAACAACTTAATTCTTGTATTAATCGTCGTTTTTCACGGCTGTAACGAACGACAAATAAATCACCGAGAATCGAGATGTCCCGAGTTTTGAAAGATTCTGTCATCTCAGCTCGACGTAAAAGTGGAAAAACTACGCATTTTTTGTCGAACAATGAAATTCTTGCGTTAAACGACGTCTCGCCCGGCTCTACCGAACGAAACATCGATCCACACCGAGAATCGAGATGTCCGGAGTTCCGAGCATATCTGGCACCATAGCTTGACTTATATATATCAGGATCGTTCATTTCGTCCGGAAACACTGAATCCTTGCATTGTCCGTCGGTTTTCACGGCTGTATCGCTCGAAAAACCAATCACCGACAATCGAGATGTATCGAGATTCGAACGATTCTCGATTCGCAGCTCAACGTAAACGTGTTTAGACTATGCGTTCCGTCTCGAAAAAAAAGATTATTGCGTTAAACGTCGTCTTGCACGGTTGTAACGAAATAAACATCAATCTACACCAACAATCGAGACGTACCGAGTTTCGATCGATTCTGTAATCTCAGCTCGACGTATATGTGTTAAAATCATTTATTTCTCCCGAAAACACAAATTTTCTGCATTGAACGACGCTTCGCACGGCTCTATCTGACGAAACATCGATCTACAGCGAGAAACGAGATGTCTCCAGTTTCAGGCGATATCGCATCTAAGCTTGATGTGAATGTGTCAAAATAGTTAAGTTTGTAAAGAAACATGAAATTCTTGAATTAATCGTTGTTTTGCAAAGCTGTATCGAAGGAAAAGTCGATCACCGAAAAACGAGATGTCCAGAGTTTTAAACTATTCTGTCACCTCAGCTCGACATAAAAGTGATCAAACTATGCATTTTGTCTCGAAGAACGGCATTCTTGTGTAAACGTCCTCTCGCACGAATGTATCAAACGAAACATCGATCTACACCAAGAATTGAGATATCCCGAGTTTTGACAGATTCTGTCATCCTAGCTGGACATAAGCGTGTTAATTCTATGCAAATTGTCTCAAAAAACGAAATTTTCGGGTTAAATGACGTCTCGCACGACTGTATCAAACGGAATATAGATCGACACCGAGACTCGAGATGTCCGGAGTTCCGAGCGAACCTGGCATCGTAGCTATATGTGTCCGAACCTTTCAGATCGCCCGGAACAACTTTATTTTTGCATTAATCGTCGTTTTTCACAGCTAAATCGAACGGAAATCAATCACCGAGAATCGAGATGTCCCGAGTTTCGAACGATTCTGTCATCTTAGCTCGACGTAAAAGTGTAAAAACTACGCATTTTTTTGTCGAACAACGAAATTCATGAGTTAAACGCCGTCTCGCCCGGCTGTATCGAACGAAACATCGATCCACACCAAGAATCGAGATGTCCAGAGTTCCAAGCAAATCTGGCATCTTAACTTGACGTATATGAGTCGGTATCGTTCAATTCGTTCGGGAACTCAAAACTTTTGCATTAATCGTTTTTCTTACTGCTGTATCGAAAGAAAAATCGATCACCGACATACGAGATGTGCGGAATTTTAAACGATTCTGTCATCTAAGCTCGACATAAAAGTTTTCAAACTTCGCATATTGTCTCGAAGAACGAGAATCTTGTGTGAAGGTCGTCTCGCACGACTGTATCGAACGAACCATCGATATACAACAAGAATCGAGATACCCCGAGTATCGACAGATTCTGTCATCTCAGCTTGAGATAAACGTGTTAGAACTATGCAAATTGTCTTAAAAAACGAAATTTTGAGGTCGAATGTCGTCTCGCATGACTGTATCAAACGGAACATAGATCGACACCGACACTCGATATGTCCGGAGTGCCGAGCAAACCTGGCATCGTAGCTTGACGGATGTGTCCGAACCTTCCAATTTGCCCGGATCAACTAAATTCTTGCATCAATCGTTGTTTGTTACGGCTGTGTCGAACGACAAATAATTCACCGAGAATCGAGATGTCCCGAGTTTCGAAAGATTCTGTCATCTTAGCTCGACATAAAAGCGTTCGAACTATGCATTTCGTTTCGAAGAACGATATTATTGCGTTAAACGTCGTCTTGCACGTTTGTAACGAACCAAACATCGATCTACACCAAGAATTGAGATGTCCCGAGTTTCGAACGATTTTGTCATCTTAGCTTGACGTAAAAGTGTAAAACCTACGCATTTTTTTGTCAAACAACGGAATTCATGCGTTAAACGACGTCTCGCCCGGCTCTATCGAAAAAAACATCGATCCACACCAAGAATCGAGATGTCCGGAGTTCCGAGCAAATCTGGCATCATAGCTTGACTTATAAGCATCAGGATCGTTTATTTCGTCAGGAAACACTGAATCCTTGCAATATTCGTCGTTTTTCACGGCTATATCGCTCGAAAAACCAGTCACCGAAAATCGAGATGTATCGAGTTTTTAACGATTCTCGAATCGCAGCTCAACGTAAACGTGTTTAGACTATGCATTTTGTCTCGAAAAACGAGATTATTGCGTTGAACGTCGTCTTGCACGGTTGTAACGAACAAAACATCGATCTACTTCAAGAATCGAGATGTCCCGAGTTTCGAACGATTTTGTAATGTCAGCTCGACGTACATGTGTTGAAGTCATTTACCTCTCCCGGAAACACGAATTTTTTGCATTAAACGACGCTCCGCACGGCTCTATCTAACGAAACATCGATCTACAGAGAGAAACGAGATGTCTCTAGTTTCGGGCGGTCTGGCACCTCAGCTTAACGTAAACGTGTCAAATTTGTTCAGTTTGTACGGAAAGACGCAATTCTTGAATCAATCGTCGTTTCGCACGACCGTATCAAACGAAAAATCAATAACCGAGACTGAAGATATCCGGAGTTACAGACGAATCTGTCATTTAAGCTCGACATAAAAGTGTTAAAACTATGCATTTTCGTCGGATAAAAAAATCTTTGCGTTAAACGTGGTCTCACCCAGCTGTATCGAACGAAACATCGATCCACACCGAGAAACAAGATATCCCCCGTTTCAGATGATTCACGTATCCGAGCTTAACGTAAACGCATCAGAATCGTGAAATTTGCCGAGAAATATAAAGTTCTGGCATTTATCATAGTTTTTCACGGCTGTATCGAATAAAAAATCGATAACCGAAAACCGAAATTTCCCGAATTTTGACAGATTCTCGCGTCGCTGCTCAACGTAAACGTGTAAAGACTGTGCACTTTGTCTCGAAAAACGGGATTCTTGCGTTAATCAACGTCTCGCACGGTTGTATCAAACGAAACATCGATCTGCACCGAGAAACGAGATGTTCCCAGTTTTGGGCGATTCTGTAATCTTAGCTCGACGTATATGTGTTAAAATCATTGAATCCTTCCGAAAACATAAATTTCTTGCATCAAAGGACGCTTTGCACGGCCTCATCCAACGAAACATCGATCTACAGCGAGAAACGAGATGTCTCCAGTTTCGGGCGATATCGCATCTGAGCTTGATGTGAACGAGTCAAAATAGTTCAGTTTGTAAAGAAACATTGAATTCTGGAATTAATCGTCGTTTTGCAAAGCTGTATCGAAGGGAAAGTCGATTACCGAACGACATGTCCGGAGATTCAAACTATTCTGTCATCTCAGCTCGACATAAAAGTGTTCAAACTATGCATTATGTCTCGAAGAACGGCATTCTTGTGTGAACGTCCTCTCGCACGACTGTATCGAACGAAACATCGATCTACACCAAGAATTGAGATATCCCGAGTTTCGACAGATTCTGTTATTCCAGCTAGACATGAACGTTTTAATTCTATGCAAATTGTCTCAAAAAACAAAATTTTTGCGTTAAATGACTTCTCGCACGACTTTATCAAACGGAACATAGATCGACGCCGAGACTCGAGATGTGCGGAGTTCCGAGCGAACCTGGCATCGTAGCTACATGTGTCCGAACCTTTCAATTCGCCCGGAACAACTTCATTCTTGTGTCAAATTTGTTCAGTTTGTACGAAAAGACGCAATTTTTGAATCAATCGTCGTTTCGCACGACCGTATCAAACGAAAAATCGATAACCGAGACAGGAGATATCCGGAGTTACAGACGAATCTGTCATCTTAGCTCGACATAAAAGTGTTCAAACTATGCATTTTTGTCGAATACCAAAATTTTTGCGTTGAACGTTGTCTCGCCCGGCTGTATCGAACGAAACATCGATCCCCACCGAGAATCGACATATCCCCCGTTCCGGACGATTCACGTATCCCAGCTCATCGTAAACGCATCAAAATCGTTAAATTTGCCGAGAAACACGAAGTTCTGGCTTTCATCATAGTTTTGCACAGCTGTATCGAATGAAAAATCGATAACCGAGAACCAAAATTTCCCGTGGTTTGAAAAATTCTCGCATCGCAGCTTAGCGTAAACGTGTAAAGACTGGGCATTTTGTCTCGAGAAACGGGAATCTTGCGTTAATCAACGTCTCGCACGGTTGTATCAAACGAAACATCGATCTGCACCGAGAAACGAGATGTTCCCAGTTTTGGGCGATTCTGTAATCTTAGCTCGACGTCTATGTGTTAAAATCATTGAATCCTTCCGAAAACACGAATTTCTTGCATCGAACGACGCTTTGCACGGCCTCATCACACGAAACATCGATCTACAGCCAGAAACGAGATGTCTCCAGTTTCGGGCGATATCGCATCTTAGCTTGATGTGAACGTGTCAAAATAGTTCAGTTTGTAAAGAAACATTGAATTCTTGAATTAATCGTTGTTTTGCAAAGCTGTATCGAAGGAAAAGTCGATCACCGGAAAACGAGATGTCCGGAGTTTCAAACTATTCTGTCATCTCAGCTCGACATAAAAGTGTTCAAACTATGCATTTTGTCTCGAAGACCGGCATTCTTCTGTGAACGTCCTCTCGCACGACTGTATCGAACGAAACATCGATCTACACCAAGAATTGAGATATCCCGAGTTTTGACAGATCCTGTCATCCCAGCTAGACATGAACGTGTTAATTCTATGCAAATTGTCTTTAAAAACAAAATTTTTGCGTTAAATGACTTCTCGCACGACTGTATCAAACGGAACATAGATCGACACCGAGACTCGAGATGTCCGGAGTTCCGAGCGAACCTGGCATCGTAGCTCTATGTTTCCGAACCTTTCAATTCACCCGGAACAACTTTATTCTTGCATTAATCGTCTTTTTTCACGGCTAAATCGAACGAAAATCAATCACCGAGAATCGAGATGTCCCGAGTTTCGAACGATTCTGTCATCTTAGCTCGACGTAAAAGTGTAAAAACTACGCATTTTTTTGTCGAACAACGAAATTCATGAGTTAAACGCCGTCTCGCCCGGCTGTATCGAACGAAACATCGATCCACACCAAGAATCGAGATGTCCGGAGTTCCGAGCAAATCTGGCATCTTAACTTGACGTATATGAGTCGGTATCGTTCAATTCCTTCGGGAACTCAAAACTTTTGCATTAATCGTTTTTTTTTACTGCTGTATTGAAAGAAAAATCGATCACCGACATACGAGATGTGCGGAGTTTTAAACGATTCTGTCATCTAAGCTCGACATAAAAGTTTCCAAACTTCGCATTTTGTCTCGAAGAACGAGATCCTTGTGTGAAGGTCGTCTCGCACGACTGTATCGAACGAACCACCGATATACAACAAGAATCGAGATATCCCGAGTATCGACAGATTCTGTCATCTCAGCTTGAGATAAACGTGTTAAAACTATGCAAATTGTCTCAAAAAACGAAATTTTCAGGTTGAATGTCGTCTCGCACGACTGTATCAAACGGAACATAGATCGACACCGACACTCGATATGTCCGGAGTTCCGAGCAAACCTGGCATCGTAGCTTGACGGATGTGTCCGAACCTTCCAATTCGCCCGGAACAACTAAATTCTTGCATCAATCGTTGTTTTTCACGGCTGTGTCGAACGACAAATAAATCACCGAGAATCGAGATGTCCCGAGTTTCGAAAGATTCTGTCATCTTAGCTCGACATAAAAGCGTTCGAACTATGCATTTCGTTTCGAAGAACGATATTATTGCGTTAATCGTCGTCTTGCACCTTTGTAACGAACCAAACTTCGATCTACACCAAGAATCGAGATGTCCCGAATTTCGAACGATTCTGTCATATTAGCTTGACGTAAAAGTGTAAAACCTACGCATTTTTTTGTCAAACAACGGAATTCATGCTTTAAACGAGATAGAGCTCTCCCGGCTCTATCGAACGAAACATCGATCCACACCAAGAATCGAGATGTCCGGAGTTCCGAGCAAATCTGGCATCATAGCTTGACTTATAAGCATCAGGATCGTTTATGTTGTCAGGAAACACTAAATCCTCGCACTATTCGTCGTTTTTCACGGCTATATCGCTCGAAAAACCAGTCACCGAAAATCGAGATGTATCGGGTTTTTAACGATTCTCGGATCGCAGCTCAACGTAAACGTGTTTAGACTATGCATTTTGTCTCGAAAAACGAGATTATTGCGTTGAACGTCGTCTTGCACGGTTGCAACGAACAAAACATTGATCTACTTCAAGAATCGAGATGTCCGGAGTTTCAAACTATTCTGTCATCTCAGCTCGACATAAAAGTGTTCAAACTATGCATTTTGTCTCGAAGACCGGCATTCTTGTGTGAACGTCCTCTCGCACGACTGTATCGAACGAAACATCGATCTACACCAACAATCGAGATGTCCCGAGTTTCGAACGATACTGTAATCTCAGCTCGACGTATATGTGTTAAGATTATTTATCTCTCCCGAAAACACGAATTTTCTGCATTGAACGACGCTTCGCACGGCTCTATGTAACGAAACATCTGTCTACAGCGAGAAACGAGATGTCTCTAGTTTCGGGCGATCTGGCATCTCAGCTCAACGTGAACGTGTGGAATTTGTTCAGTTTGTACGGAAACACGAAATTCTTGAATCAATCGTCGTTTCGCACGACCGTATCAAACGAAAAATCAATAACCGAGACTGGAGATATCCGGAGTTACTGACGAATCTGTCATTTAAGCTCGACACAAAAGTGTTAAAACTATGCATTTTTGTCGAATAAAAAAATCTTTGCGTTAAACGTGGTCTCACCCAGCTGTATCGAACGAAACATCGATCCACACCGAGAATCAAGATATCCCCCGTTTCAGATGATTCACGTATCCGAGCTCAACGTAAACGCATCAGAATCGTGAAATTGACCGAGAAACACGAATTTCTGGCATTCATCATAGTTTTTCACGGCTGTATCGAATGAAAAATCGATAACCGAGAACCGAAATTTCCCGAGTTTCAAAAGATTCTCGCGTCGCAGCTCAACGTAATCGTGTAAAGAATGTGCATTTTGTCTCGAGAAACGGGATTCTTGCGTTAATCAACGTCTCGCACGGTTGTATCAAACGAAACATCGATCTGCACCGAGAAACGAGATGTTCCCAGTTTTGGGCGATTCTGTAATCTAAGCTCGACGTATATGTGTTAAAATCATTGAATCCTTCCGAAAACATAAATTTCTTGCATTAAAGGACGCTTTGCACGGCCTCATCCAACGAAACATCGATCTACAGCCAGAAACGAGATGTCTCTAGTTTCGGGCGATATCGCATCTTAGCTTGATGTGAACGTGTCAAAATAGTTCAGTTTGTAAAGAAACATTAAATTATTGAATGAATCGTCGTTTTGCAAAGCTGTATCGAAGGGAAAGTCGATAACCGAAAAGCGAAATGTCCGGAGATACAAACTATTCTGTCATCTCAGCTCGACTTAAAAGTGTTCAAACTATGCATTTTGTCTCGAAGAACGGCATTCTTGTGTGAACGTCCTCTCGCACGACTGTATCGAACGAAACATCGATCTACACCAAGAATTAAGATATCCCGAGTTTCGACAGATTCTGTCATCCCAGCTAGACATGAAAGTGTTAATTCTATGCAAATTGTCTCAAAAGACAAAATTTTTGCGTTAAATGACTTCTCGCACGACTGTATCAAACGGAACATAGATCGACACCGAGACTCGAGATGTGCGGAGTTCCGAGCGAACCTGGCATCGTAGCTATATGTGTCCGAACCTTTCAATTCGCCCGGAACAACTTAATTCTTGCATTAATCGTTTTTTTTCACGGCTGTAACGAACGACAAATAAATCACCGAGAATCGAGATGCCCCGAGTTTCGAAAGATTCTGTCATCTCAGCTCGACGTAAAAGTGGAAAAACTACGCATTTTCTGTCGAACAATGAAATTCTTGCGTTAAACGACGTCTCGCCCGGCTCTATCGAACGAAACATCGATCCACACCGAGAATCGAGATGTCCGGAGTTCCGAGCATATCTGGCACCATAGCTTGACTCATATGTATCAGGATCGTTCATTTCGTCCGAAAACATTGAATCCTTGCATTATCCGTCGGTTTTCACGGCTGTATCGCTCGAAAAACTAATCACCGAGAATCGAGATGTATCGAGATTCGAACGATTCTCGATTCGCAGCTCAACGTAAACGTGTTTAGACTATGCGTTTTGTCTCGAAAAACAAGATTATTGCATTAAACGTCGTCTTGCACGGTTGTAACGAACTAAACATCGATCTACACCAACAATCGAGATGTCCCGAGTTTCGATCGATTCTGTAATCTCAGCTCGACGTATATGTGTTAAGATCATTTATTTCCCCCGAAAACACGAATTTTCTGCATTGAACGACGCTTCGCACGGCTCTATGTAACGGAACATCTATCTACAGCGAGAAACGAGATGTCTCTAGTTTCGGGCGATCTGGCATCTCAGCTTAACGTGAACGTGTCGAATTTGTTCAGTTTGTACGGAAACACGAAATTCTTGAATCAATCGTCGTTTCACACGACCGTATCAAACGAAAAATCAATAACCGAGACTGGAGATATCCGGAGTTACTGACGAATCTGTCATTTAAGCTCGACAAAAAAGTGTTAAAATTATGCATTTTTGTCGAATAAAAAAATCTTTGCGTTAAACGTGGTTTCACCCAGCTGTATCGAACGAAACATCGATCCACACCGAGAATCGAGATATCCCCCGTTTCAGATGATTCACGTATCCGAGCTCAACGTAAACGCATCAGAATCGTGAAATTTGCCGAGAAACACGAATTTCTGGCATTCATTATAGTTTTTCACGGCTGTATCGGATGAAAAATCGATATCCGAGAACCGAAATTTCCCGAGTTTTGAAAGATTCTCGCGTCGCAGCTCAACGAAAACAGGTAAAGACTGTGCATTTTGTCTCGAGAAACAGGATTCTTGCGTTAATCAACGTCTCGCACGGTTGTATCGAACGAAATATCGATCTGCACCGAGAAACGAGATGTTCCCAGTTTTGGGCGATTCTGTAATTTCAGCTCGACGTATATGTTTTAAAATCATTGAATCCTCCCGAAAACATGAACTTCTTGCATCGCACGACGCTTTGCACGGCCTCATCTAACGAAACATCGATCTACAGCGAGAAACGCGATGTCTCCAGTTTCGGGCGATATCGCATCTTACCTTGATGTGAACGTGTCAAAATAGTTCAGTTTTTGAAGAAACATTGAATTCTTGAATTAATCGTCGTTCCGCAAAGCTGTATCGAAGGAAAAGTCTATCACCGAAAAACGAGATGTCCGGAGTTTCAAACTATTCTGTCATCTCAGCTCGACATAAAAGTGTTCAAACTATGCATTTTGTCTCGATGACCGGCATTCTTGTGTAAAAGTCCTCTCGCACGACTGTATCGAACGAAACATCGATCTACACGAAGAATTGAGATATCCCGAGTTTTGACAGATTCTGTCATCCCATCTAGACATGAACGTGTTAATTCTATGCAAATTGTCTCAAAAAACAAAATTTTTGCGTTAAATGACTTCTAGCACGACTTTATCAAACGGAACATAGATCGACGCCGAGACTCGAGATGTGCGGAGTTCCGAGCGAACCTGGCATCGTAGCTATATGTGTCCGAACCTTTCAATTCGCCCGGAACAACTAAATTCTTGCATTAATCGTCGTTTTCCACGGCTGTATCGAACGACAAATAAATCACCGAGAGTCCAGATGTCCCGAGTTTCGAAAGATTCTGTCATCTTAGCTCGACATAAAAGCGTTCGAACTATGCATTTTGTCGTCTTGCACGTTTGTAACGAACAAAACATCGATCTACACCAAGAATCAAGATGTCCCGAGTTTCCGAACGATTCTGTCATCTTAGCTCGTCGTAAAAGTGTAAAAACTACGCATTTTTTGTCGAACAACGAAATACTTGCGTTAAACGACGTCTCGCCCGGCTCTATCGAACGAAACATCGATCCACACCGATAATCGAGATGTCTGGAGTTCCGAGCATATCTGGCACCATAGCTTGACTTATATGTACCAGGATCGTTCATTCCGTCCGGAAACACTGAATCCTTGCATTATCCTTCGGTTTTCACGGCTGTATCGCTCGAAAAACCAATCACCGAAAATTGAGATGTCCCGAGTATCGAACGATTCTGTAATCTCAGCTCGACGTATATGTGTTGAAATCATTAACTTCTCCTAGAAACATGAATTGTTTGCATTGAACGACGCATCGCACGGCTCTATCTGACGAAACATCGATCTACAGCGAGAAACGAGATGTCTCCAGTTTCGGGCGATATCGCATCTAAGCTTGATGTGAATGTGTCAAAATAGTTAAGTTTGTAAGGAAACATAAAATTATTGAATTAATCGTCGTTTTGCAAAGCTGTATCGAAGGAAAAGTCGATCACCGAAAAACGAGATGTCCAGAGTTTCAAACTATTCTGTCACCTCAGCTCGACATAAAAGTGATCAAACTATGAATTTTGTCTCGAAAAACGGCATTCTTGTGTAAACGTCCTCTCGCACGACTGTATCAAACGAAACATCGATCTACACCAAGAATTGAGATATCCCGAGTTTTGACAGATCCTGTCATCCCAGCTAGACATGAACGTGTTAATTCTATGCAAATTGTCTTTAAAAACAAAATTTTTGCGTTAAATGACTTCTCGCACGACTGTATCAAACGGAACATAGATCGACACCGAGACTCGAGATGTCCGGAGTTCCGAGCGAACCTGGCATCGTAGCTCTATGTTTCCGAACCTTTCAATTCACCCGGAACAACTTTATTCTTGCATTAATCGTCTTTTTTCACGGCTAAATCGAACGAAAATCAATCACCGAGAATCGAGATGTCCCGAGTTTCGAACGATTCTGTCATCTTAGCTCGACGTAAAAGTGTAAAAACTACGCATTTTTTTGTCGAACAACGAAATTCATGAGTTAAACGCCGTCTCGCCCGGCTGTATCGAACGAAACATCGATCCACACCAAGAATCGAGATGTCCGGAGTTCCGAGCAAATCTGGCATCTTAACTTGACGTATATGAGTCGGTATCGTTCAATTCCTTCGGGAACTCAAAACTTTTGCATTAATCGTTTTTTTTTACTGCTGTATTGAAAGAAAAATCGATCACCGACATACGAGATGTGCGGAGTTTTAAACGATTCTGTCATCTAAGCTCGACATAAAAGTTTCCAAACTTCGCATTTTGTCTCGAAGAACGAGATCCTTGTGTGAAGGTCGTCTCGCACGACTGTATCGAACGAACCACCGATATACAACAAGAATCGAGATATCCCGAGTATCGACAGATTCTGTCATCTCAGCTTGAGATAAACGTGTTAAAACTATGCAAATTGTCTCAAAAAACGAAATTTTCAGGTTGAATGTCGTCTCGCACGACTGTATCAAACGGAACATAGATCGACACCGACACTCGATATGTCCGGAGTTCCGAGCAAACCTGGCATCGTAGCTTGACGGATGTGTCCGAACCTTCCAATTCGCCCGGAACAACTAAATTCTTGCATCAATCGTTGTTTTTCACGGCTGTGTCGAACGACAAATAAATCACCGAGAATCGAGATGTCCCGAGTTTCGAAAGATTCTGTCATCTTAGCTCGACATAAAAGCGTTCGAACTATGCATTTCGTTTCGAAGAACGATATTATTGCGTTAATCGTCGTCTTGCACCTTTGTAACGAACCAAACTTCGATCTACACCAAGAATCGAGATGTCCCGAATTTCGAACGATTCTGTCATATTAGCTTGACGTAAAAGTGTAAAACCTACGCATTTTTTTGTCAAACAACGGAATTCATGCTTTAAACGAGATAGAGCTCTCCCGGCTCTATCGAACGAAACATCGATCCACACCAAGAATCGAGATGTCCGGAGTTCCGAGCAAATCTGGCATCATAGCTTGACTTATAAGCATCAGGATCGTTTATGTTGTCAGGAAACACTAAATCCTCGCACTATTCGTCGTTTTTCACGGCTATATCGCTCGAAAAACCAGTCACCGAAAATCGAGATGTATCGGGTTTTTAACGATTCTCGGATCGCAGCTCAACGTAAACGTGTTTAGACTATGCATTTTGTCTCGAAAAACGAGATTATTGCGTTGAACGTCGTCTTGCACGGTTGCAACGAACAAAACATTGATCTACTTCAAGAATCGAGATGTCCGGAGTTTCAAACTATTCTGTCATCTCAGCTCGACATAAAAGTGTTCAAACTATGCATTTTGTCTCGAAGACCGGCATTCTTGTGTGAACGTCCTCTCGCACGACTGTATCGAACGAAACATCGATCTACACCAACAATCGAGATGTCCCGAGTTTCGAACGATACTGTAATCTCAGCTCGACGTATATGTGTTAAGATTATTTATCTCTCCCGAAAACACGAATTTTCTGCATTGAACGACGCTTCGCACGGCTCTATGTAACGAAACATCTGTCTACAGCGAGAAACGAGATGTCTCTAGTTTCGGGCGATCTGGCATCTCAGCTCAACGTGAACGTGTGGAATTTGTTCAGTTTGTACGGAAACACGAAATTCTTGAATCAATCGTCGTTTCGCACGACCGTATCAAACGAAAAATCAATAACCGAGACTGGAGATATCCGGAGTTACTGACGAATCTGTCATTTAAGCTCGACACAAAAGTGTTAAAACTATGCATTTTTGTCGAATAAAAAAATCTTTGCGTTAAACGTGGTCTCACCCAGCTGTATCGAACGAAACATCGATCCACACCGAGAATCAAGATATCCCCCGTTTCAGATGATTCACGTATCCGAGCTCAACGTAAACGCATCAGAATCGTGAAATTGACCGAGAAACACGAATTTCTGGCATTCATCATAGTTTTTCACGGCTGTATCGAATGAAAAATCGATAACCGAGAACCGAAATTTCCCGAGTTTCAAAAGATTCTCGCGTCGCAGCTCAACGTAATCGTGTAAAGAATGTGCATTTTGTCTCGAGAAACGGGATTCTTGCGTTAATCAACGTCTCGCACGGTTGTATCAAACGAAACATCGATCTGCACCGAGAAACGAGATGTTCCCAGTTTTGGGCGATTCTGTAATCTAAGCTCGACGTATATGTGTTAAAATCATTGAATCCTTCCGAAAACATAAATTTCTTGCATTAAAGGACGCTTTGCACGGCCTCATCCAACGAAACATCGATCTACAGCCAGAAACGAGATGTCTCTAGTTTCGGGCGATATCGCATCTTAGCTTGATGTGAACGTGTCAAAATAGTTCAGTTTGTAAAGAAACATTAAATTATTGAATGAATCGTCGTTTTGCAAAGCTGTATCGAAGGGAAAGTCGATAACCGAAAAGCGAAATGTCCGGAGATACAAACTATTCTGTCATCTCAGCTCGACTTAAAAGTGTTCAAACTATGCATTTTGTCTCGAAGAACGGCATTCTTGTGTGAACGTCCTCTCGCACGACTGTATCGAACGAAACATCGATCTACACCAAGAATTAAGATATCCCGAGTTTCGACAGATTCTGTCATCCCAGCTAGACATGAAAGTGTTAATTCTATGCAAATTGTCTCAAAAGACAAAATTTTTGCGTTAAATGACTTCTCGCACGACTGTATCAAACGGAACATAGATCGACACCGAGACTCGAGATGTGCGGAGTTCCGAGCGAACCTGGCATCGTAGCTATATGTGTCCGAACCTTTCAATTCGCCCGGAACAACTTAATTCTTGCATTAATCGTTTTTTTTCACGGCTGTAACGAACGACAAATAAATCACCGAGAATCGAGATGCCCCGAGTTTCGAAAGATTCTGTCATCTCAGCTCGACGTAAAAGTGGAAAAACTACGCATTTTCTGTCGAACAATGAAATTCTTGCGTTAAACGACGTCTCGCCCGGCTCTATCGAACGAAACATCGATCCACACCGAGAATCGAGATGTCCGGAGTTCCGAGCATATCTGGCACCATAGCTTGACTCATATGTATCAGGATCGTTCATTTCGTCCGAAAACATTGAATCCTTGCATTATCCGTCGGTTTTCACGGCTGTATCGCTCGAAAAACTAATCACCGAGAATCGAGATGTATCGAGATTCGAACGATTCTCGATTCGCAGCTCAACGTAAACGTGTTTAGACTATGCGTTTTGTCTCGAAAAACAAGATTATTGCATTAAACGTCGTCTTGCACGGTTGTAACGAACTAAACATCGATCTACACCAACAATCGAGATGTCCCGAGTTTCGATCGATTCTGTAATCTCAGCTCGACGTATATGTGTTAAGATCATTTATTTCCCCCGAAAACACGAATTTTCTGCATTGAACGACGCTTCGCACGGCTCTATGTAACGGAACATCTATCTACAGCGAGAAACGAGATGTCTCTAGTTTCGGGCGATCTGGCATCTCAGCTTAACGTGAACGTGTCGAATTTGTTCAGTTTGTACGGAAACACGAAATTCTTGAATCAATCGTCGTTTCACACGACCGTATCAAACGAAAAATCAATAACCGAGACTGGAGATATCCGGAGTTACTGACGAATCTGTCATTTAAGCTCGACAAAAAAGTGTTAAAATTATGCATTTTTGTCGAATAAAAAAATCTTTGCGTTAAACGTGGTTTCACCCAGCTGTATCGAACGAAACATCGATCCACACCGAGAATCGAGATATCCCCCGTTTCAGATGATTCACGTATCCGAGCTCAACGTAAACGCATCAGAATCGTGAAATTTGCCGAGAAACACGAATTTCTGGCATTCATTATAGTTTTTCACGGCTGTATCGGATGAAAAATCGATATCCGAGAACCGAAATTTCCCGAGTTTTGAAAGATTCTCGCGTCGCAGCTCAACGAAAACAGGTAAAGACTGTGCATTTTGTCTCGAGAAACAGGATTCTTGCGTTAATCAACGTCTCGCACGGTTGTATCGAACGAAATATCGATCTGCACCGAGAAACGAGATGTTCCCAGTTTTGGGCGATTCTGTAATTTCAGCTCGACGTATATGTTTTAAAATCATTGAATCCTCCCGAAAACATGAACTTCTTGCATCGCACGACGCTTTGCACGGCCTCATCTAACGAAACATCGATCTACAGCGAGAAACGCGATGTCTCCAGTTTCGGGCGATATCGCATCTTACCTTGATGTGAACGTGTCAAAATAGTTCAGTTTTTGAAGAAACATTGAATTCTTGAATTAATCGTCGTTCCGCAAAGCTGTATCGAAGGAAAAGTCTATCACCGAAAAACGAGATGTCCGGAGTTTCAAACTATTCTGTCATCTCAGCTCGACATAAAAGTGTTCAAACTATGCATTTTGTCTCGATGACCGGCATTCTTGTGTAAAAGTCCTCTCGCACGACTGTATCGAACGAAACATCGATCTACACGAAGAATTGAGATATCCCGAGTTTTGACAGATTCTGTCATCCCATCTAGACATGAACGTGTTAATTCTATGCAAATTGTCTCAAAAAACAAAATTTTTGCGTTAAATGACTTCTAGCACGACTTTATCAAACGGAACATAGATCGACGCCGAGACTCGAGATGTGCGGAGTTCCGAGCGAACCTGGCATCGTAGCTATATGTGTCCGAACCTTTCAATTCGCCCGGAACAACTAAATTCTTGCATTAATCGTCGTTTTCCACGGCTGTATCGAACGACAAATAAATCACCGAGAGTCCAGATGTCCCGAGTTTCGAAAGATTCTGTCATCTTAGCTCGACATAAAAGCGTTCGAACTATGCATTTTGTCGTCTTGCACGTTTGTAACGAACAAAACATCGATCTACACCAAGAATCAAGATGTCCCGAGTTTCCGAACGATTCTGTCATCTTAGCTCGTCGTAAAAGTGTAAAAACTACGCATTTTTTGTCGAACAACGAAATACTTGCGTTAA
This sequence comes from Tromatobia lineatoria, assembly GCA_949699805.1. Taxonomy (NCBI): domain Eukaryota; kingdom Metazoa; phylum Arthropoda; class Insecta; order Hymenoptera; family Ichneumonidae; genus Tromatobia; species Tromatobia lineatoria. The sequence continues at coordinate 19,347,369 of OX453038.1, read as the reverse complement.
ACGACGTCTCGCCCGGCTCTATCGAACGAAACATCGATCCACACCGATAATCGAGATGTCTGGAGTTCCGAGCATATCTGGCACCATAGCTTGACTTATATGTACCAGGATCGTTCATTCCGTCCGGAAACACTGAATCCTTGCATTATCCTTCGGTTTTCACGGCTGTATCGCTCGAAAAACCAATCACCGAAAATTGAGATGTCCCGAGTATCGAACGATTCTGTAATCTCAGCTCGACGTATATGTGTTGAAATCATTAACTTCTCCTAGAAACATGAATTGTTTGCATTGAACGACGCATCGCACGGCTCTATCTGACGAAACATCGATCTACAGCGAGAAACGAGATGTCTCCAGTTTCGGGCGATATCGCATCTAAGCTTGATGTGAATGTGTCAAAATAGTTAAGTTTGTAAGGAAACATAAAATTATTGAATTAATCGTCGTTTTGCAAAGCTGTATCGAAGGAAAAGTCGATCACCGAAAAACGAGATGTCCAGAGTTTCAAACTATTCTGTCACCTCAGCTCGACATAAAAGTGATCAAACTATGAATTTTGTCTCGAAAAACGGCATTCTTGTGTAAACGTCCTCTCGCACGACTGTATCAAACGAAACATCGATCTACACCAAGCATTGAGATATCCCGAGTTTTGACAGATTCTGTCATCCCAGCTAGACATAAGCGTGTTAATTCTATGCAAATTGTCTCAAAAAACGAAATTTTCGGGTTAAATGACGTCTCGCACGACTGTATCAAACGGAACATAGATCGACACCGAGACTCGAGATATCCGGAGTTCCGAGCGAACCTGGCATCGTAGCTATATGTGTCCGAACCTTTCAATTCGCCCGGAAAAACTTTATTCTTGCATTAATCGTCGTTTTTCACGGCTAAATCAAACGAAAATCAATCACCGAGAATCGAGATGTCCCGAGTTTCGAACGATTCTGTCATCTTAGCTCGACGTAAAAGTGTAAAAACTACGCATTTTTTTGTCGAACGACGAAATTCATGAGTTAAACGCCGTCTCGCCTGGCTGTATCGAACGAAACATCGATCCACACCAAGAATCGAGATGTCCGGAGTTCCGAGCAAATCTGGCATCTTAACTTGACGTATATGAGTCGGTATCGTTCAATTCCTTCGGGAACTTAAAACTTTTGCATTAATCGTTTTTTTTTACTGCTGTAGCGAAAGAAAAATCGATCACCGACATACGAGATGTGCGGAGTTTTAAACGATTCTGTCATCTAAGCTCGACATAAAAGTTTTCAAACTTCGCATTTTGTCTCGAAGAACGAGATCCTTGTGTGAAGGTCGTCTCGCAGGACTGTATCGAACGAACCATCGATATACAACAAGAATCGAGATATCCCGAGTATCGACAGATTCTGTCATCTCAGCTTGAGATAAACGTGTTAAAACTATGCAAATTGTCTCAAAAAACGAAATTTTCAGGTTGAATGTCGTCTCGCACGACTGTATCAAACGGAACATAGATCGACACCAACACTCGATATGTCCGGAGTTCCGAGCAAACCTGGCATCGTAGTTTGACGGATGTGTCCGAACCTTCCAATTCGCCTGGAACAACTAAATTCTTGCATAAATCGTTGTTTTTCACGGCTGTGTCGAACGACAAATAAATCACCGAGAATCGAGATGTCCCGAGTTTCGAAAGATTCTGTCATCTTAGCTCGACATAAAAGCGTTCGAACTATGCATTTCGTTTCGAAGAACGATATTATTGCGTTAAACGTCGTCTTGCACGTTTGTAACGAACCAAACATCGATCTACACCAAAAATCGAGATGTCCCGAGTTTCGAACGATTCTGTCATCTTAGCTTGACGTAAAAGTGTAAAACCTACGCATTTTTTTGTCAAACAACGGAATTCATGCGTTGAACGACGTCTCGCCCGCTTCTATCGAACGAAACATCGATCCACACCAAGAATCGAGATGTCCGGAGTTCCGAGCAAATCTGGCATGATAGCTTGACTTATAAGCATCAGGATCGTTTATTTCGTCAGGAAACACTAAATCCTTGCACTATTCGTCGTTTTTCACGGCTATATCGCTCGAAAATCCAGTCACCGAAAATCGAGATGTATCGAGTTTTTAACGATTCTCGAATCGCAGCTCAACGTAAACGTGTTTAGACTATGCATTTTGTCTCGAAAAACGAGATTATTGCGTTGAACGTCGTCTTGCACGGTTGCAACGAACAAAACATTGATCTACTTCAAGATCCGAGATGTCCGGAGTTTCAAACTATTCTGTCATCTCAGCTCGACATAAAAGTGTTCAAACTATGCATTTTGTCTCGAAGACCGGCATTCTTGTGTGAACGTCCTCTCGCACGACTGTATAGAACGAAACATCGATCTACACCAAGAATTGAGATATCCCGAGTTTTGACAGATTCTGTCATCCTAGCTAGACATGAACGTGTTAATTCTATGCAAATTGTCTCAAAAAACAAAATTTCTGCGTTAAATGACTTCTTGCACGACTCTATCAAACGGAACATAGATCGACGCCGAGACTCGAGATGTGCGGAGTTCCGAGCGAACCTGGCATCGTAGCTATATGTGTCCGAACCTTTTAATTCGCCCGGAACAACTAAATTCTTGCATTAATGGTCGTTTTCCACGGCTGTATCGAACGACAAATAAATCACCGAGAATCCAGATGTCTCGAGTTTCGAACGATTCTGTCATCTTAGCTCGACATAAAAGCGTTCGAACTATGCATTTTGTCGTCTTGCACGATTGTAACGAACAAAACATCGATCTACACCAAGAATGGAGATGTCCTGAGTTTCCGAACGATTCTGTCATCTTAGCTCGACCTAAAAGTGTAAAAACTACGCATTTTTCGTCGAAAAACGGAATTCTTGCGTTAAACGACGTCTCGCCCGGCTCTATCGAACGAAACATCGATCCACACCAAGGATCGAGATGTCCGGAGTTCCGAGCAAATCTGGCATCGTAGCTCGACTTATATGTATCAGGATTGTTCATTTCGTCAGGAAACACTGAATCCTTGCACTATCCGTCGTTTTTCACGGCTGTATCGCTCGAAAATCCAATCACCGAGAATCGAGATGTATTGAGTTTCGAACGATTCTCGAATCGCAGCTTAACGTAAACGTGTTTAAAATATGCATTTTGTCTCGAAAAACGAGATTATTGCGTTAAACGTCGTCTTGCACGGTTGTAACGAACTAAACATCGATCTACACCAACAATCGAGATGTCCCGAGTTTCGAACGATTCTGTAATCTCAGCTCGACGTATATGTGTTGAGATTATTTATCTCTCCCGAAAACACGAATTTTCTGCATTGAACGACGCTTCGCACGGCTCTATCTATCGAAACATTTATCTACAGCGAGAAACGAGATGTCTCTAGTTTCGGGCGATCTGGCATCTCAGCTTAACGTAAACGTGTCGAATTTGTTCAGTTTGTACGGAAACACGAAATTCTTGAATCAATCGTCGTTTCGCACGACCGTATGAATGAAAAATCAATAACCAAGACTGGAGATATCCGGAGTTACAGACGAATCTGTCATTTTAGCTCGACATAAAAGTGTTAAAACTATGCATTTTTGTCGGATAAAAAAATCTTTGCGTCAAACGTGGTCTCACCCAGCTGTATCGAACGAAACATCGATCCACACCGAGAATCAAGATATCCCCCGTTTCAGATGATTCACGTATCCGAGCTCAACGTAAACGCATCAGAATCGTAAAACTTGCCGAGAAACACGAAGTTCTGGCATTTATCATAGTTTTTCACGGCTGTATCGAATGAAAAATCGATAACCGAGAACCGGAATTTCCCGAGTTTTGAAAGATTCTCGCGTCGCAGCTCAACGTAAACGTGTAAAGACTGTGCATTTTGTCTCGAGAAACGGGATTCTTGTGTTAATCAACGTCTCGCACGGTTGAATCAAACGAAACATCGATCTGCACCGAGAAACGTGATGTTGCCAGTTTTGGGCGATTCTGTAATCTTAGCTTGACGTATATGTGTTAAAATCATTAAATCCTTCCGAAAACATGAATTTCTTGCATGAAAGGACGCTTTGCACGGCCTCATCCAACGAAACATCGATCTACAGCGAGAAACGAGATGTCTCCAGTTTCGGGCGATATCGCATCTTAGCTTGATGTGAACGAGTCAAAATAGTTCAGTTTGTAAAGAAACATTAAATTCTGGAATTAATCGTCGTTTTGCAAAGCTGTATCGAAGGGAAAGTCGATTACCGAAAAACGACATGTCCGGAGATTCAAACTATTCTGTCATCTCAGCTCGACATAAAAGTGTTCAAACTATGCATTATGTCTCGAAGAACGGCATTCTTGTGTGAACGTCCTCTCGCACGACTGTATCGAACGAAACATCGATCTACACCAAGAATTGAGATATCCCGAGTTTCGACAGATTCTGTCATCCCAGCTAGACATGAACGTGTTAATTCTATGCAAATTGTTTCAAAAAACAAAATTTTTGCGTTAAATGACTTCTCGCACGACTGTATCAAACGGAACATAGATCGACACCGAGACTCGAGATGTGCGGAGTTCCGGGCGAACCTGGCATCGTAGCTATATGTGTCCGAACCTTTCAATTCGCCCGGAACAACTTAATTCTTGTATTAATCGTCGTTTTTCACGGCTGTAACGAACGACAAATAAATCACCGAGAATCGAGATGTCCCGAGTTTTGAAAGATTCTGTCATCTCAGCTCGACGTAAAAGTGGAAAAACTACGCATTTTTTGTCGAACAATGAAAGTCTTGCGTTAAACGACGTCTCGCCCGGCTCTATCGAACGAAACATCGATCCACACCGAGAATCGAGATGTCCGGAGTTCCGAGCATATCTGGCACCATAGCTTGACTTATATATATCAGGATCGTTCATTTCGTCCGGAAACACTGAATCCTTGCATTATCCGTCGGTTTTCACGGCTGTATCGCTCGAAAAACCAATCACCGACAATCGAGATGTATCGAGATTCGAACGATTCTCGATTCGCAGCTCAACGTAAACGTGTTTAGACTATGCGTTCCGTTTCGAAAAAAAAGATTATTGCGTTAAACGTCGTCTTGCACGGTTGTAACGAAATAAACATCAATCTACACCAACAATCGAGACGTCCCGAGTTCCGATCGATTCTGTAATCTCAGCTCGACGTATATGTGTTAAGATCATTTATTTCTCCCGAAAACACAAATTTTCTGCATTGAACGACGCTTCGCACGGCTCTATCTGACGAAACATCGATCTACAGCGAGAAACGAGATGTCTCCAGTTTCGGGCGATATCGCATCTAAGCTTGATATGAATGTGTCAAAATAGTTAAGTTTGTAAAGAAACATAAAATTCTTGAATTAATCGTCGTTTTGCAAAGCTGTATCGAAGGAAAAGTCGATCACCGAAAAACGAGATGTCCAGAGTTTTAAACTATTCTGTCACCTCAGCTCGACATAAAAGTGATCAAACTATGCATTTTGTCTCGAAGAACGGCATTCTTGTGTAAACGTCCTCTCACACGAATGTATCAAACAAAACATCGATCTACACCAAGAATTGAGATATCCCGAGTTTTGACAGATTCTGTCATCCTAGCTGGACATAAGCGTGTTAATTCTATGCAAATTGTCTCAAAAAACGAAATTTTCGGGTTAAATGACGTCTCGCACGACTGTATCAAACGGAATATAGATCGACACCGAGTCTCGAGATGTCCGGAGTTTCGAGCGAACCAGGCATCGTAGCTATATGTGTCCGAACCTTTCAATTCGCCCGGAACAACTTTATTCTTGCATTAATCGTCGTTTTTCACGGCTAAATCGAACGAAAATCAATCACCGAGAATCGAGATGTCCCGAGTTTCGAACGATTCTGTCATCTTAGCTCGACGTAAAAGTGTAAAAACTACGCATTTTTTTGTCGAACAACGAAATTCATGAGTTAAACGCCGTCTCGCCCGGCTGTATCGAACGAAACATCGATCCACACCAAGAATCGAGATGTCCGGAGTTCCGAGCAAATCTGGCATCTTAACTTGACGTATATAAGTCGGTATCGTTCAATTCGTTCGGGAACTCAAAACTTTTGCATTAATCGTTTTTCTTACTGCTGTATCGAAAGAAAAATCGATCACCGACATACGAGATGTGCGGAGTTTTAAACTTGACGGATGTGTCCGAACCTTCCAATTTGCCCGGAACAACTAAATTCTTGCATCAATCGTTGTTTGTTACGGCCGTGTCGAACGGCAAATAATTCACCGAGAATCGAGATGTCCCGAGTTTCGAAAGATTCTGTCATCTTAGCTCGACATAAAAGCGTTCGAACTATGCATTTCGTTTCGAAGAACGATATTATTGCGTTAAACGTCGTCTTGCACGTTTGTAACGAACCAAACATCGATCTACACCAAGAATTGAGATGTCCCGAGTTTCGAACGATTTTGTCATCTTAGCTTGACGTAAAAGTGTAAAACCTACGCATTTTTTTGTCAAACAACGGAATTCATGCGTTAAACGACGTCTCGCCCGGCTCTATCGAACGAAACATCGATCCACACCAAGAATCGAGATGTCCGGAGTTCCGAGCAAATCTGGCATCATAGCTTGACTTATAAGCATCAGGATCGTTTATTTCGTCAGGAAACACTAAATCCTTGCAATATTCGTCGTTTTTCACGGCTATATCGCTCGAAAAACCAGTCACCGAAAATCGAGATGTATCGAGTTTTTAACGATTCTCGAATCGCAGCTCAACGTAAACGTGTAAAGACTGTGCATTTTGTCTCGAGAAACGGGATTCTTGCGTTGAACGTCGTCTCGCACGGTTGCAACGAACAAAACATCGATCTACTTCAAGAATCGAGATGTCCCGAGTTTCGAACGATTTTGTAATGTCAGCTCGACGTATATGTGTTGAAGTCATTTAATTCTCCCGGAAACACGAATTTTTTGCATTGAACGACGCTCCGTACGGCTCTATCTAACGAAACATCTATCTACAGCGAGAAACGAGATGTCTCTGGTTTCGGGCGATCTGGCATCTCAGCTTAACGTAAACGTGTCGAATTTGTTCAGTTTGTACGGAACATAGATCGACACCGAGACTCGAGATGTGCGGAGTTCCGAGCGAGCCTGGCATCGTAGCTATATGTGTCCGAACCTTTCAATTCGCCCGGAACAACTTCATTCTTGTGTCAAATTTGTTCAGTTTGTACGGAAAGACGCAATTCTTGAATCAGTCGTCGTTTCGCACGACCGTATCAAACGAGAAATCGATAACCGAGACAGGAGATATCCGGAGTTACAGACGAATCTGTCATCTTAGCTCGACATAAAAGTGTTCAAACTATGCTTTTTGTCGAATACCAAAATTTTTGCGTTGAACGTTGTCTCGCCCGGCTGTATCGAACGAAACATCGATCCCCACCGAGAATCGACATATCCCCCGTTCCGGACGATTCACGTATCCCAGCTCATCGTAAACGCATCAAAATCGTTAAATTTGCCGAGAAACACGAAGTTCTGGCTTTCATCATAGTTTTGCACAGCTGTATCGAATGAAAAATCGATAACCGAGAACCAAAATTTCCCGTGGTTTGAAAGATTCTCGCATCGCAGCTCAGCGTAAACGTGTAAAGACTGGGCATTTTGTCTCGAGAAACGGGAATCTTGCGTTAATCAACGTCGCGCACGGTTGTATCAAACGAAACATCGATTTGCACCGAGAAACGAGATGTTCCCAGTTTTGGGCGATTCTGTAATCTTAGCTCGACGTCTATGTATTAAAATCATTGAATCCTTCCGAAAACACGAATTTCTTGCATCGAACGACGCTTTGCACGGCCTCATCCAACGAAACATCGATCTACAGCGAGAAACGAGATGTCTCCAGTTTCGGGCGATATCGCATCTTAGCTTGATGTGAACGTGTCAAAATAGTTCAGTTTGTAAAGAAACATTGAATTCTTGAATTAATCGTTGTTTTGCAGAGCTGTATCGAAGGAAAAGTCGATCACCGGAAAACGAGATGTCCGGAGTTTCAAACTATTCTGTCATCTCAGCTCGACATAAAAGTGTTCAAACTATGCATTTGGTCTCGAAGAACGGCATTCTTGTGTGAACGTCCTCTCGCACGACTGTATCGAACGAAACATCGATCTACACCAAGAATTGATATATCCCGAGTTTCGACAGATTCTGTCATCCCAGCTAGACATGAACGTGTTAATTCTATGCAAATTGTCTCAAAAAACAAAATTTTTGCGTTAAATGACTTCTCGCACGACTGTATCAAACGGAACATAGATCGACACCGAGACTCGAGATGTGCGGAGTTCCGAGCGAGCCTGGCATCGTAGCTATATGTGTCCGAACCTTTCAATTCGCCCGGAACAACTTAATTCTTGCATTAATCGTCGTTTTTCACGGCTGTAACGAACGACAAATAAATCACCGAGATTCGAGATGTCCCGAGTTTCGAAAGATTCTGTCATCTCAGCTCGACGTAAAAGTGTAAAAACTACGCATTTTCTGTCGAACAATGAAATTCTTGCGTTACACGACGTCTCGCCCGGCTCTATCGAACGGAACATCGATCCACACCGAGAATCGAGATGTCCGGAGTTCCGAGCATATCTGGCACCATAGCTTGACTTATATGTATCAGGATCGTTCATTTCGTCCGGAAACACTGAATCCTTGCATTATCCGTCGGTTTTCACGGCTGTATTGCTCGAAAAACCAATCACCGAGAATCGAGATGTATCGAGATTCGAACGATTCTCGATTCGCAGCTCAACGTGAACGTGTTTAGACTATGCGTTTCGTCTCGAAAAACAAGATTATTGCGTTAAACGTCGGCTTGCACGGTTGTAACGAACAAAACATCGATCTACACCAAGAATCGAGATGTCCCGAGTTTCGAACGATTCTGTAATCTCAGCTCGACGTATATGTGTTGAAATCATTAACTTCTCCCAGAAACATGAATTGTTTGCATTGAACGACGCTTCGCACGGCTCTATCTGACGAAACATCGATCTACAGCGAGAAACGAGATGTCTCCAGTTTCGGGCGATATCGCATCTAAGCTTGATGTGAATGTGTCAAAATAGTTAAGTTTGTAAAGAAACATAAAATTCTTGAATTAATCGTCGTTTTGCAAAGCTGTATCGAAGGAAAAGTCGATCACCGAAAAACGAGATGTCCAGAGTTTTAAACTATTCTGTCACCTCAGCTCGACATAAAAGTGATCAAACTATGCATTTTGTCTCGAAGAACGGCATTCTTGTGTAAACGTCCTCTCGCACGAATGTATCAAACGAAACATCGATCTACACCAAGAATTGAGATATCCCGAGTTTTGACAGATTCTGTCATCCTAGCTGGACATAAGCGTGTTAATTCTATGCAAATTGTCTCAAAAAACGAAATTTTCGGGTTAAATGACGTCTCGCACGACTGTATCAAACGGAATATAGATCGACACCGAGACTCGAGATGTCCGGAGTTCCGAGCGAACCTGGCATCGTAGCTATATGTGTCCGAACCTTTCAATTCGCCCGGAACAACTTTATTCTTGCATTAATCGTCGTTTTTCACGGCTAAATCGAACGGAAATCAATCACCGAGAATCGAGATGTCCCGAGTTTCGAACGATTCTGTCATCTTAGCTCGACGTAAAAGTGTAAAAACTACGCATTTTTTTGTCGAACAACGAAATTCATGAGTTAAACGCCGTCTCGCCCGGCTGTATCGAACGAAACATCGATCCACACCAAGAATCGATATGTCCGGAGTGCCGAGCAAACCTGGCATCGTAGCTTGACGGATGTGTCCGAACCTTCCAATTTGCCCGGAACAACTAAATTCTTGCATCAATCGTTGTTTGTTACGGCTGTGTCGAACGACAAATAATTCACCGAGAATCGGGATGTCCCGAGTTTCGAAAGATTCTGTCATCTCAGCTCGACGTAAAAGTGTAAAAACTACGCATTTTCTGTCGAACAATGAAATTCTTGCGTCAAACGACGTCTCGCCCGGCTCTATCGAACGAAACATCGATCCACACCGAGAATCGAGATGTCCGGAGTTCCGAGCATATCTGGCACCATAGCTTGACTTATATGTATCAGGATCGTTCATTTCGTCCGGAAACACTGAATCCTTGCATTATCCGTCGGTTTTCCCGGCTGTATTGCTCGAAAAACCAATCACCGAGAATCGAGATGTATCGAGATTCGAACGATTCTCGATTCGCAGCTCAACGTAAACGTGTTTAGACTATGCGTTTTGTCTCGAAAAACAAGATTATTGCGTTAAACGTCGGCTTGAACGGTTGTAACGAACAAAACATCGATCTACACCAAGAATCGAGATGTCCCGAGTTTCGAACGATTTTGTAATGTCAGCTCGACGTATATGTGTTGAAGTCATTTAATTCTCCCGGAAACACGAATTTTTTGCATTGAACGACGCTCCGCACGGCTCTATCTAACGAAACATCGATCTACAGCGAGAAACGAGATGTCTTTAGTTTCGGGCGGTCTGGCATCTCAGCTTTACGTGAACGTGTCAAATTTATTCAGTTTGTACGGAAAGACGCAATTCTTGAATCAAAGGTCGTTTCGCACGACCGTATCAAACGAAAAATCGATAACCGAGACAGGAGATATCCGGAGTTACAGACGAATCTGTCATCTTAGCTCGACATAAAAGTTTTCAAACTATGCATTTTTGTCGAATACCAAAATTTTTGCGTTGAACGTTGTCTCGCCCGGCTGTATCGAACGAAACATCGATCCCCACCGAGAATCGACATATCCTCCGTTCCGGACGATTCACGTATCCCAGCTCATCGTAAACGCATTAAAATCGTTAAATTTGCCGAGAAACACGAAGTTCTGGCATTTATCATAGTTTTGCACGGCTGTATCGAATGAAAAATCGATAACCGAGAACCAAAATTTCCCGAGTTTTGAAAGATTCTCGCATCGCAGCTCAACGTAAACGTGTAAAGACTGGGCATTTTGTCTCGAGAAACGGGATTCTTGCGTTAATCAACGTCTCGCACGGTTGTATCGAACGAAACATCGATCTGCACCGAGAAACGAGATAATCCTAGTTTTGGGCGATTCTGTAATCTTAGCTCGACGTCTATGTGTTAAACCATTGAATCCTTCCGAAAAAACGAATTTCTCGCATCGAACGACGCTTTGCACGGCCTCATCACACGAAACATCGATCTACAGCGAGAAACGAGATGTCTCCAGTTTCGGGCGATATCGCATCTTAGCTTGATGTAAACGTGTTAAAATAGTCCAGTTTTTAAAAGAACATTGAATTCTTAAATTAATCGTCGTTTCGCAAAGCTGTATCGAAGGAAAAGTCGATCACCGAAAAACGAGATGTCCGGAGTTTCAAACTATTCTGTCATCTCAGCTCGACATAAAAGCGTTCGAACTATGCATTTTGTCGTCTTGCACGTTTGTAACGAACAAAACGTCGATCTACACCAAGAATGGAGATGTCCTGAGTTTCCGAACGATTCTGTCATCTCAGCTCGACCTACAAGTGTAAAAACTACAGATTTTTTGTCGAAAAACGGAATTTTTGCGTTAAACGACGTCTCGCCCGGCTCTATCGAACGAAACATCGATCCACACCAAGAATCGAGATGTCCGGAGTTCCGAGCAGATCTGGCGTCGTAGCTCGACTTATATGTATCAGGATTGTTCATTTCGTCAGGAAACACTGAATCCTTGCACTATCCGTCGTTTTTCACGGCTGTATCGCTCGAAAATCCAATCACCGAGAATCGAGATGTATTGAGTTTCGAACGATTCTCGAATCGCAGCTTAACGTAAACGTGTTTAAAATATGCCTTTTGTCTCGTAAAACGAGATTATTGCGTTAAACGTCGTCTTGCACGGTTGTAACGAACTAAACATCGATCTACACCAACAATCGAGATGTCCCGAGTTTCGAACGATTCTGTAATCTCAGCTCGACGTATATGTGTTGAGATTATTTATCTCTCCCGAAAACACGAATTTTCTGCATTGAACGACGCTTCGCACGGCTCTATCTAACGAAACATTTATCTACAGCGAGAAACGAGATGTCTCTAGTTTCGGGCGATCTGGCATCTCAGCTTAACGTAAACGTGTCGAATTTGTTCAGTTTGTACGGAAACACGAAATTCTTGAATCAATCGTCGTTTCGCACGACCGTATGAAAGAAAAATCAATAACCAAGACTGGAGATATCCGGAGTTACAGACGAATCTGTCATTTTAGCTCGACATAAAAGTGTTAAAACTATGCATTCTTGTCGGATAAAAAAATCTTTGCGTTAAACGTGGTCTCACCCAGCTGTATCGAACGAAACATCGATCCACACCGAGAATCAAGATATCCCCCGTTTCAGATGATTCACGTATCCGAGCTCAACGTAAACGCATCAGAATCGTTAAATTTGCCGAGAAACACGAAGTTCTGGCATTTATCATAGTTTTTCACGGCTGTATCGAATGAAAAATCGATAACCGAGAACCGAAATTTCCCGAGTTTTGAAAGATTCTCGCGTCGCAGCTCAACGTAAACGTGTAAAGACTGTGCATTTTGTCTCGAGAAACGGGATTCTTGTGTTAATCAACGTCTCGCACGGTTGAATCAAACGAAACATCGATCTGCACCGAAAAACGAGATGTTCCCAGTTTTGGGCAATTCTGTAATCTTAGCTTGACCTATATGTGTTAAAATCATTGAATCCTTCCGAAAACATGAATTTCTTGCATGAAAGGACGCTTTGCACGGCCTCATCCAACGAAACATCGATCTACAGCGAGAAACGAGATGTCTCCAGTTTCGGGCGATATCGCATCTTAGCTTGATGTGAACGAGTCAAAATAGTTCACTTTGCAAAGAAACATTGAATTCTTGAATTAATCGTCGTATTGCAAAGCTGTATCGAAGGGAAAGTCGATAACCGAAAAACGAAATGTTCGGAGATTCAAACTATTCTGTCATCTCAGCTCGACATAAAAGTCTTCAAACTATGCATTTGGTCTCGAAGAACGGCATTCTTGTGTGAACGTCCTCTCGCACGACTGTATCGAACGAAACATCGATCCACACCAAGAATTGATATATCCCGAGTTTCGACAGATTCTGTCATCCCAGCTAGACATGAACGTGTTAATTCTATGCAAACTGTCTCAAAAAACAAAATTTTTGCGTTAAATGACTTCTCGCACGACTGTATCAAACGGAACATAGATCGACACCGAGACTCGAGATGTGCGGAGTTCCGAGCGAACCTGGCATCGTAGCTATATGTTTCCGAACCTTTCAATTCGCTCGGAAAAACTTTATTCTTGCATTAATCGTCGTTTTTCACGGCTAAATCAAACGAAAATCAATTACCGAGAATCGAGATGTCCCGAGTTTCGAACGATTCTGTCATCTTAGCTCGACGTAAAAGTGTAAAAACTACGCATTTTTTTGTCGAACAACGAAATTCATGAGTTAAACGCCGTCTCGCCCGGCTGTATCGAACGAAACATCGATCCACACCAAGAATCGAGATGTCCAGAGTTCCGAGCAAATCTGGCATCTTAACTTGACGTATATGAGTCGGTATCGTTCAATTCCTTCAGGAACTCAAAACTTTTGCATTAATCGTTTTTTTTTTACTGCTGTATCGAAAGAAAAATCGATCACCGACATACGAGATGTGCGGAGTTTTAAACGATTCTGTCATCTAAGCTCGACATAAAAGTTTTCAAACTTCGCATTTTGTCTCGAACAACGAGATCCTTGTGTGAAGGTCGTCTCGCACGTCTGTATCGAACGAACCATCGATATACAACAAGAATCGAGATATCCCGAGTATCGACAGATTCTGTCATCTCAGCTTGAGATAAACGTGTTAAAACTATGCAAATTGTCTCAAAAAACGAAATTTTCAGGTTGAATGTCGTCTCGCACGACTGTATCAAACGGAACATAGATCGACACCGACACTCGATATGTCCGGAGTTCCGAGCAAACCTGGCATCGTAGCTTGACGGATGTGTCTGAACCTTCCAATTCGCCCGGAACAACTAAATTCTTGCATCAATCGTTGTTTTTCACGGCTGTGTCGAACGACAAATAAATCACCGAGAATCGAGATGTCCCGAGTTTCGAAAGATTCTGTCATCTTAGCTCGACATAAAAGCGTTCGAACTATGCATTTCGTTTCGAAGAACGATATTATTGCGTTAAACGTCGTCTTGCACGTTTGTAACGAACCAAACATCGATCTACACCAAGAATCGAGATGTCCCGAGTTTCGAACGATTCTGTTATATTAGCTTGACGTAAAAGTTCAAAACCTACGCATTTTTTTGTCAAACAACGGAATTCATGCGTTAAACGACGTCTCGCCCGGCTCTATCGAACGAAACATCGATCCACACCAAGAATCGAGATGTCCGGAGTTCCGAGCAAATCTGGCATCATAGCTTGACTTATAAGCATCAGGATCGTTTATTTCGTCAGGAAACACTAAATCCTCGCACTATTCGTCGTTTTTCACGGCTATATCGCTCGAAAAACCAGTCACCGAAAATCGAGATGTATCGGGTTTTTAACGATTCTCGAATCGCAGCTCAACGTAAACGTGTTTAGACTATGCATTTTGTCTCGAAAAACGAGATTATTGCGTTGAACGTCGTCTTGCAGGGTTGCAACGAACAAAACATTGATCTACTTCAAGAATCGAGATGTCCGGAGTTTCAAACTATTCTGTCATCTCAGCTCGACATAAAAGTGTTCAAACTATGCATTTTGTCTCGAAGACCGGCATTCTTGTGTGAACGTCCTCTCGCACGACTGTATCGATCGAAACATCGATCTACACCAAGAATTGAGATATTCCGAGTTTTGACAGATTCTGTCATCCCAGCTAGACATGAACGTGTTAATTCTATGCAAATTGTCTCAAAAAACAAAATTTTTGCGTTAAATGACTTCTTGCACGACTCTATCAAACGGAACATAGATCGACGCCGAGACTCGAGATGTGCGGAGTTCCGAGCGAACCTGGCATCGTAGCTATATGTGTCCGAACCTTTCAATTCGCCCGGAACAACTTAATTCTCGCATTAATCGTCGTTTTTCACGGCTGTAACGAACGACAAATAAATCACTGAGATTCGAGATGTCCCGAGTTTCGAAAGATTCTGTCATCTCAGCTCGACGTAAAAGTGTAAAAACTACGCATTTTCTGTCGAACAATGAAATTCTTGCGTCAAACGACGTCTCGCCCGGCTCTAAAGAACGAAACATCGATCCACACCGAGAATCGAGATGTCCGGAGTTCCGAGCATATCTGGCACCATAGCTTGACTTATATGTATCAGGATCGTTCATTTCGTCCGGAAACACTGAATCCTTGCATTATCCGTCGGTTTTCCCGGCTGTATTGCTCGAAAAACCAATCACCGAGAATCGAGATGTATCGAGATTCGAACGATTCTCGATTCGCAGCTCAACGTAAACGTGTTTAGACTATGCGTTTTGTCTCGAAAAACAAGATTATTGCGTTAAACGTCGGCTTGAACGGTTGTAACGAACAAAACATCGATCTACACCAAGAATCGAGATGTCCCGAGTTTCGAACGATTTTGTAATGTCAGCTCGACGTATATGTGTTGAAGTCATTTACTTCTCCCGGAAACACGAATTTTTCGCATTGAACGACGCTCCGCACGGCTCTATCTAACGAAACATCGATCTACAGCGAGAAACGAGATGTCTTTAGTTTCGGGCGGTCTGGCATCTCAGCTTTACGTGAACGTGTCAAATTTATTCAGTTTGTACGGAAAGACGAAATTCTTGAATCAATCGTCGTTTCGCACGACCGTATCAAACGAAAAATCAATAACCGAGACTGGAGATATCCGGAGTTACAGACGAATCTGTCATTTTAGCTCGACATAAAAGTGTTAAAACTATGCATTTTCGTCGGATAAAAAAATCTTTCCGTTAAACGTGGTCTCACCCAGCTGTATCGAACGAAACATCGATCCACACCGAGAATCGAGATATCCCCCGTTTCAGATGATTCACGTATCCGAGCTCAACGTAAACGCATCAAAATCGTTAAATTTGCCGAGAAACACGAAGTTCTGGCATTTATCATAGTTTTTCACGGCTGTATCGAATGAAAAATCGATAACCGAGAACCGAAATTTCCCGAGTTTTGAAAGATTCTCGCGTCGCAGCTCAACGTAAACGTGTAAAGACTGTGCATTTTGTCTCGAGAAACGGGATTCTTGCGTTAATCAACGTCTCGCACGGTTGTATCAAACGAAACATCGATCTGCACCGAGAAACGAGATGTTCCCAGTTTTGGGCGATTCTATAATCTTAGCTCGACGTATATGTGTTGAAATCATTGAATCCTTCCGACAACATAAATTTCTTGCATCAAAGGACGCTTTGCACGGCCTCATCTAACGAAACATCGATCTCCAGCGAGAAACGAGATGTCTCCAGTTTCGGGCGATATCGCATCTAAGCTTGATGTGAATGTGTCAAAATAGTTAAGTTTGTAAAGAAACATAAAATTCTTGAATTAATCGTCGTTTTGCAAAGCTGTATCGAAGGAAAAGTCGATCACCGAAAAACGAGATGTCCAGAGTTTCAAACTATTCTGTCACCTCAGCTCGACATAAAAGTGATCAAACTATGCATTTTGTCTCGAAGAACGGCATTCTTGTGTAAACGTCCTCTCGCACGACTGTATCAAACGAAACATCGATCTACACCAAGAATTGAGATATCCCGAGTTTTGACAGATTCTGTCATCCCAGCTAGACATAAGAGTGTTAATTCTATGCAAATTGCCTCAAAAAACGAAATTTTCGGGTTGAATGACGTCTCGCACGACTGTATCAAACGGAACATAGATCGACACCGAGACTCGAGATGTCCGGAGTTCCGAGCGAACCTGGCATCGTAGCTATATGTTTCCAAACCTTTCAATTCGCCCGGAAAAACTTTATTCTTGCATTAATCGTCGTTTTCAACGGCTGTATCGAACGACAAATAAATCACCGAGAATCCAGATGTCTCGAGTTTCGAAAGATTCTGTCATCTCAGCTCGACGTAAAAGTGTAAAAACTACGCATTTTCTGTCGAACAATGAAATTCTTGCGTTAAACGACGTCTCGCCCGGCTCTATCGAACGAAACATCGATCCACACCGAGAATCGAGATGTCCGGAGTTCCGAGCAAACCTGGCATCGTAGCTTGACGGATGTGTCCGAACCTTCCAATTCGCCCGGAACAACTAAATTCTTGCATCAATCGTTGTTTTTCACGGCTGTGTCGAACGACAAATAAATCACCGAGAATCGAGATGTCCCGAGTTTCGAAAGATTCTGTCATCTTAGCTCGACATAAAAGCGTTCGAACTATGCATTCCGTTTCGAAGAACGATATTATTGCGTTAAACGTCGTCTTGCACGTTTGTAACGAACCAAACATCGATCTACACCAAGATTCGAGATGTCCCGAGTTTCGAACGATTCTGTCATCTTAGCTTGACGTAAAAGTGTAAAACCTCCGCATTTTTTTGTCAAACAACGGAATTCATGCGTTAAACGACGTCTCGCCCGGCTCTATCGAACGAAACATCGATCCACACCAACAATCGAGATGTCCGGAGTTCCGAGCAAATCTGGCATCATAGCTTGACTTATAAGCATCAGGATCGTTTATTTTGTCAGGAAACACTAAATCCTTGCACTATTCGTCGTTTTTCACGGCTATATCGCTCGAAAAACCAGTCACCGAAAATCGAGATGTATCGAGTTTTTAACGATTCTCGAATCGCAGCTCAACGTAAACGTGTTTAGACTATGCATTTTGTCTCGAAAAACGAGATTATTGCGTTGAACGTCGTCTTGCACGGTTGCAACGAACAAAACATTGATTCACTTCAAGAATCGAGATGTCCCGAGTTTCGAACGATTTTGTAATGTCAGCTCGACGTATATGTGTTGAAGTCATTTTATTCTCCCGGAAACACGAATTTTTTGCATTGAACGACGCTCCGCACGGCTCTATCTAACGAAACATCGATCTACAGCGAGAAACGAGATGTCTTTAGTTTCGGGCGGTCTGGCATCTCAGCTTAACGTAAACGTGTCAAATTTATTCAGTTTGTACGGAAAGACGCAATTCTTGAATCAATCGTCGTTTCGCACGACCGTATCAAACGAAAAATCGATAACCGAGACAGGAGATATCCGGAGTTACAGACGAATCTGTCATCTTAGCTCGACATAAAAGTGTTCAAACTATGCATTTTTGTCGAATACCAAAATTTTTGCGTTGAACGTTGTCTCGCCCGGCTGTATCGAACGAAACATCGATCCCCACCGAGAATCGACATCTCCTCCGTTCCGGACGATTCACGTATCCCAGCTCATCGTAAACGCATCAAAATCGTTAAATTTGCCGAGAAACACGAAGTTCTGGCATTTATCATAGTATTGCACGGTCGTATCGAATGAAAAATCGATAACCGAGAACCGAAATTTCCCGAGTTTTGAAAGATTCTCGCATCGCAGCTCAACGTAAACGTGTAAAGACTGGGCATTTTGTCTCGAGAAACGGGATTCTTGCGTTAATCAACGTCTCGCACGGTTGTATCGAACGAAACATCGATCTGCACCGAGAAACGAGATGTTCCCAGTTTAGGGCGATTCTGTAATCTTAGCTCGACGTCTATGTGTTAAACCATTGAATCCTTCCGAAGAAACGAATTTCTTGCATCGAACGACGCTTTGCACGGCCTCATCACACGAAACATCGATCTACAGCGAGAAACGAGATGTCTCCAGTTTCGGGCGATATCGCATCTTAGCTTGATGTGAACGTGTCAAAATAGTTCAGTTTTTGAAGAAACATTGAATTCTTGAATGAATCGTCGTTTCGCAAAGCTGTATCGAAGGAAAAGTCGATCACCGAAAAACGAGATGTCCGGAGTTTCAAACTATTCTGTCATCTCAGCTCGACATAAAAGTGTTCAAACTATGCATTTTGTCTCGAAGACCGGCATTCTTGTGTGAACGTCCTCTCGCACGACAGTATCGAACGAAACATCGATCTACACCAAGAATTGAGATATCCCGAGTTTTGACAGATTCTGTCATCCCAGCTAGACATGAACGTGTTAATTCTATGCAAATTGTCTTAAAGAACAAAATTTTTGCGTTAAATGACTTCTTGCACGACTTTATCAAACGGAACATAGATCGACGCCGAGACTCGAGATGTGCGGAGTTCCGAGCGAACCTGGCATCGTAGCTATATGTGTCCGAACCTTTCAATTCGCCCGGAACAACTAAATTCTTGCATTAATCGTCGTTTTCCACGGCTGTATCGAACGACAAATAAATCACCGAGAATCCAGATGTCTCGAGTTTCGAAAGATTCTGTCATCTTAGCTCGACATAAAAGCGTTCGAACTATGCATTTTGTCGTCTTGCACGTTTGTAACGAACAAAACATCGATCTACACCAAGAATGGAGATGTCCCGAGTTTCCGAACGATTCTGTCATCTTAGCTCGACCTAAAAGTGTAAAAACTACGCATTTTTTGTCGAAAAACGGAATTCTTGCGTTAAACGACGTCTCGCCCGGCTCTATCGAACGAAACATCGATCCACACCAAGAATCGAGATGTCCGGAGTTCCGAGCAAATCTGGCATCGTAGCTCGACTTATATGTATCAGGATTGTTCATTTTGTCAGGAAACACTGAATCCTTGCACTATCCGTCGTTTTTCACGGCTGTATCGCTCGAAAATCCAATCACCGAGAATCGAGATGTATTGAGTTTCGAACGATTCTCGAATCGCAGCCTAACGTAAACGTGTTTAAACTATGCATTTTGTCTCGAAAAACGAGATTATTGCGTTAAACGTCGTCTTGCACGGTTGTAACGAACTAAACATCGATCTACACCAACAATCGAGATGTCCCGAGTTTCGAACGATTCTGTAATCTCAGCTCGACGTATATGTGTTGAGATTATTTATCTCTCCCGAAAACACGAATTTTCTGCATTAAACGACGCTTCGCACGGCTCTATCTAACGAAACATCTATCTACAGCGAGAAACGAGATGTCTCCAGTTTCGGGCGATATCGCATCTAAGCTTGATGTGAATGTGTCAAAATAGTTAAGTTTGTAAAGAAACATAAAATTCTTGAATTAATCGTCGTTTTGCAAAGCTGTATCGAAGGAAAAGTCGATCACCGAAAAACGAGATGTCCAGAGTTTCAAACTATTCTGTCACCTCAGCTCGACATAAAAGTGATCAAACTATGCATTTTGTCTCGAAGAACGGCATTCTTGTGTAAACGTCCTCTCGCACGACTGTATCAAACGAAACATCGATCTACACCAAGAATTGAGATATCCCGAGTTTTGACAGATTCTGTCATCCCAGCTAGACATAAGAGTGTTAAATCTATGCAAATTGGCTCAAAAAACGAAATTTTCGGGTTAAATGACGTCTCGCACGACTGTATCAAACGGAACATAGATCGACACCGAGACTCGAGATGTCCGGAGTTCCGAGCGAACCTGGCATCGTAGCTATATGTTTCCAAACCTTTCAATTCGCCCGGAAAAACTTTATTCTTGCATTAATCGTCGTTTTTCACGGCTAAATCGAACGAAAATCAATCACCGAGAATCGAGATGTCCCGAGTTTTGAACGATTCTGTCATCTTAGCTCGACGTAAAAGTGTAAAAACTACGCATTTTTTTGTCGAACAACGAAATTCATGAGTTAAACGCCGTCTCGCCCGGCTGTATCAAACGAAACATCGATCTACACCAAGAATTGAGATATCCCGAGTTTTGACAGATTCTGTCATCCCAGCTAGACATAAGAGTGTTAATTCTATGCAAATTGGCTCAAAAAACGAAATTTTCGGGTTAAATGACGTCTCGCACGACTGTATCAAACGGAACATAGATCGACACCGAGACTCGAGATGTCCGGAGTTCCGAGCGAACCTGGCATCGTAGCTATATGTTTCCAAACCTTTCAATTCGCCCGGAAAAACTTTATTCTTGCATTAATCGTCGTTTTTCACGGCTAAATCGAACGAAAATCAATCACCGAGAATCGAGATGTCCCGAGTTTTGAACGATTCTGTCATCTTAGCTCGACGTAAAAGTGTAAAAACTACGCATTTTTTTGTCGAACAACGAAATTCATGAGTTAAACGCCGTCTCGCCCGGCTGTATCGAACGAAACATCGATCCACACCGAGAATCGAGATATCCCCCGTTTCAGATGATTCACGTATCCGAGCTCAACGTAAACGCATCAGAATCGTAAAATTTGCCGAGAAACACGAAGTTCTGGCATTTATCATAGTTTTTCACGGCTGTATCGAATGAAAAATCGATAACCGAGAACCGAAATTCCCCGAGTTTTGAAAGATTCTCGCGTCGCAGCTCAACGTAAACGTGTAAAGACTGTGCATTTTGTCTCGAGAAACGGGATTCTTGCGTTAATCAACGTCTCGCACGGTTGTATCAAACGAAACATCGATCTGCACCGAGAAACGAGATGTTCCCAGTTTTGGGCGATTCTGTAATCTTAGCTCGACGTATATGTTCTGAAATCATTGAATCCTTCCGACAACATAAATTTCTTGCATCAAAGGACGCTTTGCACGGCCTCATCTAACGAAACATCGATCTACAGCGAGAAACGAGATGTCTCCAGTTTCGGGCGATATCGCATCTTAGCTTGATGTGAACGAGTCAAAATAGTTCAGTTTGCAAAGAAACATTGAATTCTTGAATTAATCGTCGTTTTGCAAAGCTGTATCGAAGGGAAAGTCGATAACCGAAAAACGAAATGTCCGGAGATTCAAACTATTCTGTCATCTCAGCTCGACATAAAAGTGTTCAAACTATGCATTTGGTCTCGAAGAACGGCATTCTTGTGTGAACGTCCTCTCGCACGACTGTATCGAACGAAACATCGATCTACGCCAAGAATTGATATATCCCGAGTTTCGACAGATTCTGTCATCCCAGCTAGACATGAACGTGTTAATTCTATGCAAATTGTCTCAAAAAACAAAATTTTTGCGTTAAATGACTTCTTGCACGACTCTATCAAACGGAACATAGATCGACGCCGAGACTCGAGATGTGCGGAGTTCCGAGCGAACCTGGCATCGTAGCTATATGTGGCCGAACCTTTTAATTCGCACGGAACAACTAAATTCTTGCATTAATCGTCGTTTTCCACGGCTGTATCGAACGACAAATAAATCACCGAGAATCCAGATGTCTCGAGTTTCGAAAGATTCTGTCATCTCAGCTCGACGTAAAAGTGTAAAAACTACGCATTTTCTGTCGAACAATGAAATTCTTGCGTTAAACGACGTCTCGCCCGGCTCTATCGAACGAAACGTCGATCCACACCGAGAATCGAGATATCCCCCGTTTCAGATGATTCACGTATCCGAGCTCAACGTAAACGCATCAGAATCGTAAAATTTGCCGAGAAACACGAAGTTCTGGCATTTATCATAGTTTTTCACGGCTGTATCGAATGAAAAATCGATAACCGAGAACCGAAATTTCCCGAGTTTTGAAAGATTCTCGCGTCGCAGCTCAACGTAAACGTGTAAAGACTGTGCATTTTGTCTCGAGAAACGGGATTCTTGCGTTAATCAACGTCTCGCACGGTTGTATCAAACGAAACATCGATCTGCACCGAGAAACGAGATGTTCCCAGTTTTGGGCGATTCTGTAATCTTAGCTCGACGTATATGTGTTGAAATCATTGAATCCTTCCGACAACATAAATTTCTTGCATCAAAGGACGCTTTGCACGGCCTCGTCTAACGAAACATCGATCTACAGCGAGAAACGAGATGTCTCCAGTTTCGGGCGATATCGCATCTTAGCTTGATGTGAACGAGTCAAAATAGTTCAGTTTGCAAAGAAACATTGAATTCTTGAATGAATCGTCGTTTCGCAAAGCTGTATCGAAGGAAAAGTCGATCACCGTAAAACGAGATGTCCGGAGTTTCAAACTATTCTGTCATCTCAGCTCGACATAAAAGTGTTCAAACTATGCATTTTGTCTCGAAGACCGGCATTCTTGTGTGAACGTCCTCTCGCACGACTGTATCGAACGAAACATCGATCTACACCAAGAATTGAGATATCCCGAGTTTTGACAGATTCTGTCATCCCAGCTAGACATGAACGTGTTAATTCTATGCAAATTGTCTCAAAGAACAAAATTTTTGCGTTAAATGACTTCTTGCACGACTTTATCAAACGGAACATAGATTGACGCCGAGACTCGAGATGTGCGGAGTTCCGAGCGAACCTGGCATCGTAGCTATATGTGTCCGAACCTTTCAATTCGCCCGGAACAACGAAATTCTTGCATTAATCGTCGTTTTCCACGGCTGTATCGAACGACAAATAAATCACCGAGAATCCAGATGTCTCGAGTTTCGAAAGATTCTGTCATCTTAGCTCGACATAAAAGCGTTCGAACTATGCATTTTGTCGTCTTGCACGTTTGTAACGAACAAAACATCGATCTACACCAAGAATGGAGATGTCCCGAGTTTCCGAACGATTCTGTCATCTTAGCTCGACCTAAAAGTGTAAAAACTACGCATTTTTTGTCGAAAAACGGAATTCTTGCGTAAAACGACGTCTCGCCCGGCTCTATCGAACGAAACATCGACCCACACCAAGAATCGAGATGTCCGGAGTTCCGAGCAAATCTGGCATCGTAGCTCGACTTATATGTATCAGGATTGTTCATTTCGTCAGGAAACACTGAATCCTTGCACTATCCGTCGTTTTTCACGGCTGTATCGCTCGAAAATCCAATTACCGAGAATCGAAATGTATTGAGTTTCGAACGATTCTCGAATCGCAGCTTAACGTAAACGGGTTTAAACTATGCATTTTGTCTCGAAAAACGAGATAATTGCGTTAAACGTCGTCTTGCACGGTTGTAACGAACTAAACATCGATCTACACCAACAATCGAGATGTCCCGAGTTTCGAACGATTCTGTAATCCCAGCTCGACGTATATGTGTTGAGATTATTTATCTCTCCCGAAAACACGAATTCTCTGCATTGAACGACGCTTCGCACGGCTCTATCTAACGAAACATCTATCTACAGCGAGAAACGAGATGTCTCTAGTTTCGGGCGATCTGGCATCTCAGCTTAACGTAAACGTGTCGAATTTGTTCAGTTTGTACGGAAACACGAAATTCTTGAATCAATCGTCGTTTCGCACGACCGTATCAAACGAAAAATCAATAACCGAGACTGGAGATATCCGGAGTTACAGACGAATCTGTCATTTTAGCTCGACATAGAAGTGTTAAAACTATGCATTTTTGTCGGATAAAAAAATCTTTGCGTTAAACGTGGTCTCACCCAGCTGTATCGAACGAAACATCGATCCACACCGAGAATCAAGATATCCCCCGTTTCAGATGATTCACGTATCCGAGCTCAACGTAAACGCATCAGAATCGTTAAATTTGCCGAGAAACACGAAGTTCTGGCATTCATCATAGTTTTTCACGGCTGTATCGAATGAAAAATCGATAACCGAGAACCGAAATTTCCCGAGTTTTGAAAGATTCTCGCGTCGCAGCTCAACGTAAACGTGTAAAGACTGTGCATTTTGTCTCGAGAAACGGGATTCTTGCGTTAATCAACGTCTCGCACGGTTGTATCAAACGAAACATCGATCTGCACCGAGAAACGAGATGTTCCCAGTTTTGGGCGATTCTATAATCTTAGCTCGACGTATATGTGTTGAAATCATTGAATCCTTCCGACAACATAAATTTCTTGCATCAAAGGACGCTTTGCACGGCCTCATCTAACGAAACATCGATCTACAGCGAGAAACGAGATGTCTCCAGTTTCGGGCGATATCGCATCTAAGCTTGATGTGAATGTGTCAAAATAGTTAAGTTTGTAAAGAAACATGAAATTCTTGAATTAATCGTCGTTTTGCAAAGCTGTATCGAAGGAAAAGTCGATCACCGAAAAACGAGATGTCCAGAGTTTCAAACTATTCTGTCACCTCAGCTCGACATAAAAGTGATCAAACTATGCATTTTGTCTCGAAGAACGGCATTCTTGTGTAAACGTCCTCTCGCACGACTGTATCAAACGAAACATCGATCTACACCAAGAATTGAGATATCCCGAGTTTTGACAGATTCTGTCATCCCAGCTAGACATAAGAGTGTTAATTCTATGCAAATTGTCTCAAAAAACGAAATTTTCGGGTTAAATGACGTCTCGCACGACTGTATCAAACGGAACATAGATCGACACCGAGACTCGAGATGTCCGGAGTTCCGAGCGAACCTGGCATCGTAGCTATATGTTTCCAAACCTTTCAATTCGCCCGGAAAAACTTTATTCTTGCATTAATCGTCGTTTTTCACGGCTAAATCGAACGAAAATCAATCACCGAGAATCGAGATGTCCCGAGTTTTGAACGATTCTGTCATCTTAGCTCGACGTAAAAGTGTAAAAACTACGCATTTTTTTGTCGAACAACGAAATTCATGAGTTAAACGCCGTCTCGCCCGGCTGTATCGAACGAAACATCGATCCACACCGAGAATCGAGATATCCCCCGTTTCAGATGATTCACGTATCCGAGCTCAACGTAAACGCATCAGAATCGTAAAATTTGCCGAGAAACACGAAGTTCTGGCATTTATCATAGTTTTTCACGGCTGTATCGAATGAAAAATCGATAACCGAGAACCGAAATTCCCCGAGTTTTGAAAGATTCTCGCGTCGCAGCTCAACGTAAACGTGTAAAGACTGTGCATTTTGTCTCGAGAAACGGGATTCTTGCGTTAATCAACGTCTCGCACGGTTGTATCAAACGAAACATCGATCTGCACCGAGAAACGAGATGTTCCCAGTTTTGGGCGATTCTGTAATCTTAGCTCGACGTATATGTGTTGAAATCATTGAATCCTTCCGACAACATAAATTTCTTGCATCAAAGGACGCTTTGCACGGCCTCATCTAACGAAACATCGATCTACAGCGAGAAACGAGATGTCTCCAGTTTCGGGCGATATCGCATCTTAGCTTGATGTGAACGAGTCAAAATAGTTCAGTTTGCGAAGAAACATTGAATTCTTGAATTAATCGTCGTTTTGCAAAGCTGTATCGAAGGGAAAGTCGATAACCGAAAAACGAAATGTCCGGAGATTCAAACTATTCTGTCATCTCAGCTCGACATAAAAGTGTTCAAACTATGCATTTGGTCTCGAAGAACGGCATTCTTGTGTGAACGTCCTCTCGCACGACTGTATCGAACGAAACATCGATCTACGCCAAGAATTGATATATCCCGAGTTTCGACAGATTCTGTCATCCCAGCTAGACATGAACGTGTTAATTCTATGCAAATTGTCTCAAAAAACAAAATTTTTGCGTTAAATGACTTCTTGCACGACTCTATCAAACGGAACATAGATCGACGCCGAGACTCGAGATGTGCGGAGTTCCGAGCGAACCTGGCATCGTAGCTATATGTGACCGAACCTTTTAATTCGCACGGAACAACTAAATTCTTGCATTAATCGTCGTTTTCCACGGCTGTATCGAACGACAAATAAATCACCGAGAATCCAGATGTCTCGAGTTTCGAAAGATTCTGTCATCTCAGCTCGACGTAAAAGTGTAAAAACTACGCATTTTCTGTCGAACAATGAAATTCTT
This sequence comes from Tromatobia lineatoria, assembly GCA_949699805.1. Lineage (NCBI taxonomy): Eukaryota > Metazoa > Arthropoda > Insecta > Hymenoptera > Ichneumonidae > Tromatobia > Tromatobia lineatoria. The sequence continues at coordinate 19,320,465 of OX453038.1, read as the reverse complement.
GCGTTAAACGACGTCTCGCCCGGCTCTATCGAACGAAACGTCGATCCACACCGAGAATCGAGATGTCCGGAGTTCCGAGCAAACCTGGCATCGTAGCTTGACGGATGTGTCCGAACCTTCCAATTCGCCCGGAACAACTAAATTCTTGCATCAATCGTTGTTTTTCACGGCTTTGTCGAACGACAAATAAATCACCGAGAATCGAGATGTCCCGAGTTTCGAAAGATTCTGTCATCTTAGCTCGACATAAAAGCGTTCGAACTATGCATTCCGTTTCGAAGAACGATATTATTGCGTTAAACGTCGTCTTGCACGTTTGTAACGAACCAAACATCGATCTACACCAAGAATCGAGATGTCCCGAGTTTCGAACGATTCTGTCATCTTAGCTTGACGTAAAAGTGTAAAACCTACGCATTTTTTTGTCAAACAACGGAATTCATGCGTTGAACGACGTCTCGCCCGGCTCTATCGAACGAAACATCGATCCACACCAACAATCGAGATGTCCGGAGTTCCGAGCAAATCTGGCATCATAGCTTGACTTATAAGCATCAGGATCGTTTATTTCGTCAGGAAACACTAAATCCTTGCACTATTCGTCGTTTTTCACGGCTATATCGCTCGAAAAACCAGTCACCGAAAATCGAGATGTATCGAGTTTTTAACGATTCTCGAATCGCAGCTCAACGTAAACGTGTTTAGACTATGCATTTTGTCTCGAAAAACGAGATTATTGCGTTGAACGTCGTCTTGCACGGTTGTAACGAACAAAACATCGATCTACTTCAAGAATCGAGATGTCCCGAGTTTCGAACGATTTTGTAATGTCAGCTCGACGTACATGTGTTGAAGTCATTTACCTCTCCCGGAAACACGAATTTTTTGCATTAAACGACGCTCCGCACGGCTCTATCTAACGAAACATCGATCTACAGAGAGAAACGAGATGTCTCTAGTTTCGGGCGGTCTGGCACCTCAGCTTAACGTAAACGTGTCAAATTTGTTCAGTTTGTACGGAAAGACGCAATTCTTGAATCAATCGTCGTTTCGCACGACCGTATCAAACGAAAAATCAATAACCGAGACTGGAGATATCCGGAGTTACAGACGAATCTGTCATTTAAGCTCGACATAAAAGTGTTAAAACTATGCATTTTCGTCGGATAAAAAAATCTTTGCGTTAAACGTGGTCTCACCCAGCTGTATCGAACGAAACATCGATCCACACCGAGAAACAAGATATCCCCCGTTTCAGATGATTCACGTATCCGAGCTTAACGTAAACGCATCGGAATCGTGAAATTTGCCGAGAAATACAAAGTTCTGGCATTTATCATAGTTTTTCACGGCTGTATCGAATAAAAAATCGATAACCGAAAACCGAAATTTCCCGAATTTTGACAGATTCTCGCGTCGCTGCTCAACGTAAACGTGTAAAGACTGTGCACTTTGTCTCGAAAAACGGGATTCTTGCGTTAATCAACGTCTCGCACGGTTGTATCAAACGAAACATCGATCTGCACCGAGAAACGAGATGTTCCCAGTTTTGGGCGATTCTGTAATCTTAGCTCGACGTATATGTGTTAAAATCATTGAATCCTTCCGAAAACATAAATTTCTTGCATCAAAGGACGCTTTGCACGGCCTCATCCAACGAAACATCGATCTACAGCGAGAAACGAGATGTCTCCAGTTTCGGGCGATATCGCATCTGAGCTTGATGTGAACGAGTCAAAATAGTTCAGTTTGTAAAGAAACATTGAATTCTGGAATTAATCGTCGTTTTGCAAAGCTGTATCGAAGGGAAAGTCGATTACCGAACGACATGTCCGGAGATTCAAACTATTCTGTCATCTCAGCTCGACATAAAAGTGTTCAAACTATGCATTATGTCTCGAAGAACGGCATTCTTGTGTGAACGTCCTCTCGCACGACTGTATCGAACGAAACATCGATCTACACCAAGAATTGAGATATCCCGAGTTTCGACAGATTCTGTCATCCCAGCTAGACATGAACGTGTTAATTCTATGCAAATTGTTTCAAAAAACAAAATTTTTGCGTTAAATGACTTCTCGCACGACTGTATCAAACGGAACATAGATCGACACCGAGACTCGAGATGTGCGGAGTTCCGGGCGAACCTGGCATCGTAGCTATATGTGTCCGAACCTTTCAATTCGCCCGGAACAACTTAATTCTTGTATTAATCGTCGTTTTTCACGGCTGTAACGAACGACAAATAAATCACCGAGAATCGAGATGTCCCGAGTTTTGAAAGATTCTGTCATCTCAGCTCGACGTAAAAGTGGAAAAACTACGCATTTTTTGTCGAACAATGAAATTCTTGCGTTAAACGACGTCTCGCCCGGCTCTACCGAACGAAACATCGATCCACACCGAGAATCGAGATGTCCGGAGTTCCGAGCATATCTGGCACCATAGCTTGACTTATATATATCAGGATCGTTCATTTCGTCCGGAAACACTGAATCCTTGCATTGTCCGTCGGTTTTCACGGCTGTATTGCTCGAAAAACCAATCACCGACAATCGAGATGTATCGAGATTCGAACGATTCTCGATTCGCAGCTCAACGTAAACGTGTTTAGACTATGCGTTCCGTCTCGAAAAAAAAGATTATTGCGTTAAACGTCGTCTTGCACGGTTGTAACGAAATAAACATCAATCTACACCAACAATCGAGACGTACCGAGTTTCGATCGATTCTGTAATCTCAGCTCGACGTATATGTGTTAAAATCATTTATTTCTCCCGAAAACACAAATTTTCTGCATTGAACGACGCTTCGCACGGCTCTATCTGACGAAACATCGATCTACAGCGAGAAACGAGATGTCTCCAGTTTCAGGCGATATCGCATCTAAGCTTGATGTGAATGTGTCAAAATAGTTAAGTTTGTAAAGAAACATGAAATTCTTGAATTAATCGTTGTTTTGCAAAGCTGTATCGAAGGAAAAGTCGATCACCGAAAAACGAGATGTCCAGAGTTTTAAACTATTCTGTCACCTCAGCTCGACATAAAAGTGATCAAACTATGCATTTTGTCTCGAAGAACGGCATTCTTGTGTAAACGTCCTCTCGCACGAATGTATCAAACGAAACATCGATCTACACCAAGAATTGAGATATCCCGAGTTTTGACAGATTCTGTCATCCTAGCTGGACATAAGCGTGTTAATTCTATGCAAATTGTCTCAAAAAACGAAATTTTCGGGTCAAATGACGTCTCGCACGACTGTATCAAACGGAATATAGATCGACACCGAGACTCGAGATGTCCGGAGTTCCGAGCGAACCTGGCATCGTAGCTATATGTGTCCGAACCTTTCAGATCGCCCGGAACAACTTTATTTTTGCATTAATCGTCGTTTTTCACAGCTAAATCGAACGGAAATCAATCACCGAGAATCGAGATGTCCCGAGTTTCGAACGATTCTGTCATCTTAGCTCGACGTAAAAGTGTAAAAACTACGCATTTTTTTGTCGAACAACGAAATTCATGAGTTAAACGCCGTCTCGCCCGGCTGTATCGAACGAAACATCGATCCACACCAAGAATCGAGATGTCCGGAGTTCCGAGCAAATCTGGCATCTTAACTTGACGTATATGAGTCGGTATCGTTCAATTCCTTCGGGAACTCAAAACTTTTGCATTAATCGTTTTTTTTTACTGCTGTATTGAAAGAAAAATCGATCACCGACATACGAGATGTGCGGAGTTTTAAACGATTCTGTCATCTAAGCTCGACATAAAAGTTTCCAAACTTCGCATTTTGTCTCGAAGAACGAGATCCTTGTGTGAAGGTCGTCTCGCACGACTGTATCGAACGAACCACCGATATACAACAAGAATCGAGATATCCCGAGTATCGACAGATTCTGTCATCTCAGCTTGAGATAAACGTGTTAAAACTATGCAAATTGTCTCAAAAAACGAAATTTTCAGGTTGAATGTCGTCTCGCACGACTGTATCAAACGGAACATAGATCGACACCGACACTCGATATGTCCGGAGTTCCGAGCAAACCTGGCATCGTAGCTTGACGGATGTGTCCGAACCTTCCAATTCGCCCGGAACAACTAAATTCTTGCATCAATCGTTGTTTTTCACGGCTGTGTCGAACGACAAATAAATCACCGAGAATCGAGATGTCCCGAGTTTCGAAAGATTCTGTCATCTTAGCTCGACATAAAAGCGTTCGAACTATGCATTTCGTTTCGAAGAACGATATTATTGCGTTAATCGTCGTCTTGCACCTTTGTAACGAACCAAACTTCGATCTACACCAAGAATCGAGATGTCCCGAATTTCGAACGATTCTGTCATATTAGCTTGACGTAAAAGTGTAAAACCTACGCATTTTTTTGTCAAACAACGGAATTCATGCTTTAAACGAGATAGAGCTCTCCCGGCTCTATCGAACGAAACATCGATCCACACCAAGAATCGAGATGTCCGGAGTTCCGAGCAAATCTGGCATCATAGCTTGACTTATAAGCATCAGGATCGTTTATGTTGTCAGGAAACACTAAATCCTCGCACTATTCGTCGTTTTTCACGGCTATATCGCTCGAAAAACCAGTCACCGAAAATCGAGATGTATCGGGTTTTTAACGATTCTCGGATCGCAGCTCAACGTAAACGTGTTTAGACTATGCATTTTGTCTCGAAAAACGAGATTATTGCGTTGAACGTCGTCTTGCACGGTTGCAACGAACAAAACATTGATCTACTTCAAGAATCGAGATGTCCGGAGTTTCAAACTATTCTGTCATCTCAGCTCGACATAAAAGTGTTCAAACTATGCATTTTGTCTCGAAGACCGGCATTCTTGTGTGAACGTCCTCTCGCACGACTGTATCGAACGAAACATCGATCTACACCAACAATCGAGATGTCCCGAGTTTCGAACGATACTGTAATCTCAGCTCGACGTATATGTGTTAAGATTATTTATCTCTCCCGAAAACACGAATTTTCTGCATTGAACGACGCTTCGCACGGCTCTATGTAACGAAACATCTGTCTACAGCGAGAAACGAGATGTCTCTAGTTTCGGGCGATCTGGCATCTCAGCTCAACGTGAACGTGTGGAATTTGTTCAGTTTGTACGGAAACACGAAATTCTTGAATCAATCGTCGTTTCGCACGACCGTATCAAACGAAAAATCAATAACCGAGACTGGAGATATCCGGAGTTACTGACGAATCTGTCATTTAAGCTCGACACAAAAGTGTTAAAACTATGCATTTTTGTCGAATAAAAAAATCTTTGCGTTAAACGTGGTCTCACCCAGCTGTATCGAACGAAACATCGATCCACACCGAGAATCAAGATATCCCCCGTTTCAGATGATTCACGTATCCGAGCTCAACGTAAACGCATCAGAATCGTGAAATTGACCGAGAAACACGAATTTCTGGCATTCATCATAGTTTTTCACGGCTGTATCGAATGAAAAATCGATAACCGAGAACCGAAATTTCCCGAGTTTCAAAAGATTCTCGCGTCGCAGCTCAACGTAATCGTGTAAAGAATGTGCATTTTGTCTCGAGAAACGGGATTCTTGCGTTAATCAACGTCTCGCACGGTTGTATCAAACGAAACATCGATCTGCACCGAGAAACGAGATGTTCCCAGTTTTGGGCGATTCTGTAATCTAAGCTCGACGTATATGTGTTAAAATCATTGAATCCTTCCGAAAACATAAATTTCTTGCATTAAAGGACGCTTTGCACGGCCTCATCCAACGAAACATCGATCTACAGCCAGAAACGAGATGTCTCTAGTTTCGGGCGATATCGCATCTTAGCTTGATGTGAACGTGTCAAAATAGTTCAGTTTGTAAAGAAACATTAAATTATTGAATAAATCGTCGTTTTGCAAAGCTGTATCGAAGGGAAAGTCGATAACCGAAAAGCGAAATGTCCGGAGATACAAACTATTCTGTCATCTCAGCTCGACTTAAAAGTGTTCAAACTATGCATTTTGTCTCGAAGAACGGCATTCTTGTGTGAACGTCCTCTCGCACGACTGTATCGAACGAAACATCGATCTACACCAAGAATTAAGATATCCCGAGTTTCGACAGATTCTGTCATCCCAGCTAGACATGAAAGTGTTAATTCTATGCAAATTGTCTCAAAAGACAAAATTTTTGCGTTAAATGACTTCTCGCACGACTGTATCAAACGGAACATAGATCGACACCGAGACTCGAGATGTGCGGAGTTCCGAGCGAACCTGGCATCGTAGCTATATGTGTCCGAACCTTTCAATTCGCCCGGAACAACTTAATTCTTGCATTAATCGTTTTTTTTCACGGCTGTAACGAACGACAAATAAATCACCGAGAATCGAGATGCCCCGAGTTTCGAAAGATTCTGTCATCTCAGCTCGACGTAAAAGTGGAAAAACTACGCATTTTCTGTCGAACAATGAAATTCTTGCGTTAAACGACGTCTCGCCCGGCTCTATCGAACGAAACATCGATCCACACCGAGAATCGAGATGTCCGGAGTTCCGAGCATATCTGGCACCATAGCTTGACTCATATGTATCAGGATCGTTCATTTCGTCCGAAAACATTGAATCCTTGCATTATCCGTCGGTTTTCACGGCTGTATCGCTCGAAAAACTAATCACCGAGAATCGAGATGTATCGAGATTCGAACGATTCTCGATTCGCAGCTCAACGTAAACGTGTTTAGACTATGCGTTTTGTCTCGAAAAACAAGATTATTGCATTAAACGTCGTCTTGCACGGTTGTAACGAACTAAACATCGATCTACACCAACAATCGAGATGTCCCGAGTTTCGATCGATTCTGTAATCTCAGCTCGACGTATATGTGTTAAGATCATTTATTTCCCCCGAAAACACGAATTTTCTGCATTGAACGACGCTTCGCACGGCTCTATGTAACGGAACATCTATCTACAGCGAGAAACGAGATGTCTCTAGTTTCGGGCGATCTGGCATCTCAGCTTAACGTGAACGTGTCGAATTTGTTCAGTTTGTACGGAAACACGAAATTCTTGAATCAATCGTCGTTTCACACGACCGTATCAAACGAAAAATCAATAACCGAGACTGGAGATATCCGGAGTTACTGACGAATCTGTCATTTAAGCTCGACAAAAAAGTGTTAAAATTATGCATTTTTGTCGAATAAAAAAATCTTTGCGTTAAACGTGGTTTCACCCAGCTGTATCGAACGAAACATCGATCCACACCGAGAATCGAGATATCCCCCGTTTCAGATGATTCACGTATCCGAGCTCAACGTAAACGCATCAGAATCGTGAAATTTGCCGAGAAACACGAATTTCTGGCATTCATTATAGTTTTTCACGGCTGTATCGGATGAAAAATCGATATCCGAGAACCGAAATTTCCCGAGTTTTGAAAGATTCTCGCGTCGCAGCTCAACGAAAACAGGTAAAGACTGTGCATTTTGTCTCGAGAAACAGGATTCTTGCGTTAATCAACGTCTCGCACGGTTGTATCGAACGAAATATCGATCTGCACCGAGAAACGAGATGTTCCCAGTTTTGGGCGATTCTGTAATTTCAGCTCGACGTATATGTTTTAAAATCATTGAATCCTCCCGAAAACATGAACTTCTTGCATCGCACGACGCTTTGCACGGCCTCATCTAACGAAACATCGATCTACAGCGAGAAACGATATGTCTCCAGTTTCGGGCGATCTGGCATCTTAGCTTAACGTAAACGTGTCGAATTTGTTCAGTTTGTACGGAAACACGAAATTCTTGAATCAATCGTCGTTTCGCACGACCGTATCAAACGAAAAATCAATAACCGAGACTAGAGATATCTGGAGTTACAGACGAATCTGTCATTTTAGCTCGACGTAAAAGTGTAAATACTATGCATTTTTGTCGGATAAAAAAATCTTTGCGTTAAACGTGGTCTCACCCAGCTGTATCGAACGAAACATCGATCCACACCGAGAATCAAGATATCCCCCGTTTCAGATGATTCACGTATCCCAGCTCATCGTAAACGCATCAAAATCGTTAAATTTGCCGAGAAACACGAAGTTGTGGCATTTATCATAGTTTCGCACGGCTGTATCGAATGAAAAATCGATAACCGAGAACCAAAATTTCCCGAGTTTTGAAAGATTCTCGCATCGCAGCTCAACGTAAACGTGTAAAGACTGGGCATTTTGTCTCGAGAAACGGGATTCTTGCGTTAATCAACGTCTCGCACGGTTGTATCAAACGAAACATCGATCTGCACCGAGAAACGAGATAGCCCTAGTTTTGGGCGATTCTATAATCTTAGCTCGACGTCTATGTGTTAAACTATTGAATCCTTCCGAAAAAACGAATTTCTTGCATCGAACGACGCTTTGCACGGCCTCATCACACGAAACATCGATCTACAGCGAGAAACGCGATGTCTCCAGTTTCGGGCGATATCGCATCTTACCTTGATGTGAACGTGTCAAAATAGTTCAGTTTTTGAAGAAACATTGAATTCTTGAATTAATCGTCGTTCCGCAAAGCTGTATCGAAGGAAAAGTCTATCACCGAAAAACGAGATGTCCGGAGTTTCAAACTATTCTGTCATCTCAGCTCGACATAAAAGTGTTCAAACTATGCATTTTGTCTCGATGACCGGCATTCTTGTGTAAAAGTCCTCTCGCACGACTGTATCGAACGAAACATCGATCTACACGAAGAATTGAGATATCCCGAGTTTTGACAGATTCTGTCATCCCATCTAGACATGAACGTGTTAATTCTATGCAAATTGTCTCAAAAAACAAAATTTTTGCGTTAAATGACTTCTAGCACGACTTTATCAAACGGAACATAGATCGACGCCGAGACTCGAGATGTGCGGAGTTCCGAGCGAACCTGGCATCGTAGCTATATGTGTCCGAACCTTTCAATTCGCCCGGAACAACTAAATTCTTGCATTAATCGTCGTTTTCCACGGCTGTATCGAACGACAAATAAATCACCGAGAGTCCAGATGTCCCGAGTTTCGAAAGATTCTGTCATCTTAGCTCGACATAAAAGCGTTCGAACTATGCATTTTGTCGTCTTGCACGTTTGTAACGAACAAAACATCGATCTACACCAAGAATCAAGATGTCCCGAGTTTCCGAACGATTCTGTCATCTTAGCTCGTCGTAAAAGTGTAAAAACTACGCATTTTTTGTCGAACAACGAAATACTTGCGTTAAACGACGTCTCGCCCGGCTCTATCGAACGAAACATCGATCCACACCGATAATCGAGATGTCTGGAGTTCCGAGCATATCTGGCACCATAGCTTGACTTATATGTACCAGGATCGTTCATTCCGTCCGGAAACACTGAATCCTTGCATTATCCTTCGGTTTTCACGGCTGTATCGCTCGAAAAACCAATCACCGAAAATTGAGATGTCCCGAGTATCGAACGATTCTGTAATCTCAGCTCGACGTATATGTGTTGAAATCATTAACTTCTCCTAGAAACATGAATTGTTTGCATTGAACGACGCATCGCACGGCTCTATCTGACGAAACATCGATCTACAGCGAGAAACGAGATGTCTCCAGTTTCGGGCGATATCGCATCTAAGCTTGATGTGAATGTGTCAAAATAGTTAAGTTTGTAAGGAAACATAAAATTATTGAATTAATCGTCGTTTTGCAAAGCTGTATCGAAGGAAAAGTCGATCACCGAAAAACGAGATGTCCAGAGTTTCAAACTATTCTGTCACCTCAGCTCGACATAAAAGTGATCAAACTATGAATTTTGTCTCGAAAAACGGCATTCTTGTGTAAACGTCCTCTCGCACGACTGTATCAAACGAAACATCGATCTACACCAAGCATTGAGATATCCCGAGTTTTGACAGATTCTGTCATCCCAGCTAGACATAAGCGTGTTAATTCTATGCAAATTGTCTCAAAAAACGAAATTTTCGGGTTAAATGACGTCTCGCACGACTGTATCAAACGGAACATAGATCGACACCGAGACTCGAGATATCCGGAGTTCCGAGCGAACCTGGCATCGTAGCTATATGTGTCCGAACCTTTCAATTCGCCCGGAAAAACTTTATTCTTGCATTAATCGTCGTTTTTCACGGCTAAATCAAACGAAAATCAATCACCGAGAATCGAGATGTCCCGAGTTTCGAACGATTCTGTCATCTTAGCTCGACGTAAAAGTGTAAAAACTACGCATTTTTTTGTCGAACGACGAAATTCATGAGTTAAACGCCGTCTCGCCTGGCTGTATCGAACGAAACATCGATCCACACCAAGAATCGAGATGTCCGGAGTTCCGAGCAAATCTGGCATCTTAACTTGACGTATATGAGTCGGTATCGTTCAATTCCTTCGGGAACTTAAAACTTTTGCATTAATCGTTTTTTTTTACTGCTGTAGCGAAAGAAAAATCGATCACCGACATACGAGATGTGCGGAGTTTTAAACGATTCTGTCATCTAAGCTCGACATAAAAGTTTTCAAACTTCGCATTTTGTCTCGAAGAACGAGATCCTTGTGTGAAGGTCGTCTCGCAGGACTGTATCGAACGAACCATCGATATACAACAAGAATCGAGATATCCCGAGTATCGACAGATTCTGTCATCTCAGCTTGAGATAAACGTGTTAAAACTATGCAAATTGTCTCAAAAAACGAAATTTTCAGGTTGAATGTCGTCTCGCACGACTGTATCAAACGGAACATAGATCGACACCAACACTCGATATGTCCGGAGTTCCGAGCAAACCTGGCATCGTAGTTTGACGGATGTGTCCGAACCTTCCAATTCGCCTGGAACAACTAAATTCTTGCATAAATCGTTGTTTTTCACGGCTGTGTCGAACGACAAATAAATCACCGAGAATCGAGATGTCCCGAGTTTCGAAAGATTCTGTCATCTTAGCTCGACATAAAAGCGTTCGAACTATGCATTTCGTTTCGAAGAACGATATTATTGCGTTAAACGTCGTCTTGCACGTTTGTAACGAACCAAACATCGATCTACACCAAAAATCGAGATGTCCCGAGTTTCGAACGATTCTGTCATCTTAGCTTGACGTAAAAGTGTAAAACCTACGCATTTTTTTGTCAAACAACGGAATTCATGCGTTGAACGACGTCTCGCCCGCTTCTATCGAACGAAACATCGATCCACACCAAGAATCGAGATGTCCGGAGTTCCGAGCAAATCTGGCATGATAGCTTGACTTATAAGCATCAGGATCGTTTATTTCGTCAGGAAACACTAAATCCTTGCACTATTCGTCGTTTTTCACGGCTATATCGCTCGAAAATCCAGTCACCGAAAATCGAGATGTATCGAGTTTTTAACGATTCTCGAATCGCAGCTCAACGTAAACGTGTTTAGACTATGCATTTTGTCTCGAAAAACGAGATTATTGCGTTGAACGTCGTCTTGCACGGTTGCAACGAACAAAACATTGATCTACTTCAAGATCCGAGATGTCCGGAGTTTCAAACTATTCTGTCATCTCAGCTCGACATAAAAGTGTTCAAACTATGCATTTTGTCTCGAAGACCGGCATTCTTGTGTGAACGTCCTCTCGCACGACTGTATAGAACGAAACATCGATCTACACCAAGAATTGAGATATCCCGAGTTTTGACAGATTCTGTCATCCTAGCTAGACATGAACGTGTTAATTCTATGCAAATTGTCTCAAAAAACAAAATTTCTGCGTTAAATGACTTCTTGCACGACTCTATCAAACGGAACATAGATCGACGCCGAGACTCGAGATGTGCGGAGTTCCGAGCGAACCTGGCATCGTAGCTATATGTGTCCGAACCTTTTAATTCGCCCGGAACAACTAAATTCTTGCATTAATGGTCGTTTTCCACGGCTGTATCGAACGACAAATAAATCACCGAGAATCCAGATGTCTCGAGTTTCGAACGATTCTGTCATCTTAGCTCGACATAAAAGCGTTCGAACTATGCATTTTGTCGTCTTGCACGATTGTAACGAACAAAACATCGATCTACACCAAGAATGGAGATGTCCTGAGTTTCCGAACGATTCTGTCATCTTAGCTCGACCTAAAAGTGTAAAAACTACGCATTTTTCGTCGAAAAACGGAATTCTTGCGTTAAACGACGTCTCGCCCGGCTCTATCGAACGAAACATCGATCCACACCAAGGATCGAGATGTCCGGAGTTCCGAGCAAATCTGGCATCTTAACTTGACGTATATGAGTCGGTATCGTTCAATTCCTTCGGGAACTTAAAACTTTTGCATTAATCGTTTTTTTTTACTGCTGTAGCGAAAGAAAAATCGATCACCGACATACGAGATGTGCGGAGTTTTAAACGATTCTGTCATCTAAGCTCGACATAAAAGTTTTCAAACTTCGCATTTTGTCTCGAAGAACGAGATCCTTGTGTGAAGGTCGTCTCGCAGGACTGTATCGAACGAACCATCGATATACAACAAGAATCGAGATATCCCGAGTATCGACAGATTCTGTCATCTCAGCTTGAGATAAACGTGTTAAAACTATGCAAATTGTCTCAAAAAACGAAATTTTCAGGTTGAATGTCGTCTCGCACGACTGTATCAAACGGAACATAGATCGACACCAACACTCGATATGTCCGGAGTTCCGAGCAAACCTGGCATCGTAGTTTGACGGATGTGTCCGAACCTTCCAATTCGCCTGGAACAACTAAATTCTTGCATAAATCGTTGTTTTTCACGGCTGTGTCGAACGACAAATAAATCACCGAGAATCGAGATGTCCCGAGTTTCGAAAGATTCTGTCATCTTAGCTCGACATAAAAGCGTTCGAACTATGCATTTCGTTTCGAAGAACGATATTATTGCGTTAAACGTCGTCTTGCACGTTTGTAACGAACCAAACATCGATCTACACCAAAAATCGAGATGTCCCGAGTTTCGAACGATTCTGTCATCTTAGCTTGACGTAAAAGTGTAAAACCTACGCATTTTTTTGTCAAACAACGGAATTCATGCGTTGAACGACGTCTCGCCCGCTTCTATCGAACGAAACATCGATCCACACCAAGAATCGAGATGTCCGGAGTTCCGAGCAAATCTGGCATGATAGCTTGACTTATAAGCATCAGGATCGTTTATTTCGTCAGGAAACACTAAATCCTTGCACTATTCGTCGTTTTTCACGGCTATATCGCTCGAAAATCCAGTCACCGAAAATCGAGATGTATCGAGTTTTTAACGATTCTCGAATCGCAGCTCAACGTAAACGTGTTTAGACTATGCATTTTGTCTCGAAAAACGAGATTATTGCGTTGAACGTCGTCTTGCACGGTTGCAACGAACAAAACATTGATCTACTTCAAGATCCGAGATGTCCGGAGTTTCAAACTATTCTGTCATCTCAGCTCGACATAAAAGTGTTCAAACTATGCATTTTGTCTCGAAGACCGGCATTCTTGTGTGAACGTCCTCTCGCACGACTGTATAGAACGAAACATCGATCTACACCAAGAATTGAGATATCCCGAGTTTTGACAGATTCTGTCATCCTAGCTAGACATGAACGTGTTAATTCTATGCAAATTGTCTCAAAAAACAAAATTTCTGCGTTAAATGACTTCTTGCACGACTCTATCAAACGGAACATAGATCGACGCCGAGACTCGAGATGTGCGGAGTTCCGAGCGAACCTGGCATCGTAGCTATATGTGTCCGAACCTTTTAATTCGCCCGGAACAACTAAATTCTTGCATTAATGGTCGTTTTCCACGGCTGTATCGAACGACAAATAAATCACCGAGAATCCAGATGTCTCGAGTTTCGAACGATTCTGTCATCTTAGCTCGACATAAAAGCGTTCGAACTATGCATTTTGTCGTCTTGCACGATTGTAACGAACAAAACATCGATCTACACCAAGAATGGAGATGTCCTGAGTTTCCGAACGATTCTGTCATCTTAGCTCGACCTAAAAGTGTAAAAACTACGCATTTTTCGTCGAAAAACGGAATTCTTGCGTTAAACGACGTCTCGCCCGGCTCTATCGAACGAAACATCGATCCACACCAAGGATCGAGATGTCCGGAGTTCCGAGCAAATCTGGCATCGTAGCTCGACTTATATGTATCAGGATTGTTCATTTCGTCAGGAAACACTGAATCCTTGCACTATCCGTCGTTTTTCACGGCTGTATCGCTCGAAAATCCAATCACCGAGAATCGAGATGTATTGAGTTTCGAACGATTCTCGAATCGCAGCTTAACGTAAACGTGTTTAAAATATGCATTTTGTCTCGAAAAACGAGATTATTGCGTTAAACGTCGTCTTGCACGGTTGTAACGAACTAAACATCGATCTACACCAACAATCGAGATGTCCCGAGTTTCGAACGATTCTGTAATCTCAGCTCGACGTATATGTGTTGAGATTATTTATCTCTCCCGAAAACACGAATTTTCTGCATTGAACGACGCTTCGCACGGCTCTATCTATCGAAACATTTATCTACAGCGAGAAACGAGATGTCTCTAGTTTCGGGCGATCTGGCATCTCAGCTTAACGTAAACGTGTCGAATTTGTTCAGTTTGTACGGAAACACGAAATTCTTGAATCAATCGTCGTTTCGCACGACCGTATGAATGAAAAATCAATAACCAAGACTGGAGATATCCGGAGTTACAGACGAATCTGTCATTTTAGCTCGACATAAAAGTGTTAAAACTATGCATTTTTGTCGGATAAAAAAATCTTTGCGTCAAACGTGGTCTCACCCAGCTGTATCGAACGAAACATCGATCCACACCGAGAATCAAGATATCCCCCGTTTCAGATGATTCACGTATCCGAGCTCAACGTAAACGCATCAGAATCGTAAAACTTGCCGAGAAACACGAAGTTCTGGCATTTATCATAGTTTTTCACGGCTGTATCGAATGAAAAATCGATAACCGAGAACCGGAATTTCCCGAGTTTTGAAAGATTCTCGCGTCGCAGCTCAACGTAAACGTGTAAAGACTGTGCATTTTGTCTCGAGAAACGGGATTCTTGTGTTAATCAACGTCTCGCACGGTTGAATCAAACGAAACATCGATCTGCACCGAGAAACGTGATGTTCCCAGTTTTGGGCGATTCTGTAATCTTAGCTTGACGTATATGTGTTAAAATCATTAAATCCTTCCGAAAACATGAATTTCTTGCATGAAAGGACGCTTTGCACGGCCTCATCCAACGAAACATCGATCTACAGCGAGAAACGGGATGTCTCCAGTTTCGGGCGATATCGCATATTAGCTTGATGTGAACGAGTCAAAATAGTTCAGTTTGCAAAGAAACATTGAATTCTTGAATTAATCGTTGTTTTGCAAAGCTGTATCGAAGGGAAAGTCGATAACCGAAAAACGAAATGTTCGGAGATTCAAACTATTCTGTCATCCCAGCTCGACATAAAAGTGTTCAAACTATGCATTTGGTCTCGAAGAACGGCATTCTTGTGTGAACGTCCTCTCGCACGACTGTATCGAACGAAACATCGATCTACACCAAGAATTGATATATCCCGAGTTTCGACAGATTCTGTCATCCCAGCTAGACATGAACGTGTTAATTCTATGCAAATTGTCTCAAAAAACAAAATTTTTGCGTTAAATGACTTCTCGCACGACTGTATCAAACGGAACATAGATCGACACCGAGACTCGAGATGTGCGGAGTTCCGAGCGAGCCTGGCATCGTAGCTATATGTGTCCGAACCTTTCAATTCGCCCGGAACAACTTCATTCTTGTGTCAAATTTGTTCAGTTTGTACGGAAAGACGCAATTCTTGAATCAGTCATCGTTTCGCACGACCGTATCAAACGAGAAATCGATAACCGAGACAGGAGATATCCGGAGTTACAGACGAATCTGTCATCTTAGCTCGACATAAAAGTGTTCAAACTATGCTTTTTGTCGAATACCAAAATTTTTGCGTTGAACGTTGTCTCGCCCGGCTGTATCGAACGAAACATCGATCCCCACCGAGAATCGACATATCCCCCGTTCCGGACGATTCACGTATCCCAGCTCATCGTAAACGCATCAAAATCGTTAAATTTCCCGAGAAACACGAAGTTCTGGCTTTCATCATAGTTTTGCACAGCTGTATCGAATGAAAAATCGATAACCGAGAACCAAAATTTCCCGTGGTTTGAAAGATTCTCGCATCGCAGCTCAGCGTAAACGTGTAAAGACTGGGCATTTTGTCTCGAGAAACGGGAATCTTGCGTTAATCAACGTCGCGCACGGTTGTATCAAACGAAACATCGATTTGCACCGAGAAACGAGATGTTCCCAGTTTTGGGCGATTCTGTAATCTTAGCTCGACGTCTATGTATTAAAATCATTGAATCCTTCCGAAAACACGAATTTCTTGCATCGAACGACGCTTTGCACGGCCTCATCCAACGAAACATCGATCTACAGCGAGAAACGAGATGTCTCCAGTTTCGGGCGATATCGCATCTTAGCTTGATGTGAACGTGTCAAAATAGTTCAGTTTGTAAAGAAACATTGAATTCTTGAATTAATCGTTGTTTTGCAGAGCTGTATCGAAGGAAAAGTCGATCACCGGAAAACGAGATGTCCGGAGTTTCAAACTATTCTGTCATCTCAGCTCGACATAAAAGTGTTCAAACTATGCATTTTGTCTCGAAGACCGGCATTCTTCTGTGAACGTCCTCTCGCACGACTGTATCGAACGAAACATCGATCTACACCAAGAATTGAGATATCCCGAGTTTTGACAGATCCTGTCATCCCAGCTAGACATGAACGTGTTAATTCTATGCAAATTGTCTTAAAAAACAAAATTTTTGCGTTAAATGACTTCTCGCACGACTGTATCAAACGGAACATAGATCGACACCGAGACTCGAGATGTCCGGAGTTCCGAGCGAACCTGGCATCGTAGCTCTATGTTTCCGAACCTTTCAATTCGCCCGGAACAACTTTATTCTTGCATTAATCGTCTTTCTTCACGGATAAATCGAACGAAAATCAATCACCGAGAATCGAGATGTCCCGAGTTTCGAACGATTCTGTCATCTTAGCTCGACGTAAAAGTGTAAAAACTACGCATTTTTTTGTCGAACAACGGAATTTATGCGTTAAACGACGTCTCGCCCGGCTCTTCCGAACGAAACATCGATCCACACCAAGAATCGAGATGTCCGGAGTTCCGAGCAAATCTGGCATCATAGCTTGACTTATAAGCATCAGGATCGTTTATTTCGTCAGGAAACACTGAATCCTTGCACTATTCGTCGTTTTTCACGGCTATATCGCTCGAAAAACCAGTCACCGAAAATCGAGATGTATCGAGTTTTTAACGATTCTCGAATCGCAGCTCAACGTAAACGTGTTTAGAATATGCATTTTGTCTCGAAAAACGAGATTATTGCGTTGAACGTCGTCTTGCACGGTTGTAACGAACAAAACATCGATCTACTTCAAGAATCGAGATGTCCCGAGTTTCGAACGATTTTGTAATGTCAGCTCGACGTACATGTGTTGAAGTCATTTAATTCTGCCGGAAACACGAATTTTTTGCATTAAACGACGCTCCGCACGGCTCTATCTAACGAAACATCGATCTACAGAGAGAAACGAGATGTCTCTAGTTTCGGGCGGTCTGGCATCTCAGCTTAACGTAAACGTGTCAAATTTGTTCAGTTTGTACGGAAAGACGCATTTCTTAAATCAATCGTCGTTTCGCACGACCGTATCAAACGAAAAATCAATAACCGAGACTGGAGATATCCGGAGTTACAGACGAATCTGTCATTTAAGCTCGACATAAAAGTGTTAAAACTATGCATTTTTGTCGGATAAAAAAATCTTTGCGTTAAACGTGGTCTCACCCAGCTGTATCGAACGAAACATCGATCCACACCGAGAAACAAGATATCCCCCGTTTCAGATGATTCACGTATCCGAGCTTAACGTAAACGCATCGGAATCGTGAAATTTGCCGAGGAATACAAAGTTCTGGCATTTATCATAGTTTTTCACGGCTGTATCGAATAAAAAATCGATAACCGAGAACCGAAATTTCCCGAATTTTGACAGATTCTCGCGTCGCAGCTCAACGTAAACGTGTAAAGACTGTGCACTTTGTCTCGAGAAACGGGATTCTTGCGTTAATCAACGTCTCGCACGGTTGTATCAAACGAAACATCGATCTGCACCGAGAAACGAGATGTTCCCAGTTTTGGGCGATTCTGTAATCTTAGCTCGACGTATATGTGTTAAAATCATTGAATCCTTCCGAAAACATAAATTTCTTGCATCAAAGGACGCTTTGCACGGCCTCATCCAACGAAACATCGATCTACAGCGAGAAACGAGATGTCTCCAGTTTCGGGCGATATCGTATCTTAGCTTGATGTGAACGTGTCAAAATAGTTTAGTTTGTAAACAAACATTCAATTCTTGAATTAATCGTCGTTTTGCAAAGCTGTATCGAAGGAAAAGTCGATTACCGAAAAACGAGATGTCCGGAGTTTCAAACTATTCTGTCATCTCAGCTCGACATAAAATTGTTCAAACTATGCATTTTGTCTCGAAGAACGAGATTATTGCGTTAAACGTCGTCTTGCACGTTTGTAACGAACGAAACATCGATCTACAGCGAGAAACGAGATGTCTCCAGTTTCGGGCGATATCGCATCTTAGCTTGATGTGAACGAGTCAAAATAGTTCAGTTTGTAAAGAAACATTAAATTCTGGAATTAATCGTCGTTTTGCAAAGCTGTATCGAAGGGAAAGTCGATTACCGAAAAACGACATGTCCGGAGATTCAAACTATTCTGTCATCTCAGCTCGACATAAAAGTGTTCAAACTATGCATTATGTCTCGAAGAACGGCATTCTTGTGTGAACGTCCTCTCGCACGACTGTATCGAACGAAACATCGATCTACACCAAGAATTGAGATATCCCGAGTTTCGACAGATTCTGTCATCCCAGCTAGACATGAACGTGTTAATTCTATGCAAATTGTTTCAAAAAACAAAATTTTTGCGTTAAATGACTTCTCGCACGACTGTATCAAACGGAACATAGATCGACACCGAGACTCGAGATGTGCGGAGTTCCGGGCGAACCTGGCATCGTAGCTATATGTGTCCGAACCTTTCAATTCGCCCGGAACAACTTAATTCTTGTATTAATCGTCGTTTTTCACGGCTGTAACGAACGACAAATAAATCACCGAGAATCGAGATGTCCCGAGTTTTGAAAGATTCTGTCATCTCAGCTCGACGTAAAAGTGGAAAAACTACGCATTTTTTGTCGAACAATGAAAGTCTTGCGTTAAACGACGTCTCGCCCGGCTCTATCGAACGAAACATCGATCCACACCGAGAATCGAGATGTCCGGAGTTCCGAGCATATCTGGCACCATAGCTTGACTTATATATATCAGGATCGTTCATTTCGTCCGGAAACACTGAATCCTTGCATTATCCGTCGGTTTTCACGGCTGTATCGCTCGAAAAACCAATCACCGACAATCGAGATGTATCGAGATTCGAACGATTCTCGATTCGCAGCTCAACGTAAACGTGTTTAGACTATGCGTTCCGTTTCGAAAAAAAAGATTATTGCGTTAAACGTCGTCTTGCACGGTTGTAACGAAATAAACATCAATCTACACCAACAATCGAGACGTCCCGAGTTCCGATCGATTCTGTAATCTCAGCTCGACGTATATGTGTTAAGATCATTTATTTCCCCCGAAAACACAAATTTTCTGCATTGAACGACGCTTCGCACGGCTCTATCTGACGAAACATCGATCTACAGCGAGAAACGAGATGTCTCCAGTTTCGGGCGATATCGCATCTAAGCTTGATATGAATGTGTCAAAATAGTTAAGTTTGTAAAGAAACATAAAATTCTTGAATTAATCGTCGTTTTGCAAAGCTGTATCGAAGGAAAAGTCGATCACCGAAAAACGAGATGTCCAGAGTTTTAAACTATTCTGTCACCTCAGCTCGACATAAAAGTGATCAAACTATGCATTTTGTCTCGAAGAACGGCATTCTTGTGTAAACGTCCTCTCACACGAATGTATCAAACAAAACATCGATCTACACCAAGAATTGAGATATCCCGAGTTTTGACAGATTCTGTCATCCTAGCTGGACATAAGCGTGTTAATTCTATGCAAATTGTCTCAAAAAACGAAATTTTCGGGTTAAATGACGTCTCGCACGACTGTATCAAACGGAATATAGATCGACACCGAGTCTCGAGATGTCCGGAGTTTCGAGCGAACCAGGCATCGTAGCTATATGTGTCCGAACCTTTCAATTCGCCCGGAACAACTTTATTCTTGCATTAATCGTCGTTTTTCACGGCTAAATCGAACGAAAATCAATCACCGAGAATCGAGATGTCCCGAGTTTCGAACGATTCTGTCATCTTAGCTCGACGTAAAAGTGTAAAAACTACGCATTTTTTTGTCGAACAACGAAATTCATGAGTTAAACGCCGTCTCGCCCGGCTGTATCGAACGAAACATCGATCCACACCAAGAATCGAGATGTCCGGAGTTCCGAGCAAATCTGGCATCTTAACTTGACGTATATAAGTCGGTATCGTTCAATTCGTTCGGGAACTCAAAACTTTTGCATTAATCGTTTTTCTTACTGCTGTATCGAAAGAAAAATCGATCACCGACATACGAGATGTGCGGAGTTTTAAACTTGACGGATGTGTCCGAACCTTCCAATTTGCCCGGAACAACTAAATTCTTGCATCAATCGTTGTTTGTTACGGCCGTGTCGAACGACAAATAATTCACCGAGAATCGAGATGTCCCGAGTTTCGAAAGATTCTGTCATCTTAGCTCGACATAAAAGCGTTCGAACTATGCATTTCGTTTCGAAGAACGATATTATTGCGTTAAACGTCGTCTTGCACGTTTGTAACGAACCAAACATCGATCTACACCAAGAATTGAGATGTCCCGAGTTTCGAACGATTTCGTCATCTTAGCTTGACGTAAAAGTGTAAAACCTACGCATTTTTTTGTCAAACAACGGAATTCATGCGTTAAACGACGTCTCGCCCGGCTCTATCGAACGAAACATCGATCCACACCAAGAATCGAGATGTCCGGAGTTCCGAGCAAATCTGGCATCATAGCTTGACTTATAAGCATCAGGATCGTTTATTTCGTCAGGAAACACTAAATCCTTGCAATATTCGTCGTTTTTCACGGCTATATCGCTCGAAAAACCAGTCACCGAAAATCGAGATGTATCGAGTTTTTAACGATTCTCGAATCGCAGCTCAACGTAAACGTGTAAAGACTGTGCATTTTGTCTCGAGAAACGGGATTCTTGCGTTGAACGTCGTCTCGCACGGTTGCAACGAACAAAACATCGATCTACTTCAAGAATCGAGATGTCCCGAGTTTCGAACGATTTTGTAATGTCAGCTCGACGTATATGTGTTGAAGTCATTTAATTCTCCCGGAAACACGAATTTTTTGCATTGAACGACGCTCCGTACGGCTCTATCTAACGAAACATCTATCTACAGCGAGAAACGAGATGTCTCTGGTTTCGGGCGATCTGGCATCTCAGCTTAACGTAAACGTGTCGAATTTGTTCAGTTTGTACGGAACATAGATCGACACCGAGACTCGAGATGTGCGGAGTTCCGAGCGAGCCTGGCATCGTAGCTATATGTGTCCGAACCTTTCAATTCGCCCGGAACAACTTCATTCTTGTGTCAAATTTGTTCAGTTTGTACGGAAAGACGCAATTCTTGAATCAGTCGTCGTTTCGCACGACCGTATCAAACGAGAAATCGATAACCGAGACAGGAGATATCCGGAGTTACAGACGAATCTGTCATCTTAGCTCGACATAAAAGTGTTCAAACTATGCTTTTTGTCGAATACCAAAATTTTTGCGTTGAACGTTGTCTCGCCCGGCTGTATCGAACGAAACATCGATCCCCACCGAGAATCGACATATCCCCCGTTCCGGACGATTCACGTATCCCAGCTCATCGTAAACGCATCAAAATCGTTAAATTTGCCGAGAAACACGAAGTTCTGGCTTTCATCATAGTTTTGCACAGCTGTATCGAATGAAAAATCGATAACCGAGAACCAAAATTTCCCGTGGTTTGAAAGATTCTCGCATCGCAGCTCAGCGTAAACGTGTAAAGACTGGGCATTTTGTCTCGAGAAACGGGAATCTTGCGTTAATCAACGTCGCGCACGGTTGTATCAAACGAAACATCGATTTGCACCGAGAAACGAGATGTTCCCAGTTTTGGGCGATTCTGTAATCTTAGCTCGACGTCTATGTATTAAAATCATTGAATCCTTCCGAAAACACGAATTTCTTGCATCGAACGACGCTTTGCACGGCCTCATCCAACGAAACATCGATCTACAGCGAGAAACGAGATGTCTCCAGTTTCGGGCGATATCGCATCTTAGCTTGATGTGAACGTGTCAAAATAGTTCAGTTTGTAAAGAAACATTGAATTCTTGAATTAATCGTTGTTTTGCAGAGCTGTATCGAAGGAAAAGTCGATCACCGGAAAACGAGATGTCCGGAGTTTCAAACTATTCTGTCATCTCAGCTCGACATAAAAGTGTTCAAACTATGCATTTGGTCTCGAAGAACGGCATTCTTGTGTGAACGTCCTCTCGCACGACTGTATCGAACGAAACATCGATCTACACCAAGAATTGATATATCCCGAGTTTCGACAGATTCTGTCATCCCAGCTAGACATGAACGTGTTAATTCTATGCAAATTGTCTCAAAAAACAAAATTTTTGCGTTAAATGACTTCTCGCACGACTGTATCAAACGGAACATAGATCGACACCGAGACTCGAGATGTGCGGAGTTCCGAGCGAGCCTGGCATCGTAGCTATATGTGTCCGAACCTTTCAATTCGCCCGGAACAACTTAATTCTTGCATTAATCGTCGTTTTTCACGGCTGTAACGAACGACAAATAAATCACCGAGATTCGAGATGTCCCGAGTTTCGAAAGATTCTGTCATCTCAGCTCGACGTAAAAGTGTAAAAACTACGCATTTTCTGTCGAACAATGAAATTCTTGCGTTACACGACGTCTCGCCCGGCTCTATCGAACGGAACATCGATCCACACCGAGAATCGAGATGTCCGGAGTTCCGAGCATATCTGGCACCATAGCTTGACTTATATGTATCAGGATCGTTCATTTCGTCCGGAAACACTGAATCCTTGCATTATCCGTCGGTTTTCACGGCTGTATTGCTCGAAAAACCAATCACCGAGAATCGAGATGTATCGAGATTCGAACGATTCTCGATTCGCAGCTCAACGTGAACGTGTTTAGACTATGCGTTTCGTCTCGAAAAACAAGATTATTGCGTTAAACGTCGGCTTGCACGGTTGTAACGAACAAAACATCGATCTACACCAAGAATCGAGATGTCCCGAGTTTCGAACGATTCTGTAATCTCAGCTCGACGTATATGTGTTGAAATCATTAACTTCTCCCAGAAACATGAATTGTTTGCATTGAACGACGCTTCGCACGGCTCTATCTGACGAAACATCGATCTACAGCGAGAAACGAGATGTCTCCAGTTTCGGGCGATATCGCATCTAAGCTTGATGTGAATGTGTCAAAATAGTTAAGTTTGTAAAGAAACATAAAATTCTTGAATTAATCGTCGTTTTGCAAAGCTGTATCGAAGGAAAAGTCGATCACCGAAAAACGAGATGTCCAGAGTTTTAAACTATTCTGTCACCTCAGCTCGACATAAAAGTGATCAAACTATGCATTTTGTCTCGAAGAACGGCATTCTTGTGTAAACGTCCTCTCGCACGAATGTATCAAACGAAACATCGATCTACACCAAGAATTGAGATATCCCGAGTTTTGACAGATTCTGTCATCCTAGCTGGACATAAGCGTGTTAATTCTATGCAAATTGTCTCAAAAAACGAAATTTTCGGGTTAAATGACGTCTCGCACGACTGTATCAAACGGAATATAGATCGACACCGAGACTCGAGATGTCCGGAGTTCCGAGCGAACCTGGCATCGTAGCTATATGTGTCCGAACCTTTCAATTCGCCCGGAACAACTTTATTCTTGCATTAATCGTCGTTTTTCACGGCTAAATCGAACGGAAATCAATCACCGAGAATCGAGATGTCCCGAGTTTCGAACGATTCTGTCATCTTAGCTCGACGTAAAAGTGTAAAAACTACGCATTTTTTTGTCGAACAACGAAATTCATGAGTTAAACGCCGTCTCGCCCGGCTGTATCGAACGAAACATCGATCCACACCAAGAATCGATATGTCCGGAGTGCCGAGCAAACCTGGCATCGTAGCTTGACGGATGTGTCCGAACCTTCCAATTTGCCCGGAACAACTAAATTCTTGCATCAATCGTTGTTTGTTACGGCTGTGTCGAACGACAAATAATTCACCGAGAATCGGGATGTCCCGAGTTTCGAAAGATTCTGTCATCTCAGCTCGACGTAAAAGTGTAAAAACTACGCATTTTCTGTCGAACAATGAAATTCTTGCGTCAAACGACGTCTCGCCCGGCTCTATCGAACGAAACATCGATCCACACCGAGAATCGAGATGTCCGGAGTTCCGAGCATATCTGGCACCATAGCTTGACTTATATGTATCAGGATCGTTCATTTCGTCCGGAAACACTGAATCCTTGCATTATCCGTCGGTTTTCCCGGCTGTATTGCTCGAAAAACCAATCACCGAGAATCGAGATGTATCGAGATTCGAACGATTCTCGATTCGCAGCTCAACGTAAACGTGTTTAGACTATGCGTTTTGTCTCGAAAAACAAGATTATTGCGTTAAACGTCGGCTTGAACGGTTGTAACGAACAAAACATCGATCTACACCAAGAATCGAGATGTCCCGAGTTTCGAACGATTTTGTAATGTCAGCTCGACGTATATGTGTTGAAGTCATTTAATTCTCCCGGAAACACGAATTTTTTGCATTGAACGACGCTCCGCACGGCTCTATCTAACGAAACATCGATCTACAGCGAGAAACGAGATGTCTTTAGTTTCGGGCGGTCTGGCATCTCAGCTTTACGTGAACGTGTCAAATTTATTCAGTTTGTACGGAAAGACGCAATTCTTGAATCAAAGGTCGTTTCGCACGACCGTATCAAACGAAAAATCGATAACCGAGACAGGAGATATCCGGAGTTACAGACGAATCTGTCATCTTAGCTCGACATAAAAGTTTTCAAACTATGCATTTTTGTCGAATACCAAAATTTTTGCGTTGAACGTTGTCTCGCCCGGCTGTATCGAACGAAACATCGATCCCCACCGAGAATCGACATATCCTCCGTTCCGGACGATTCACGTATCCCAGCTCATCGTAAACGCATTAAAATCGTTAAATTTGCCGAGAAACACGAAGTTCTGGCATTTATCATAGTTTTGCACGGCTGTATCGAATGAAAAATCGATAACCGAGAACCGAAATTTCCCGAGTTTTGAAAGATTCTCGCATCGCAGCTCAACGTAAACGTGTAAAGACTGGGCATTTTGTCTCGAGAAACGGGATTCTTGCGTTAATCAACGTCTCGCACGGTTGTATCGAACGAAACATCGATCTGCACCGAGAAACGAGATAATCCTAGTTTTGGGCGATTCTGTAATCTTAGCTCGACGTCTATGTGTTAAACCATTGAATCCTTCCGAAAAAACGAATTTCTCGCATCGAACGACGCTTTGCACGGCCTCATCACACGAAACATCGATCTACAGCGAGAAACGAGATGTCTCCAGTTTCGGGCGATATCGCATCTTAGCTTGATGTAAACGTGTTAAAATAGTCCAGTTTTTAAAAGAACATTGAATTCTTAAATTAATCGTCGTTTCGCAAAGCTGTATCGAAGGAAAAGTCGATCACCGAAAAACGAGATGTCCGGAGTTTCAAACTATTCTGTCATCTCAGCTCGACATAAAAGCGTTCGAACTATGCATTTTGTCGTCTTGCACGTTTGTAACGAACAAAACGTCGATCTACACCAAGAATGGAGATGTCCTGAGTTTCCGAACGATTCTGTCATCTCAGCTCGACCTACAAGTGTAAAAACTACAGATTTTTTGTCGAAAAACGGAATTTTTGCGTTAAACGACGTCTCGCCCGGCTCTATCGAACGAAACATCGATCCACACCAAGAATCGAGATGTCCGGAGTTCCGAGCAGATCTGGCGTCGTAGCTCGACTTATATGTATCAGGATTGTTCATTTCGTCAGGAAACACTGAATCCTTGCACTATCCGTCGTTTTTCACGGCTGTATCGCTCGAAAATCCAATCACCGAGAATCGAGATGTATTGAGTTTCGAACGATTCTCGAATCGCAGCTTAACGTAAACGTGTTTAAAATATGCCTTTTGTCTCGTAAAACGAGATTATTGCGTTAAACGTCGTCTTGCACGGTTGTAACGAACTAAACATCGATCTACACCAACAATCGAGATGTCCCGAGTTTCGAACGATTCTGTAATCTCAGCTCGACGTATATGTGTTGAGATTATTTATCTCTCCCGAAAACACGAATTTTCTGCATTGAACGACGCTTCGCACGGCTCTATCTAACGAAACATTTATCTACAGCGAGAAACGAGATGTCTCTAGTTTCGGGCGATCTGGCATCTCAGCTTAACGTAAACGTGTCGAATTTGTTCAGTTTGTACGGAAACACGAAATTCTTGAATCAATCGTCGTTTCGCACGACCGTATGAAAGAAAAATCAATAACCAAGACTGGAGATATCCGGAGTTACAGACGAATCTGTCATTTTAGCTCGACATAAAAGTGTTAAAACTATGCATTCTTGTCGGATAAAAAAATCTTTGCGTTAAACGTGGTCTCACCCAGCTGTATCGAACGAAACATCGATCCACACCGAGAATCAAGATATCCCCCGTTTCAGATGATTCACGTATCCGAGCTCAACGTAAACGCATCAGAATCGTTAAATTTGCCGAGAAACACGAAGTTCTGGCATTTATCATAGTTTTTCACGGCTGTATCGAATGAAAAATCGATAACCGAGAACCGAAATTTCCCGAGTTTTGAAAGATTCTCGCGTCGCAGCTCAACGTAAACGTGTAAAGACTGTGCATTTTGTCTCGAGAAACGGGATTCTTGTGTTAATCAACGTCTCGCACGGTTGAATCAAACGAAACATCGATCTGCACCGAAAAACGAGATGTTCCCA
Organism: Tromatobia lineatoria; assembly: GCA_949699805.1. Taxonomy (NCBI): domain Eukaryota; kingdom Metazoa; phylum Arthropoda; class Insecta; order Hymenoptera; family Ichneumonidae; genus Tromatobia; species Tromatobia lineatoria. The sequence continues at coordinate 19,293,135 of OX453038.1, read as the reverse complement.
GTTTTGGGCAATTCTGTAATCTTAGCTTGACCTATATGTGTTAAAATCATTGAATCCTTCCGAAAACATGAATTTCTTGCATGAAAGGACGCTTTGCACGGCCTCATCCAACGAAACATCGATCTACAGCGAGAAACGAGATGTCTCCAGTTTCGGGCGATATCGCATCTTAGCTTGATGTGAACGAGTCAAAATAGTTCACTTTGCAAAGAAACATTGAATTCTTGAATTAATCGTCGTATTGCAAAGCTGTATCGAAGGGAAAGTCGATAACCGAAAAACGAAATGTTCGGAGATTCAAACTATTCTGTCATCTCAGCTCGACATAAAAGTCTTCAAACTATGCATTTGGTCTCGAAGAACGGCATTCTTGTGTGAACGTCCTCTCGCACGACTGTATCGAACGAAACATCGATCCACACCAAGAATTGATATATCCCGAGTTTCGACAGATTCTGTCATCCCAGCTAGACATGAACGTGTTAATTCTATGCAAACTGTCTCAAAAAACAAAATTTTTGCGTTAAATGACTTCTCGCACGACTGTATCAAACGGAACATAGATCGACACCGAGACTCGAGATGTGCGGAGTTCCGAGCGAACCTGGCATCGTAGCTATATGTTTCCGAACCTTTCAATTCGCCCGGAAAAACTTTATTCTTGCATTAATCGTCGTTTTTCACGGCTAAATCAAACGAAAATCAATTACCGAGAATCGAGATGTCCCGAGTTTCGAACGATTCTGTCATCTTAGCTCGACGTAAAAGTGTAAAAACTACGCATTTTTTTGTCGAACAACGAAATTCATGAGTTAAACGCCGTCTCGCCCGGCTGTATCGAACGAAACATCGATCCACACCAAGAATCGAGATGTCCAGAGTTCCGAGCAAATCTGGCATCTTAACTTGACGTATATGAGTCGGTATCGTTCAATTCCTTCAGGAACTCAAAACTTTTGCATTAATCGTTTTTTTTTTACTGCTGTATCGAAAGAAAAATCGATCACCGACATACGAGATGTGCGGAGTTTTAAACGATTCTGTCATCTAAGCTCGACATAAAAGTTTTCAAACTTCGCATTTTGTCTCGAAGAACGAGATCCTTGTGTGAAGGTCGTCTCGCACGTCTGTATCGAACGAACCATCGATATACAACAAGAATCGAGATATCCCGAGTATCGACAGATTCTGTCATCTCAGCTTGAGATAAACGTGTTAAAACTATGCAAATTGTCTCAAAAAACGAAATTTTCAGGTTGAATGTCGTCTCGCACGACTGTATCAAACGGAACATAGATCGACACCGACACTCGATATGTCCGGAGTTCCGAGCAAACCTGGCATCGTAGCTTGACGGATGTGTCTGAACCTTCCAATTCGCCCGGAACAACTAAATTCTTGCATCAATCGTTGTTTTTCACGGCTGTGTCGAACGACAAATAAATCACCGAGAATCGAGATGTCCCGAGTTTCGAAAGATTCTGTCATCTTAGCTCGACATAAAAGCGTTCGAACTATGCATTTCGTTTCGAAGAACGATATTATTGCGTTAAACGTCGTCTTGCACGTTTGTAACGAACCAAACATCGATCTACACCAAGAATCGAGATGTCCCGAGTTTCGAACGATTCTGTTATATTAGCTTGACGTAAAAGTTCAAAACCTACGCATTTTTTTGTCAAACAACGGAATTCATGCGTTAAACGACGTCTCGCCCGGCTCTATCGAACGAAACATCGATCCACACCAAGAATCGAGATGTCCGGAGTTCCGAGCAAATCTGGCATCATAGCTTGACTTATAAGCATCAGGATCGTTTATTTCGTCAGGAAACACTAAATCCTCGCACTATTCGTCGTTTTTCACGGCTATATCGCTCGAAAAACCAGTCACCGAAAATCGAGATGTATCGGGTTTTTAACGATTCTCGAATCGCAGCTCAACGTAAACGTGTTTAGACTATGCATTTTGTCTCGAAAAACGAGATTATTGCGTTGAACGTCGTCTTGCAGGGTTGCAACGAACAAAACATTGATCTACTTCAAGAATCGAGATGTCCGGAGTTTCAAACTATTCTGTCATCTCAGCTCGACATAAAAGTGTTCAAACTATGCATTTTGTCTCGAAGACCGGCATTCTTGTGTGAACGTCCTCTCGCACGACTGTATCGATCGAAACATCGATCTACACCAAGAATTGAGATATTCCGAGTTTTGACAGATTCTGTCATCCCAGCTAGACATGAACGTGTTAATTCTATGCAAATTGTCTCAAAAAACAAAATTTTTGCGTTAAATGACTTCTTGCACGACTCTATCAAACGGAACATAGATCGACGCCGAGACTCGAGATGTGCGGAGTTCCGAGCGAACCTGGCATCGTAGCTATATGTGTCCGAACCTTTCAATTCGCCCGGAACAACTTAATTCTCGCATTAATCGTCGTTTTTCACGGCTGTAACGAACGACAAATAAATCACTGAGATTCGAGATGTCCCGAGTTTCGAAAGATTCTGTCATCTCAGCTCGACGTAAAAGTGTAAAAACTACGCATTTTCTGTCGAACAATGAAATTCTTGCGTCAAACGACGTCTCGCCCGGCTCTAAAGAACGAAACATCGATCCACACCGAGAATCGAGATGTCCGGAGTTCCGAGCATATCTGGCACCATAGCTTGACTTATATGTATCAGGATCGTTCATTTCGTCCGGAAACACTGAATCCTTGCATTATCCGTCGGTTTTCCCGGCTGTATTGCTCGAAAAACCAATCACCGAGAATCGAGATGTATCGAGATTCGAACGATTCTCGATTCGCAGCTCAACGTAAACGTGTTTAGACTATGCGTTTTGTCTCGAAAAACAAGATTATTGCGTTAAACGTCGGCTTGAACGGTTGTAACGAACAAAACATCGATCTACACCAAGAATCGAGATGTCCCGAGTTTCGAACGATTTTGTAATGTCAGCTCGACGTATATGTGTTGAAGTCATTTACTTCTCCCGGAAACACGAATTTTTCGCATTGAACGACGCTCCGCACGGCTCTATCTAACGAAACATCGATCTACAGCGAGAAACGAGATGTCTTTAGTTTCGGGCGGTCTGGCATCTCAGCTTTACGTGAACGTGTCAAATTTATTCAGTTTGTACGGAAAGACGAAATTCTTGAATCAATCGTCATTTCGCACGACCGTATCAAACGAAAAATCAATAACCGAGACTGGAGATATCCGGAGTTACAGACGAATCTGTCATTTTAGCTCGACATAAAAGTGTTAAAACTATGCATTTTCGTCGGATAAAAAAATCTTTCCGTTAAACGTGGTCTCACCCAGCTGTATCGAACGAAACATCGATCCACACCGAGAATCGAGATATCCCCCGTTTCAGATGATTCACGTATCCGAGCTCAACGTAAACGCATCAGAATCGTTAAATTTGCCGAGAAACACGAAGTTCTGGCATTTATCATAGTTTTTCACGGCTGTATCGAATGAAAAATCGATAACCGAGAACCGAAATTTCCCGAGTTTTGAAAGATTCTCGCGTCGCAGCTCAACGTAAACGTGTAAAGACTGTGCATTTTGTCTCGAGAAACGGGATTCTTGCGTTAATCAACGTCTCGCACGGTTGTATCAAACGAAACATCGATCTGCACCGAGAAACGAGATGTTCCCAGTTTTGGGCGATTCTATAATCTTAGCTCGACGTATATGTGTTGAAATCATTGAATCCTTCCGACAACATAAATTTCTTGCATCAAAGGACGCTTTGCACGGCCTCATCTAACGAAACATCGATCTACAGCGAGAAACGAGATGTCTCCAGTTTCGGGCGATATCGCATCTAAGCTTGATGTGAATGTGTCAAAATAGTTAAGTTTGTAAAGAAACATGAAATTCTTGAATTAATCGTCGTTTTGCAAAGCTGTATCGAAGGAAAAGTCGATCACCGAAAAACGAGATGTCCAGAGTTTCAAACTATTCTGTCACCTCAGCTCGACATAAAAGTGATCAAACTATGCATTTTGTCTCGAAGAACGGCATTCTTGTGTAAACGTCCTCTCGCACGACTGTATCAAACGAAACATCGATCTACACCAAGAATTGAGATATCCCGAGTTTTGACAGATTCTGTCATCCCAGCTAGACATAAGAGTGTTAATTCTATGCAAATTGTCTCAAAAAACGAAATTTTCGGGTTAAATGACGTCTCGCACGACTGTATCAAACGGAACATAGATCGACACCGAGACTCGAGATGTCCGGAGTTCCGAGCGAACCTGGCATCGTAGCTATATGTTTCCAAACCTTTCAATTCGCCCGGAAAAACTTTATTCTTGCATTAATCGTCGTTTTTCACGGCTAAATCGAACGAAAATCAATCACCGAGAATCGAGATGTCCCGAGTTTTGAACGATTCTGTCATCTTAGCTCGACGTAAAAGTGTAAAAACTACGCATTTTTTTGTCGAACAACGAAATTCATGAGTTAAACGCCGTCTCGCCCGGCTGTATCGAACGAAACATCGATCCACACCGAGAATCGAGATATCCCCCGTTTCAGATGATTCACGTATCCGAGCTCAACGTAAACGCATCAGAATCGTAAAATTTGCCGAGAAACACGAAGTTCTGGCATTTATCATAGTTTTTCACGGCTGTATCGAATGAAAAATCGATAACCGAGAACCGAAATTCCCCGAGTTTTGAAAGATTCTCGCGTCGCAGCTCAACGTAAACGTGTAAAGACTGTGCATTTTGTCTCGAGAAACGGGATTCTTGCGTTAATCAACGTCTCGCACGGTTGTATCAAACGAAACATCGATCTGCACCGAGAAACGAGATGTTCCCAGTTTTGGGCGATTCTGTAATCTTAGCTCGACGTATATGTGTTGAAATCATTGAATCCTTCCGACAACATAAATTTCTTGCATCAAAGGACGCTTTGCACGGCCTCATCTAACGAAACATCGATCTACAGCGAGAAACGAGATGTCTCCAGTTTCGGGCGATATCGCATCTTAGCTTGATGTGAACGAGTCAAAATAGTTCAGTTTGCGAAGAAACATTGAATTCTTGAATTAATCGTCGTTTTGCAAAGCTGTATCGAAGGGAAAGTCGATAACCGAAAAACGAAATGTCCGGAGATTCAAACTATTCTGTCATCTCAGCTCGACATAAAAGTGTTCAAACTATGCATTTGGTCTCGAAGAACGGCATTCTTGTGTGAACGTCCTCTCGCACGACTGTATCGAACGAAACATCGATCTACGCCAAGAATTGATATATCCCGAGTTTCGACAGATTCTGTCATCCCAGCTAGACATGAACGTGTTAATTCTATGCAAATTGTCTCAAAAAACAAAATTTTTGCGTTAAATGACTTCTTGCACGACTCTATCAAACGGAACATAGATCGACGCCGAGACTCGAGATGTGCGGAGTTCCGAGCGAACCTAGCATCGTAGCTATATGTGACCGAACCTTTTAATTCGCACGGAACAACTAAATTCTTGCATTAATCGTCGTTTTCCACGGCTGTATCGAACGACAAATAAATCACCGAGAATCCAGATGTCTCGAGTTTCGAAAGATTCTGTCATCTCAGCTCGACGTAAAAGTGTAAAAACTACGCATTTTCTGTCGAACAATGAAATTCTTGCGTTAAACGACGTCTCGCCCGGCTCTATCGAACGAAACGTCGATCCACACCGAGAATCGAGATGTCCGGAGTTCCGAGCAAACCTGGCATCGTAGCTTGACGGATGTGTCCGAACCTTCCAATTCGCCCGGAACAACTAAATTCTTGCATCAATCGTTGTTTTTCACGGCTTTGTCGAACGACAAATAAATCACCGAGAATCGAGATGTCCCGAGTTTTGAAAGATTCTGTCATCTCAGCTCGACGTAAAAGTGGAAAAACTACGCATTTTTTGTCGAACAATGAAATTCTTGCGTTAAACGACGTCTCGCCCGGCTCTACCGAACGAAACATCGATCCACACCGAGAATCGAGATGTCCGGAGTTCCGAGCATATCTGGCACCATAGCTTGACTTATATATATCAGGATCGTTCATTTCGTCCGGAAACACTGAATCCTTGCATTGTCCGTCGGTTTTCACGGCTGTATCGCTCGAAAAACCAATCACCGACAATCGAGATGTATCGAGATTCGAACGATTCTCGATTCGCAGCTCAACGTAAACGTGTTTAGACTATGCGTTCCGTCTCGAAAAAAAAGATTATTGCGTTAAACGTCGTCTTGCACGGTTGTAACGAAATAAACATCAATCTACACCAACAATCGAGACGTACCGAGTTTCGATCGATTCTGTAATCTCAGCTCGACGTATATGTGTTAAAATCATTTATTTCTCCCGAAAACACAAATTTTCTGCATTGAACGACGCTTCGCACGGCTCTATCTGACGAAACATCGATCTACAGCGAGAAACGAGATGTCTCCAGTTTCAGGCGATATCGCATCTAAGCTTGATGTGAATGTGTCAAAATAGTTAAGTTTGTAAAGAAACATGAAATTCTTGAATTAATCGTTGTTTTGCAAAGCTGTATCGAAGGAAAAGTCGATCACCGAAAAACGAGATGTCCAGAGTTTTAAACTATTCTGTCACCTCAGCTCGACATAAAAGTGATCAAACTATGCATTTTGTCTCGAAGAACGGCATTCTTGTGTAAACGTCCTCTCGCACGAATGTATCAAACGAAACATCGATCTACACCAAGAATTGAGATATCCCGAGTTTTGACAGATTCTGTCATCCTAGCTGGACATAAGCGTGTTAATTCTATGCAAATTGTCTCAAAAAACGAAATTTTCGGGTCAAATGACGTCTCGCACGACTGTATCAAACGGAATATAGATCGACACCGAGACTCGAGATGTCCGGAGTTCCGAGCGAACCTGGCATCGTAGCTATATGTGTCCGAACCTTTCAGATCGCCCGGAACAACTTTATTTTTGCATTAATCGTCGTTTTTCACAGCTAAATCGAACGGAAATCAATCACCGAGAATCGAGATGTCCCGAGTTTCGAACGATTCTGTCATCTTAGCTCGACGTAAAAGTGTAAAAACTACGCATTTTTTTGTCGAACAACGAAATTCATGAGTTAAACGCCGTCTCGCCCGGCTGTATCGAACGAAACATCGATCCACACCAAGAATCGAGATGTCCAGAGTTCCAAGCAAATCTGGCATCTTAACTTGACGTATATGAGTCGGTATCGTTCAATTCGTTCGGGAACTCAAAACTTTTGCATTAATCGTTTTTCTTACTGCTGTATCGAAAGAAAAATCGATCACCGACATACGAGATGTGCGGAATTTTAAACGATTCTGTCATCTAAGCTCGACATAAAAGTTTTCAAACTTCGCATATTGTCTCGAAGAACGAGAATCTTGTGTGAAGGTCGTCTCGCACGACTGTATCGAACGAACCATCGATATACAACAAGAATCGAGATACCCCGAGTATCGACAGATTCTGTCATCTCAGCTTGAGATAAACGTGTTAGAACTATGCAAATTGTCTTAAAAAACGAAATTTTGAGGTCGAATGTCGTCTCGCATGACTGTATCAAACGGAACATAGATCGACACCGACACTCGATATGTCCGGAGTGCCGAGCAAACCTGGCATCGTAGCTTGACGGATGTGTCCGAACCTTCCAATTTGCCCGGATCAACTAAATTCTTGCATCAATCGTTGTTTGTTACGGCTGTGTCGAACGACAAATAATTCACCGAGAATCGAGATGTCCCGAGTTTCGAAAGATTCTGTCATCTTAGCTCGACATAAAAGCGTTCGAACTATGCATTTCGTTTCGAAGAACGATATTATTGCGTTAAACGTCGTCTTGCACGTTTGTAACGAACCAAACATCGATCTACACCAAGAATTGAGATGTCCCGAGTTTCGAACGATTTTGTCATCTTAGCTTGACGTAAAAGTGTAAAACCTACGCATTTTTTTGTCAAACAACGGAATTCATGCGTTAAACGACGTCTCGCCCGGCTCTATCGAAAAAAACATCGATCCACACCAAGAATCGAGATGTCCGGAGTTCCGAGCAAATCTGGCATCATAGCTTGACTTATAAGCATCAGGATCGTTTATTTCGTCAGGAAACACTGAATCCTTGCAATATTCGTCGTTTTTCACGGCTATATCGCTCGAAAAACCAGTCACCGAAAATCGAGATGTATCGAGTTTTTAACGATTCTCGAATCGCAGCTCAACGTAAACGTGTTTAGACTATGCATTTTGTCTCGAAAAACGAGATTATTGCGTTGAACGTCGTCTTGCACGGTTGTAACGAACAAAACATCGATCTACTTCAAGAATCGAGATGTCCCGAGTTTCGAACGATTTTGTAATGTCAGCTCGACGTACATGTGTTGAAGTCATTTACCTCTCCCGGAAACACGAATTTTTTGCATTAAACGACGCTCCGCACGGCTCTATCTAACGAAACATCGATCTACAGAGAGAAACGAGATGTCTCTAGTTTCGGGCGGTCTGGCACCTCAGCTTAACGTAAACGTGTCAAATTTGTTCAGTTTGTACGGAAAGACGCAATTCTTGAATCAATCGTCGTTTCGCACGACCGTATCAAACGAAAAATCAATAACCGAGACTGGAGATATCCGGAGTTACAGACGAATCTGTCATTTAAGCTCGACATAAAAGTGTTAAAACTATGCATTTTCGTCGGATAAAAAAATCTTTGCGTTAAACGTGGTCTCACCCAGCTGTATCGAACGAAACATCGATCCACACCGAGAAACAAGATATCCCCCGTTTCAGATGATTCACGTATCCGAGCTTAACGTAAACGCATCAGAATCGTGAAATTTGCCGAGAAATATAAAGTTCTGGCATTTATCATAGTTTTTCACGGCTGTATCGAATAAAAAATCGATAACCGAAAACCGAAATTTCCCGAATTTTGACAGATTCTCGCGTCGCTGCTCAACGTAAACGTGTAAAGACTGTGCACTTTGTCTCGAAAAACGGGATTCTTGCGTTAATCAACGTCTCGCACGGTTGTATCAAACGAAACATCGATCTGCACCGAGAAACGAGATGTTCCCAGTTTTGGGCGATTCTGTAATCTTAGCTCGACGTATATGTGTTAAAATCATTGAATCCTTCCGAAAACATAAATTTCTTGCATCAAAGGACGCTTTGCACGGCCTCATCCAACGAAACATCGATCTACAGCGAGAAACGAGATGTCTCCAGTTTCGGGCGATATCGCATCTGAGCTTGATGTGAACGAGTCAAAATAGTTCAGTTTGTAAAGAAACATTGAATTCTGGAATTAATCGTCGTTTTGCAAAGCTGTATCGAAGGGAAAGTCGATTACCGAACGACATGTCCGGAGATTCAAACTATTCTGTCATCTCAGCTCGACATAAAAGTGTTCAAACTATGCATTATGTCTCGAAGAACGGCATTCTTGTGTGAACGTCCTCTCGCACGACTGTATCGAACGAAACATCGATCTACACCAAGAATTGAGATATCCCGAGTTTCGACAGATTCTGTTATTGCAGCTAGACATGAACGTTTTAATTCTATGCAAATTGTCTCAAAAAACAAAATTTTTGCGTTAAATGACTTCTCGCACGACTTTATCAAACGGAACATAGATCGACGCCGAGACTCGAGATGTGCGGAGTTCCGAGCGAACCTGGCATCGTAGCTACATGTGTCCGAACCTTTCAATTCGCCCGGAACAACTTCATTCTTGTGTCAAATTTGTTCAGTTTGTACGGAAAGACGCAATTTTTGAATCAATCGTCGTTTCGCACGACCGTATCAAACGAAAAATCGATAACCGAGACAGGAGATATCCGGAGTTACAGACGAATCTGTCATCTTAGCTCGACATAAAAGTGTTCAAACTATGCATTTTTGTCGAATACCAAAATTTTTGCGTTGAACGTTGTCTCGCCCGGCTGTATCGAACGAAACATCGATCCCCACCGAGAATCGACATATCCCCCGTTCCGGACGATTCACGTATCCCAGCTCATCGTAAACGCATCAAAATCGTTAAATTTGCCGAGAAACACGAAGTTCTGGCTTTCATCATAGTTTTGCACAGCTGTATCGAATGAAAAATCGATAACCGAGAACCAAAATTTCCCGTGGTTTGAAAAATTCTCGCATCGCAGCTCAGCGTAAACGTGTAAAGACTGGGCATTTTGTCTCGAGAAACGGGAATCTTGCGTTAATCAACGTCTCGCACGGTTGTATCAAACGAAACATCGATCTGCACCGAGAAACGAGATGTTCCCAGTTTTGGGCGATTCTGTAATCTTAGCTCGACGTCTATGTGTTAAAATCATTGAATCCTTCCGAAAACACGAATTTCTTGCATCGAACGACGCTTTGCACGGCCTCATCACACGAAACATCGATCTACAGCCAGAAACGAGATGTCTCCAGTTTCGGGCGATATCGCATCTTAGCTTGATGTGAACGTGTCAAAATAGTTCAGTTTGTAAAGAAACATTGAATTCTTGAATTAATCGTTGTTTTGCAAAGCTGTATCGAAGGAAAAGTCGATCACCGGAAAACGAGATGTCCGGAGTTTCAAACTATTCTGTCATCTCAGCTCGACATAAAAGTGTTCAAACTATGCATTTTGTCTCGAAGACCGGCATTCTTCTGTGAACGTCCTCTCGCACGACTGTATCGAACGAAACATCGATCTACACCAAGAATTGAGATATCCCGAGTTTTGACAGATCCTGTCATCCCAGCTAGACATGAACGTGTTAATTCTATGCAAATTGTCTTTAAAAACAAAATTTTTGCGTTAAATGACTTCTCGCACGACTGTATCAAACGGAACATAGATCGACACCGAGACTCGAGATGTCCGGAGTTCCGAGCGAACCTGGCATCGTAGCTCTATGTTTCCGAACCTTTCAATTCACCCGGAACAACTTTATTCTTGCATTAATCGTCTTTTTTCACGGCTAAATCGAACGAAAATCAATCACCGAGAATCGAGATGTCCCGAGTTTCGAACGATTCTGTCATCTTAGCTCGACGTAAAAGTGTAAAAACTACGCATTTTTTTGTCGAACAACGAAATTCATGAGTTAAACGCCGTCTCGCCCGGCTGTATCGAACGAAACATCGATCCACACCAAGAATCGAGATGTCCGGAGTTCCGAGCAAATCTGGCATCTTAACTTGACGTATATGAGTCGGTATCGTTCAATTCCTTCGGGAACTCAAAACTTTTGCATTAATCGTTTTTTTTTACTGCTGTATTGAAAGAAAAATCGATCACCGACATACGAGATGTGCGGAGTTTTAAACGATTCTGTCATCTAAGCTCGACATAAAAGTTTCCAAACTTCGCATTTTGTCTCGAAGAACGAGATCCTTGTGTGAAGGTCGTCTCGCACGACTGTATCGAACGAACCACCGATATACAACAAGAATCGAGATATCCCGAGTATCGACAGATTCTGTCATCTCAGCTTGAGATAAACGTGTTAAAACTATGCAAATTGTCTCAAAAAACGAAATTTTCAGGTTGAATGTCGTCTCGCACGACTGTATCAAACGGAACATAGATCGACACCGACACTCGATATGTCCGGAGTTCCGAGCAAACCTGGCATCGTAGCTTGACGGATGTGTCCGAACCTTCCAATTCGCCCGGAACAACTAAATTCTTGCATCAATCGTTGTTTTTCACGGCTGTGTCGAACGACAAATAAATCACCGAGAATCGAGATGTCCCGAGTTTCGAAAGATTCTGTCATCTTAGCTCGACATAAAAGCGTTCGAACTATGCATTTCGTTTCGAAGAACGATATTATTGCGTTAATCGTCGTCTTGCACCTTTGTAACGAACCAAACTTCGATCTACACCAAGAATCGAGATGTCCCGAATTTCGAACGATTCTGTCATATTAGCTTGACGTAAAAGTGTAAAACCTACGCATTTTTTTGTCAAACAACGGAATTCATGCTTTAAACGAGATAGAGCTCTCCCGGCTCTATCGAACGAAACATCGATCCACACCAAGAATCGAGATGTCCGGAGTTCCGAGCAAATCTGGCATCATAGCTTGACTTATAAGCATCAGGATCGTTTATGTTGTCAGGAAACACTAAATCCTCGCACTATTCGTCGTTTTTCACGGCTATATCGCTCGAAAAACCAGTCACCGAAAATCGAGATGTATCGGGTTTTTAACGATTCTCGGATCGCAGCTCAACGTAAACGTGTTTAGACTATGCATTTTGTCTCGAAAAACGAGATTATTGCGTTGAACGTCGTCTTGCACGGTTGCAACGAACAAAACATTGATCTACTTCAAGAATCGAGATGTCCGGAGTTTCAAACTATTCTGTCATCTCAGCTCGACATAAAAGTGTTCAAACTATGCATTTTGTCTCGAAGACCGGCATTCTTGTGTGAACGTCCTCTCGCACGACTGTATCGAACGAAACATCGATCTACACCAACAATCGAGATGTCCCGAGTTTCGAACGATACTGTAATCTCAGCTCGACGTATATGTGTTAAGATTATTTATCTCTCCCGAAAACACGAATTTTCTGCATTGAACGACGCTTCGCACGGCTCTATGTAACGAAACATCTGTCTACAGCGAGAAACGAGATGTCTCTAGTTTCGGGCGATCTGGCATCTCAGCTCAACGTGAACGTGTGGAATTTGTTCAGTTTGTACGGAAACACGAAATTCTTGAATCAATCGTCGTTTCGCACGACCGTATCAAACGAAAAATCAATAACCGAGACTGGAGATATCCGGAGTTACTGACGAATCTGTCATTTAAGCTCGACACAAAAGTGTTAAAACTATGCATTTTTGTCGAATAAAAAAATCTTTGCGTTAAACGTGGTCTCACCCAGCTGTATCGAACGAAACATCGATCCACACCGAGAATCAAGATATCCCCCGTTTCAGATGATTCACGTATCCGAGCTCAACGTAAACGCATCAGAATCGTGAAATTGACCGAGAAACACGAATTTCTGGCATTCATCATAGTTTTTCACGGCTGTATCGAATGAAAAATCGATAACCGAGAACCGAAATTTCCCGAGTTTCAAAAGATTCTCGCGTCGCAGCTCAACGTAATCGTGTAAAGAATGTGCATTTTGTCTCGAGAAACGGGATTCTTGCGTTAATCAACGTCTCGCACGGTTGTATCAAACGAAACATCGATCTGCACCGAGAAACGAGATGTTCCCAGTTTTGGGCGATTCTGTAATCTAAGCTCGACGTATATGTGTTAAAATCATTGAATCCTTCCGAAAACATAAATTTCTTGCATTAAAGGACGCTTTGCACGGCCTCATCCAACGAAACATCGATCTACAGCCAGAAACGAGATGTCTCTAGTTTCGGGCGATATCGCATCTTAGCTTGATGTGAACGTGTCAAAATAGTTCAGTTTGTAAAGAAACATTAAATTATTGAATAAATCGTCGTTTTGCAAAGCTGTATCGAAGGGAAAGTCGATAACCGAAAAGCGAAATGTCCGGAGATACAAACTATTCTGTCATCTCAGCTCGACTTAAAAGTGTTCAAACTATGCATTTTGTCTCGAAGAACGGCATTCTTGTGTGAACGTCCTCTCGCACGACTGTATCGAACGAAACATCGATCTACACCAAGAATTAAGATATCCCGAGTTTCGACAGATTCTGTCATCCCAGCTAGACATGAAAGTGTTAATTCTATGCAAATTGTCTCAAAAGACAAAATTTTTGCGTTAAATGACTTCTCGCACGACTGTATCAAACGGAACATAGATCGACACCGAGACTCGAGATGTGCGGAGTTCCGAGCGAACCTGGCATCGTAGCTATATGTGTCCGAACCTTTCAATTCGCCCGGAACAACTTAATTCTTGCATTAATCGTTTTTTTTCACGGCTGTAACGAACGACAAATAAATCACCGAGAATCGAGATGCCCCGAGTTTCGAAAGATTCTGTCATCTCAGCTCGACGTAAAAGTGGAAAAACTACGCATTTTCTGTCGAACAATGAAATTCTTGCGTTAAACGACGTCTCGCCCGGCTCTATCGAACGAAACATCGATCCACACCGAGAATCGAGATGTCCGGAGTTCCGAGCATATCTGGCACCATAGCTTGACTCATATGTATCAGGATCGTTCATTTCGTCCGAAAACATTGAATCCTTGCATTATCCGTCGGTTTTCACGGCTGTATCGCTCGAAAAACTAATCACCGAGAATCGAGATGTATCGAGATTCGAACGATTCTCGATTCGCAGCTCAACGTAAACGTGTTTAGACTATGCGTTTTGTCTCGAAAAACAAGATTATTGCATTAAACGTCGTCTTGCACGGTTGTAACGAACTAAACATCGATCTACACCAACAATCGAGATGTCCCGAGTTTCGATCGATTCTGTAATCTCAGCTCGACGTATATGTGTTAAGATCATTTATTTCCCCCGAAAACACGAATTTTCTGCATTGAACGACGCTTCGCACGGCTCTATGTAACGGAACATCTATCTACAGCGAGAAACGAGATGTCTCTAGTTTCGGGCGATCTGGCATCTCAGCTTAACGTGAACGTGTCGAATTTGTTCAGTTTGTACGGAAACACGAAATTCTTGAATCAATCGTCGTTTCACACGACCGTATCAAACGAAAAATCAATAACCGAGACTGGAGATATCCGGAGTTACTGACGAATCTGTCATTTAAGCTCGACAAAAAAGTGTTAAAATTATGCATTTTTGTCGAATAAAAAAATCTTTGCGTTAAACGTGGTTTCACCCAGCTGTATCGAACGAAACATCGATCCACACCGAGAATCGAGATATCCCCCGTTTCAGATGATTCACGTATCCGAGCTCAACGTAAACGCATCAGAATCGTGAAATTTGCCGAGAAACACGAATTTCTGGCATTCATTATAGTTTTTCACGGCTGTATCGGATGAAAAATCGATATCCGAGAACCGAAATTTCCCGAGTTTTGAAAGATTCTCGCGTCGCAGCTCAACGAAAACAGGTAAAGACTGTGCATTTTGTCTCGAGAAACAGGATTCTTGCGTTAATCAACGTCTCGCACGGTTGTATCGAACGAAATATCGATCTGCACCGAGAAACGAGATGTTCCCAGTTTTGGGCGATTCTGTAATTTCAGCTCGACGTATATGTTTTAAAATCATTGAATCCTCCCGAAAACATGAACTTCTTGCATCGCACGACGCTTTGCACGGCCTCATCTAACGAAACATCGATCTACAGCGAGAAACGATATGTCTCCAGTTTCGGGCGATCTGGCATCTTAGCTTAACGTAAACGTGTCGAATTTGTTCAGTTTGTACGGAAACACGAAATTCTTGAATCAATCGTCGTTTCGCACGACCGTATCAAACGAAAAATCAATAACCGAGACTAGAGATATCTGGAGTTACAGACGAATCTGTCATTTTAGCTCGACGTAAAAGTGTAAATACTATGCATTTTTGTCGGATAAAAAAATCTTTGCGTTAAACGTGGTCTCACCCAGCTGTATCGAACGAAACATCGATCCACACCGAGAATCAAGATATCCCCCGTTTCAGATGATTCACGTATCCCAGCTCATCGTAAACGCATCAAAATCGTTAAATTTGCCGAGAAACACGAAGTTGTGGCATTTATCATAGTTTCGCACGGCTGTATCGAATGAAAAATCGATAACCGAGAACCAAAATTTCCCGAGTTTTGAAAGATTCTCGCATCGCAGCTCAACGTAAACGTGTAAAGACTGGGCATTTTGTCTCGAGAAACGGGATTCTTGCGTTAATCAACGTCTCGCACGGTTGTATCAAACGAAACATCGATCTGCACCGAGAAACGAGATAGCCCTAGTTTTGGGCGATTCTATAATCTTAGCTCGACGTCTATGTGTTAAACTATTGAATCCTTCCGAAAAAACGAATTTCTTGCATCGAACGACGCTTTGCACGGCCTCATCACACGAAACATCGATCTACAGCGAGAAACGCGATGTCTCCAGTTTCGGGCGATATCGCATCTTACCTTGATGTGAACGTGTCAAAATAGTTCAGTTTTTGAAGAAACATTGAATTCTTGAATTAATCGTCGTTCCGCAAAGCTGTATCGAAGGAAAAGTCTATCACCGAAAAACGAGATGTCCGGAGTTTCAAACTATTCTGTCATCTCAGCTCGACATAAAAGTGTTCAAACTATGCATTTTGTCTCGATGACCGGCATTCTTGTGTAAAAGTCCTCTCGCACGACTGTATCGAACGAAACATCGATCTACACGAAGAATTGAGATATCCCGAGTTTTGACAGATTCTGTCATCCCATCTAGACATGAACGTGTTAATTCTATGCAAATTGTCTCAAAAAACAAAATTTTTGCGTTAAATGACTTCTAGCACGACTTTATCAAACGGAACATAGATCGACGCCGAGACTCGAGATGTGCGGAGTTCCGAGCGAACCTGGCATCGTAGCTATATGTGTCCGAACCTTTCAATTCGCCCGGAACAACTAAATTCTTGCATTAATCGTCGTTTTCCACGGCTGTATCGAACGACAAATAAATCACCGAGAGTCCAGATGTCCCGAGTTTCGAAAGATTCTGTCATCTTAGCTCGACATAAAAGCGTTCGAACTATGCATTTTGTCGTCTTGCACGTTTGTAACGAACAAAACATCGATCTACACCAAGAATCAAGATGTCCCGAGTTTCCGAACGATTCTGTCATCTTAGCTCGTCGTAAAAGTGTAAAAACTACGCATTTTTTGTCGAACAACGAAATACTTGCGTTAAACGACGTCTCGCCCGGCTCTATCGAACGAAACATCGATCCACACCGATAATCGAGATGTCTGGAGTTCCGAGCATATCTGGCACCATAGCTTGACTTATATGTACCAGGATCGTTCATTCCGTCCGGAAACACTGAATCCTTGCATTATCCTTCGGTTTTCACGGCTGTATCGCTCGAAAAACCAATCACCGAAAATTGAGATGTCCCGAGTATCGAACGATTCTGTAATCTCAGCTCGACGTATATGTGTTGAAATCATTAACTTCTCCTAGAAACATGAATTGTTTGCATTGAACGACGCATCGCACGGCTCTATCTGACGAAACATCGATCTACAGCGAGAAACGAGATGTCTCCAGTTTCGGGCGATATCGCATCTAAGCTTGATGTGAATGTGTCAAAATAGTTAAGTTTGTAAGGAAACATAAAATTATTGAATTAATCGTCGTTTTGCAAAGCTGTATCGAAGGAAAAGTCGATCACCGAAAAACGAGATGTCCAGAGTTTCAAACTATTCTGTCACCTCAGCTCGACATAAAAGTGATCAAACTATGAATTTTGTCTCGAAAAACGGCATTCTTGTGTAAACGTCCTCTCGCACGACTGTATCAAACGAAACATCGATCTACACCAAGCATTGAGATATCCCGAGTTTTGACAGATTCTGTCATCCCAGCTAGACATAAGCGTGTTAATTCTATGCAAATTGTCTCAAAAAACGAAATTTTCGAGTTAAATGACGTCTCGCACGACTGTATCAAACGGAACATAGATCGACACCGAGACTCGAGATATCCGGAGTTCCGAGCGAACCTGGCATCGTAGC
This sequence comes from Tromatobia lineatoria, assembly GCA_949699805.1. Lineage (NCBI taxonomy): Eukaryota > Metazoa > Arthropoda > Insecta > Hymenoptera > Ichneumonidae > Tromatobia > Tromatobia lineatoria. The sequence continues at coordinate 19,275,442 of OX453038.1, read as the reverse complement.
TATATGTGTCCGAACCTTTCAATTCGCCCGGAAAAACTTTATTCTTGCATTAATCGTCGTTTTTCACGGCTAAATCAAACGAAAATCAATCACCGAGAATCGAGATGTCCCGAGTTTCGAACGATTCTGTCATCTTAGCTCGACGTAAAAGTGTAAAAACTACGCATTTTTTTGTCGAACGACGAAATTCATGAGTTAAACGCCGTCTCGCCTGGCTGTATCGAACGAAACATCGATCCACACCAAGAATCGAGATGTCCGGAGTTCCGAGCAAATCTGGCATCTTAACTTGACGTATATGAGTCGGTATCGTTCAATTCCTTCGGGAACTTAAAACTTTTGCATTAATCGTTTTTTTTTACTGCTGTAGCGAAAGAAAAATCGATCACCGACATACGAGATGTGCGGAGTTTTAAACGATTCTGTCATCTAAGCTCGACATAAAAGTTTTCAAACTTCGCATTTTGTCTCGAAGAACGAGATCCTTGTGTGAAGGTCGTCTCGCAGGACTGTATCGAACGAACCATCGATATACAACAAGAATCGAGATATCCCGAGTATCGACAGATTCTGTCATCTCAGCTTGAGATAAACGTGTTAAAACTATGCAAATTGTCTCAAAAAACGAAATTTTCAGGTTGAATGTCGTCTCGCACGACTGTATCAAACGGAACATAGATCGACACCAACACTCGATATGTCCGGAGTTCCGAGCAAACCTGGCATCGTAGTTTGACGGATGTGTCCGAACCTTCCAATTCGCCTGGAACAACTAAATTCTTGCATAAATCGTTGTTTTTCACGGCTGTGTCGAACGACAAATAAATCACCGAGAATCGAGATGTCCCGAGTTTCGAAAGATTCTGTCATCTTAGCTCGACATAAAAGCGTTCGAACTATGCATTTCGTTTCGAAGAACGATATTATTGCGTTAAACGTCGTCTTGCACGTTTGTAACGAACCAAACATCGATCTACACCAAAAATCGAGATGTCCCGAGTTTCGAACGATTCTGTCATCTTAGCTTGACGTAAAAGTGTAAAACCTACGCATTTTTTTGTCAAACAACGGAATTCATGCGTTGAACGACGTCTCGCCCGCTTCTATCGAACGAAACATCGATCCACACCAAGAATCGAGATGTCCGGAGTTCCGAGCAAATCTGGCATGATAGCTTGACTTATAAGCATCAGGATCGTTTATTTCGTCAGGAAACACTAAATCCTTGCACTATTCGTCGTTTTTCACGGCTATATCGCTCGAAAATCCAGTCACCGAAAATCGAGATGTATCGAGTTTTTAACGATTCTCGAATCGCAGCTCAACGTAAACGTGTTTAGACTATGCATTTTGTCTCGAAAAACGAGATTATTGCGTTGAACGTCGTCTTGCACGGTTGCAACGAACAAAACATTGATCTACTTCAAGATCCGAGATGTCCGGAGTTTCAAACTATTCTGTCATCTCAGCTCGACATAAAAGTGTTCAAACTATGCATTTTGTCTCGAAGACCGGCATTCTTGTGTGAACGTCCTCTCGCACGACTGTATAGAACGAAACATCGATCTACACCAAGAATTGAGATATCCCGAGTTTTGACAGATTCTGTCATCCTAGCTAGACATGAACGTGTTAATTCTATGCAAATTGTCTCAAAAAACAAAATTTCTGCGTTAAATGACTTCTTGCACGACTCTATCAAACGGAACATAGATCGACGCCGAGACTCGAGATGTGCGGAGTTCCGAGCGAACCTGGCATCGTAGCTATATGTGTCCGAACCTTTTAATTCGCCCGGAACAACTAAATTCTTGCATTAATGGTCGTTTTCCACGGCTGTATCGAACGACAAATAAATCACCGAGAATCCAGATGTCTCGAGTTTCGAACGATTCTGTCATCTTAGCTCGACATAAAAGCGTTCGAACTATGCATTTTGTCGTCTTGCACGATTGTAACGAACAAAACATCGATCTACACCAAGAATGGAGATGTCCTGAGTTTCCGAACGATTCTGTCATCTTAGCTCGACCTAAAAGTGTAAAAACTACGCATTTTTCGTCGAAAAACGGAATTCTTGCGTTAAACGACGTCTCGCCCGGCTCTATCGAACGAAACATCGATCCACACCAAGGATCGAGATGTCCGGAGTTCCGAGCAAATCTGGCATCGTAGCTCGACTTATATGTATCAGGATTGTTCATTTCGTCAGGAAACACTGAATCCTTGCACTATCCGTCGTTTTTCACGGCTGTATCGCTCGAAAATCCAATCACCGAGAATCGAGATGTATTGAGTTTCGAACGATTCTCGAATCGCAGCTTAACGTAAACGTGTTTAAAATATGCATTTTGTCTCGAAAAACGAGATTATTGCGTTAAACGTCGTCTTGCACGGTTGTAACGAACTAAACATCGATCTACACCAACAATCGAGATGTCCCGAGTTTCGAACGATTCTGTAATCTCAGCTCGACGTATATGTGTTGAGATTATTTATCTCTCCCGAAAACACGAATTTTCTGCATTGAACGACGCTTCGCACGGCTCTATCTATCGAAACATTTATCTACAGCGAGAAACGAGATGTCTCTAGTTTCGGGCGATCTGGCATCTCAGCTTAACGTAAACGTGTCGAATTTGTTCAGTTTGTACGGAAACACGAAATTCTTGAATCAATCGTCGTTTCGCACGACCGTATGAATGAAAAATCAATAACCAAGACTGGAGATATCCGGAGTTACAGACGAATCTGTCATTTTAGCTCGACATAAAAGTGTTAAAACTATGCATTTTTGTCGGATAAAAAAATCTTTGCGTCAAACGTGGTCTCACCCAGCTGTATCGAACGAAACATCGATCCACACCGAGAATCAAGATATCCCCCGTTTCAGATGATTCACGTATCCGAGCTCAACGTAAACGCATCAGAATCGTAAAACTTGCCGAGAAACACGAAGTTCTGGCATTTATCATAGTTTTTCACGGCTGTATCGAATGAAAAATCGATAACCGAGAACCGGAATTTCCCGAGTTTTGAAAGATTCTCGCGTCGCAGCTCAACGTAAACGTGTAAAGACTGTGCATTTTGTCTCGAGAAACGGGATTCTTGTGTTAATCAACGTCTCGCACGGTTGAATCAAACGAAACATCGATCTGCACCGAGAAACGTGATGTTCCCAGTTTTGGGCGATTCTGTAATCTTAGCTTGACGTATATGTGTTAAAATCATTAAATCCTTCCGAAAACATGAATTTCTTGCATGAAAGGACGCTTTGCACGGCCTCATCCAACGAAACATCGATCTACAGCGAGAAACGGGATGTCTCCAGTTTCGGGCGATATCGCATATTAGCTTGATGTGAACGAGTCAAAATAGTTCAGTTTGCAAAGAAACATTGAATTCTTGAATTAATCGTTGTTTTGCAAAGCTGTATCGAAGGGAAAGTCGATAACCGAAAAACGAAATGTTCGGAGATTCAAACTATTCTGTCATCCCAGCTCGACATAAAAGTGTTCAAACTATGCATTTGGTCTCGAAGAACGGCATTCTTGTGTGAACGTCCTCTCGCACGACTGTATCGAACGAAACATCGATCTACACCAAGAATTGATATATCCCGAGTTTCGACAGATTCTGTCATCCCAGCTAGACATGAACGTGTTAATTCTATGCAAATTGTCTCAAAAAACAAAATTTTTGCGTTAAATGACTTCTCGCACGACTGTATCAAACGGAACATAGATCGACACCGAGACTCGAGATGTGCGGAGTTCCGAGCGAGCCTGGCATCGTAGCTATATGTGTCCGAACCTTTCAATTCGCCCGGAACAACTTCATTCTTGTGTCAAATTTGTTCAGTTTGTACGGAAAGACGCAATTCTTGAATCAGTCATCGTTTCGCACGACCGTATCAAACGAGAAATCGATAACCGAGACAGGAGATATCCGGAGTTACAGACGAATCTGTCATCTTAGCTCGACATAAAAGTGTTCAAACTATGCTTTTTGTCGAATACCAAAATTTTTGCGTTGAACGTTGTCTCGCCCGGCTGTATCGAACGAAACATCGATCCCCACCGAGAATCGACATATCCCCCGTTCCGGACGATTCACGTATCCCAGCTCATCGTAAACGCATCAAAATCGTTAAATTTCCCGAGAAACACGAAGTTCTGGCTTTCATCATAGTTTTGCACAGCTGTATCGAATGAAAAATCGATAACCGAGAACCAAAATTTCCCGTGGTTTGAAAGATTCTCGCATCGCAGCTCAGCGTAAACGTGTAAAGACTGGGCATTTTGTCTCGAGAAACGGGAATCTTGCGTTAATCAACGTCGCGCACGGTTGTATCAAACGAAACATCGATTTGCACCGAGAAACGAGATGTTCCCAGTTTTGGGCGATTCTGTAATCTTAGCTCGACGTCTATGTATTAAAATCATTGAATCCTTCCGAAAACACGAATTTCTTGCATCGAACGACGCTTTGCACGGCCTCATCCAACGAAACATCGATCTACAGCGAGAAACGAGATGTCTCCAGTTTCGGGCGATATCGCATCTTAGCTTGATGTGAACGTGTCAAAATAGTTCAGTTTGTAAAGAAACATTGAATTCTTGAATTAATCGTTGTTTTGCAGAGCTGTATCGAAGGAAAAGTCGATCACCGGAAAACGAGATGTCCGGAGTTTCAAACTATTCTGTCATCTCAGCTCGACATAAAAGTGTTCAAACTATGCATTTTGTCTCGAAGACCGGCATTCTTCTGTGAACGTCCTCTCGCACGACTGTATCGAACGAAACATCGATCTACACCAAGAATTGAGATATCCCGAGTTTTGACAGATCCTGTCATCCCAGCTAGACATGAACGTGTTAATTCTATGCAAATTGTCTTAAAAAACAAAATTTTTGCGTTAAATGACTTCTCGCACGACTGTATCAAACGGAACATAGATCGACACCGAGACTCGAGATGTCCGGAGTTCCGAGCGAACCTGGCATCGTAGCTCTATGTTTCCGAACCTTTCAATTCGCCCGGAACAACTTTATTCTTGCATTAATCGTCTTTCTTCACGGATAAATCGAACGAAAATCAATCACCGAGAATCGAGATGTCCCGAGTTTCGAACGATTCTGTCATCTTAGCTCGACGTAAAAGTGTAAAAACTACGCATTTTTTTGTCGAACAACGGAATTTATGCGTTAAACGACGTCTCGCCCGGCTCTTCCGAACGAAACATCGATCCACACCAAGAATCGAGATGTCCGGAGTTCCGAGCAAATCTGGCATCATAGCTTGACTTATAAGCATCAGGATCGTTTATTTCGTCAGGAAACACTGAATCCTTGCACTATTCGTCGTTTTTCACGGCTATATCGCTCGAAAAACCAGTCACCGAAAATCGAGATGTATCGAGTTTTTAACGATTCTCGAATCGCAGCTCAACGTAAACGTGTTTAGAATATGCATTTTGTCTCGAAAAACGAGATTATTGCGTTGAACGTCGTCTTGCACGGTTGTAACGAACAAAACATCGATCTACTTCAAGAATCGAGATGTCCCGAGTTTCGAACGATTTTGTAATGTCAGCTCGACGTACATGTGTTGAAGTCATTTAATTCTGCCGGAAACACGAATTTTTTGCATTAAACGACGCTCCGCACGGCTCTATCTAACGAAACATCGATCTACAGAGAGAAACGAGATGTCTCTAGTTTCGGGCGGTCTGGCATCTCAGCTTAACGTAAACGTGTCAAATTTGTTCAGTTTGTACGGAAAGACGCATTTCTTAAATCAATCGTCGTTTCGCACGACCGTATCAAACGAAAAATCAATAACCGAGACTGGAGATATCCGGAGTTACAGACGAATCTGTCATTTAAGCTCGACATAAAAGTGTTAAAACTATGCATTTTTGTCGGATAAAAAAATCTTTGCGTTAAACGTGGTCTCACCCAGCTGTATCGAACGAAACATCGATCCACACCGAGAAACAAGATATCCCCCGTTTCAGATGATTCACGTATCCGAGCTTAACGTAAACGCATCGGAATCGTGAAATTTGCCGAGGAATACAAAGTTCTGGCATTTATCATAGTTTTTCACGGCTGTATCGAATAAAAAATCGATAACCGAGAACCGAAATTTCCCGAATTTTGACAGATTCTCGCGTCGCAGCTCAACGTAAACGTGTAAAGACTGTGCACTTTGTCTCGAGAAACGGGATTCTTGCGTTAATCAACGTCTCGCACGGTTGTATCAAACGAAACATCGATCTGCACCGAGAAACGAGATGTTCCCAGTTTTGGGCGATTCTGTAATCTTAGCTCGACGTATATGTGTTAAAATCATTGAATCCTTCCGAAAACATAAATTTCTTGCATCAAAGGACGCTTTGCACGGCCTCATCCAACGAAACATCGATCTACAGCGAGAAACGAGATGTCTCCAGTTTCGGGCGATATCGTATCTTAGCTTGATGTGAACGTGTCAAAATAGTTTAGTTTGTAAACAAACATTCAATTCTTGAATTAATCGTCGTTTTGCAAAGCTGTATCGAAGGAAAAGTCGATTACCGAAAAACGAGATGTCCGGAGTTTCAAACTATTCTGTCATCTCAGCTCGACATAAAATTGTTCAAACTATGCATTTTGTCTCGAAGAACGAGATTATTGCGTTAAACGTCGTCTTGCACGTTTGTAACGAACGAAACATCGATCTACAGCGAGAAACGAGATGTCTCCAGTTTCGGGCGATATCGCATCTTAGCTTGATGTGAACGAGTCAAAATAGTTCAGTTTGTAAAGAAACATTAAATTCTGGAATTAATCGTCGTTTTGCAAAGCTGTATCGAAGGGAAAGTCGATTACCGAAAAACGACATGTCCGGAGATTCAAACTATTCTGTCATCTCAGCTCGACATAAAAGTGTTCAAACTATGCATTATGTCTCGAAGAACGGCATTCTTGTGTGAACGTCCTCTCGCACGACTGTATCGAACGAAACATCGATCTACACCAAGAATTGAGATATCCCGAGTTTCGACAGATTCTGTCATCCCAGCTAGACATGAACGTGTTAATTCTATGCAAATTGTTTCAAAAAACAAAATTTTTGCGTTAAATGACTTCTCGCACGACTGTATCAAACGGAACATAGATCGACACCGAGACTCGAGATGTGCGGAGTTCCGGGCGAACCTGGCATCGTAGCTATATGTGTCCGAACCTTTCAATTCGCCCGGAACAACTTAATTCTTGTATTAATCGTCGTTTTTCACGGCTGTAACGAACGACAAATAAATCACCGAGAATCGAGATGTCCCGAGTTTTGAAAGATTCTGTCATCTCAGCTCGACGTAAAAGTGGAAAAACTACGCATTTTTTGTCGAACAATGAAAGTCTTGCGTTAAACGACGTCTCGCCCGGCTCTATCGAACGAAACATCGATCCACACCGAGAATCGAGATGTCCGGAGTTCCGAGCATATCTGGCACCATAGCTTGACTTATATATATCAGGATCGTTCATTTCGTCCGGAAACACTGAATCCTTGCATTATCCGTCGGTTTTCACGGCTGTATCGCTCGAAAAACCAATCACCGACAATCGAGATGTATCGAGATTCGAACGATTCTCGATTCGCAGCTCAACGTAAACGTGTTTAGACTATGCGTTCCGTTTCGAAAAAAAAGATTATTGCGTTAAACGTCGTCTTGCACGGTTGTAACGAAATAAACATCAATCTACACCAACAATCGAGACGTCCCGAGTTCCGATCGATTCTGTAATCTCAGCTCGACGTATATGTGTTAAGATCATTTATTTCTCCCGAAAACACAAATTTTCTGCATTGAACGACGCTTCGCACGGCTCTATCTGACGAAACATCGATCTACAGCGAGAAACGAGATGTCTCCAGTTTCGGGCGATATCGCATCTAAGCTTGATATGAATGTGTCAAAATAGTTAAGTTTGTAAAGAAACATAAAATTCTTGAATTAATCGTCGTTTTGCAAAGCTGTATCGAAGGAAAAGTCGATCACCGAAAAACGAGATGTCCAGAGTTTTAAACTATTCTGTCACCTCAGCTCGACATAAAAGTGATCAAACTATGCATTTTGTCTCGAAGAACGGCATTCTTGTGTAAACGTCCTCTCACACGAATGTATCAAACAAAACATCGATCTACACCAAGAATTGAGATATCCCGAGTTTTGACAGATTCTGTCATCCTAGCTGGACATAAGCGTGTTAATTCTATGCAAATTGTCTCAAAAAACGAAATTTTCGGGTTAAATGACGTCTCGCACGACTGTATCAAACGGAATATAGATCGACACCGAGTCTCGAGATGTCCGGAGTTTCGAGCGAACCAGGCATCGTAGCTATATGTGTCCGAACCTTTCAATTCGCCCGGAACAACTTTATTCTTGCATTAATCGTCGTTTTTCACGGCTAAATCGAACGAAAATCAATCACCGAGAATCGAGATGTCCCGAGTTTCGAACGATTCTGTCATCTTAGCTCGACGTAAAAGTGTAAAAACTACGCATTTTTTTGTCGAACAACGAAATTCATGAGTTAAACGCCGTCTCGCCCGGCTGTATCGAACGAAACATCGATCCACACCAAGAATCGAGATGTCCGGAGTTCCGAGCAAATCTGGCATCTTAACTTGACGTATATAAGTCGGTATCGTTCAATTCGTTCGGGAACTCAAAACTTTTGCATTAATCGTTTTTCTTACTGCTGTATCGAAAGAAAAATCGATCACCGACATACGAGATGTGCGGAGTTTTAAACTTGACGGATGTGTCCGAACCTTCCAATTTGCCCGGAACAACTAAATTCTTGCATCAATCGTTGTTTGTTACGGCCGTGTCGAACGACAAATAATTCACCGAGAATCGAGATGTCCCGAGTTTCGAAAGATTCTGTCATCTTAGCTCGACATAAAAGCGTTCGAACTATGCATTTCGTTTCGAAGAACGATATTATTGCGTTAAACGTCGTCTTGCACGTTTGTAACGAACCAAACATCGATCTACACCAAGAATTGAGATGTCCCGAGTTTCGAACGATTTCGTCATCTTAGCTTGACGTAAAAGTGTAAAACCTACGCATTTTTTTGTCAAACAACGGAATTCATGCGTTAAACGACGTCTCGCCCGGCTCTATCGAACGAAACATCGATCCACACCAAGAATCGAGATGTCCGGAGTTCCGAGCAAATCTGGCATCATAGCTTGACTTATAAGCATCAGGATCGTTTATTTCGTCAGGAAACACTAAATCCTTGCAATATTCGTCGTTTTTCACGGCTATATCGCTCGAAAAACCAGTCACCGAAAATCGAGATGTATCGAGTTTTTAACGATTCTCGAATCGCAGCTCAACGTAAACGTGTAAAGACTGTGCATTTTGTCTCGAGAAACGGGATTCTTGCGTTGAACGTCGTCTCGCACGGTTGCAACGAACAAAACATCGATCTACTTCAAGAATCGAGATGTCCCGAGTTTCGAACGATTTTGTAATGTCAGCTCGACGTATATGTGTTGAAGTCATTTAATTCTCCCGGAAACACGAATTTTTTGCATTGAACGACGCTCCGTACGGCTCTATCTAACGAAACATCTATCTACAGCGAGAAACGAGATGTCTCTGGTTTCGGGCGATCTGGCATCTCAGCTTAACGTAAACGTGTCGAATTTGTTCAGTTTGTACGGAACATAGATCGACACCGAGACTCGAGATGTGCGGAGTTCCGAGCGAGCCTGGCATCGTAGCTATATGTGTCCGAACCTTTCAATTCGCCCGGAACAACTTTATTCTTGTGTCAAATTTGTTCAGTTTGTACGGAAAGACGCAATTCTTGAATCAGTCGTCGTTTCGCACGACCGTATCAAACGAGAAATCGATAACCGAGACAGGAGATATCCGGAGTTACAGACGAATCTGTCATCTTAGCTCGACATAAAAGTGTTCAAACTATGCTTTTTGTCGAATACCAAAATTTTTGCGTTGAACGTTGTCTCGCCCGGCTGTATCGAACGAAACATCGATCCCCACCGAGAATCGACATATCCCCCGTTCCGGACGATTCACGTATCCCAGCTCATCGTAAACGCATCAAAATCGTTAAATTTGCCGAGAAACACGAAGTTCTGGCTTTCATCATAGTTTTGCACAGCTGTATCGAATGAAAAATCGATAACCGAGAACCAAAATTTCCCGTGGTTTGAAAGATTCTCGCATCGCAGCTCAGCGTAAACGTGTAAAGACTGGGCATTTTGTCTCGAGAAACGGGAATCTTGCGTTAATCAACGTCGCGCACGGTTGTATCAAACGAAACATCGATTTGCACCGAGAAACGAGATGTTCCCAGTTTTGGGCGATTCTGTAATCTTAGCTCGACGTCTATGTATTAAAATCATTGAATCCTTCCGAAAACACGAATTTCTTGCATCGAACGACGCTTTGCACGGCCTCATCCAACGAAACATCGATCTACAGCGAGAAACGAGATGTCTCCAGTTTCGGGCGATATCGCATCTTAGCTTGATGTGAACGTGTCAAAATAGTTCAGTTTGTAAAGAAACATTGAATTCTTGAATTAATCGTTGTTTTGCAGAGCTGTATCGAAGGAAAAGTCGATCACCGGAAAACGAGATGTCCGGAGTTTCAAACTATTCTGTCATCTCAGCTCGACATAAAAGTGTTCAAACTATGCATTTGGTCTCGAAGAACGGCATTCTTGTGTGAACGTCCTCTCGCACGACTGTATCGAACGAAACATCGATCTACACCAAGAATTGATATATCCCGAGTTTCGACAGATTCTGTCATCCCAGCTAGACATGAACGTGTTAATTCTATGCAAATTGTCTCAAAAAACAAAATTTTTGCGTTAAATGACTTCTCGCACGACTGTATCAAACGGAACATAGATCGACACCGAGACTCGAGATGTGCGGAGTTCCGAGCGAGCCTGGCATCGTAGCTATATGTGTCCGAACCTTTCAATTCGCCCGGAACAACTTAATTCTTGCATTAATCGTCGTTTTTCACGGCTGTAACGAACGACAAATAAATCACCGAGATTCGAGATGTCCCGAGTTTCGAAAGATTCTGTCATCTCAGCTCGACGTAAAAGTGTAAAAACTACGCATTTTCTGTCGAACAATGAAATTCTTGCGTTACACGACGTCTCGCCCGGCTCTATCGAACGGAACATCGATCCACACCGAGAATCGAGATGTCCGGAGTTCCGAGCATATCTGGCACCATAGCTTGACTTATATGTATCAGGATCGTTCATTTCGTCCGGAAACAATGAATCCTTGCATTATCCGTCGGTTTTCACGGCTGTATTGCTCGAAAAACCAATCACCGAGAATCGAGATGTATCGAGATTCGAACGATTCTCGATTCGCAGCTCAACGTGAACGTGTTTAGACTATGCGTTTCGTCTCGAAAAACAAGATTATTGCGTTAAACGTCGGCTTGCACGGTTGTAACGAACAAAACATCGATCTACACCAAGAATCGAGATGTCCCGAGTTTCGAACGATTCTGTAATCTCAGCTCGACGTATATGTGTTGAAATCATTAACTTCTCCCAGAAACATGAATTGTTTGCATTGAACGACGCTTCGCACGGCTCTATCTGACGAAACATCGATCTACAGCGAGAAACGAGATGTCTCCAGTTTCGGGCGATATCGCATCTAAGCTTGATGTGAATGTGTCAAAATAGTTAAGTTTGTAAAGAAACATAAAATTCTTGAATTAATCGTCGTTTTGCAAAGCTGTATCGAAGGAAAAGTCGATCACCGAAAAACGAGATGTCCAGAGTTTTAAACTATTCTGTCACCTCAGCTCGACATAAAAGTGATCAAACTATGCATTTTGTCTCGAAGAACGGCATTCTTGTGTAAACGTCCTCTCGCACGAATGTATCAAACGAAACATCGATCTACACCAAGAATTGAGATATCCCGAGTTTTGACAGATTCTGTCATCCTAGCTGGACATAAGCGTGTTAATTCTATGCAAATTGTCTCAAAAAACGAAATTTTCGGGTTAAATGACGTCTCGCACGACTGTATCAAACGGAATATAGATCGACACCGAGACTCGAGATGTCCGGAGTTCCGAGCGAACCTGGCATCGTAGCTATATGTGTCCGAACCTTTCAATTCGCCCGGAACAACTTTATTCTTGCATTAATCGTCGTTTTTCACGGCTAAATCGAACGGAAATCAATCACCGAGAATCGAGATGTCCCGAGTTTCGAACGATTCTGTCATCTTAGCTCGACGTAAAAGTGTAAAAACTACGCATTTTTTTGTCGAACAACGAAATTCATGAGTTAAACGCCGTCTCGCCCGGCTGTATCGAACGAAACATCGATCCACACCAAGAATCGATATGTCCGGAGTGCCGAGCAAACCTGGCATCGTAGCTTGACGGATGTGTCCGAACCTTCCAATTTGCCCGGAACAACTAAATTCTTGCATCAATCGTTGTTTGTTACGGCTGTGTCGAACGACAAATAATTCACCGAGAATCGGGATGTCCCGAGTTTCGAAAGATTCTGTCATCTCAGCTCGACGTAAAAGTGTAAAAACTACGCATTTTCTGTCGAACAATGAAATTCTTGCGTCAAACGACGTCTCGCCCGGCTCTATCGAACGAAACATCGATCCACACCGAGAATCGAGATGTCCGGAGTTCCGAGCATATCTGGCACCATAGCTTGACTTATATGTATCAGGATCGTTCATTTCGTCCGGAAACACTGAATCCTTGCATTATCCGTCGGTTTTCCCGGCTGTATTGCTCGAAAAACCAATCACCGAGAATCGAGATGTATCGAGATTCGAACGATTCTCGATTCGCAGCTCAACGTAAACGTGTTGAGACTATGCGTTTTGTCTCGAAAAACAAGATTATTGCGTTAAACGTCGGCTTGAACGGTTGTAACGAACAAAACATCGATCTACACCAAGAATCGAGATGTCCCGAGTTTCGAACGATTTTGTAATGTCAGCTCGACGTATATGTGTTGAAGTCATTTAATTCTCCCGGAAACACGAATTTTTTGCATTGAACGACGCTCCGCACGGCTCTATCTAACGAAACATCGATCTACAGCGAGAAACGAGATGTCTTTAGTTTCGGGCGGTCTGGCATCTCAGCTTTACGTGAACGTGTCAAATTTATTCAGTTTGTACGGAAAGACGCAATTCTTGAATCAAAGGTCGTTTCGCACGACCGTATCAAACGAAAAATCGATAACCGAGACAGGAGATATCCGGAGTTACAGACGAATCTGTCATCTTAGCTCGACATAAAAGTTTTCAAACTATGCATTTTTGTCGAATACCAAAATTTTTGCGTTGAACGTTGTCTCGCCCGGCTGTATCGAACGAAACATCGATCCCCACCGAGAATCGACATATCCTCCGTTCCGGACGATTCACGTATCCCAGCTCATCGTAAACGCATTAAAATCGTTAAATTTGCCGAGAAACACGAAGTTCTGGCATTTATCATAGTTTTGCACGGCTGTATCGAATGAAAAATCGATAACCGAGAACCAAAATTTCCCGAGTTTTGAAAGATTCTCGCATCGCAGCTCAACGTAAACGTGTAAAGACTGGGCATTTTGTCTCGAGAAACGGGATTCTTGCGTTAATCAACGTCTCGCACGGTTGTATCGAACGAAACATCGATCTGCACCGAGAAACGAGATAATCCTAGTTTTGGGCGATTCTGTAATCTTAGCTCGACGTCTATGTGTTAAACCATTGAATCCTTCCGAAAAAACGAATTTCTCGCATCGAACGACGCTTTGCACGGCCTCATCACACGAAACATCGATCTACAGCGAGAAACGAGATGTCTCCAGTTTCGGGCGATATCGCATCTTAGCTTGATGTAAACGTGTTAAAATAGTCCAGTTTTTAAAAGAACATTGAATTCTTAAATTAATCGTCGTTTCGCAAAGCTGTATCGAAGGAAAAGTCGATCACCGAAAAACGAGATGTCCGGAGTTTCAAACTATTCTGTCATCTCAGCTCGACATAAAAGCGTTCGAACTATGCATTTTGTCGTCTTGCACGTTTGTAACGAACAAAACGTCGATCTACACCAAGAATGGAGATGTCCTGAGTTTCCGAACGATTCTGTCATCTCAGCTCGACCTACAAGTGTAAAAACTACAGATTTTTTGTCGAAAAACGGAATTTTTGCGTTAAACGACGTCTCGCCCGGCTCTATCGAACGAAACATCGATCCACACCAAGAATCGAGATGTCCGGAGTTCCGAGCAGATCTGGCGTCGTAGCTCGACTTATATGTATCAGGATTGTTCATTTCGTCAGGAAACACTGAATCCTTGCACTATCCGTCGTTTTTCACGGCTGTATCGCTCGAAAATCCAATCACCGAGAATCGAGATGTATTGAGTTTCGAACGATTCTCGAATCGCAGCTTAACGTAAACGTGTTTAAAATATGCCTTTTGTCTCGTAAAACGAGATTATTGCGTTAAACGTCGTCTTGCACGGTTGTAACGAACTAAACATCGATCTACACCAACAATCGAGATGTCCCGAGTTTCGAACGATTCTGTAATCTCAGCTCGACGTATATGTGTTGAGATTATTTATCTCTCCCGAAAACACGAATTTTCTGCATTGAACGACGCTTCGCACGGCTCTATCTAACGAAACATTTATCTACAGCGAGAAACGAGATGTCTCTAGTTTCGGGCGATCTGGCATCTCAGCTTAACGTAAACGTGTCGAATTTGTTCAGTTTGTACGGAAACACGAAATTCTTGAATCAATCGTCGTTTCGCACGACCGTATGAAAGAAAAATCAATAACCAAGACTGGAGATATCCGGAGTTACAGACGAATCTGTCATTTTAGCTCGACATAAAAGTGTTAAAACTATGCATTTTTGTCGGATAAAAAAATCTTTGCGTTAAACGTGGTCTCACCCAGCTGTATCGAACGAAACATCGATCCACACCGAGAATCAAGATATCCCCCGTTTCAGATGATTCACGTATCCGAGCTCAACGTAAACGCATCAGAATCGTTAAATTTGCCGAGAAACACGAAGTTCTGGCATTTATCATAGTTTTTCACGGCTGTATCGAATGAAAAATCGATAACCGAGAACCGAAATTTCCCGAGTTTTGAAAGATTCTCGCGTCGCAGCTCAACGTAAACGTGTAAAGACTGTGCATTTTGTCTCGAGAAACGGGATTCTTGTGTTAATCAACGTCTCGCACGGTTGAATCAAACGAAACATCGATCTGCACCGAAAAACGAGATGTTCCCAGTTTTGGGCAATTCTGTAATCTTAGCTTGACCTATATGTGTTGAAATCATTGAATCCTTCCGAAAACATGAATTTCTTGCATGAAAGGACGCTTTGCACGGCCTCATCCAACGAAACATCGATCTACAGCGAGAAACGAGATGTCTCCAGTTTCGGGCGATATCGCATCTTAGCTTGATGTGAACGAGTCAAAATAGTTCACTTTGCAAAGAAACATTGAATTCTTGAATTAATCGTCGTATTGCAAAGCTGTATCGAAGGGAAAGTCGATAACCGAAAAACGAAATGTTCGGAGATTCAAACTATTCTGTCATCTCAGCTCGACATAAAAGTCTTCAAACTATGCATTTGGTCTCGAAGAACGGCATTCTTGTGTGAACGTCCTCTCGCACGACTGTATCGAACGAAACATCGATCCACACCAAGAATTGATATATCCCGAGTTTCGACAGATTCTGTCATCCCAGCTAGACATGAACGTGTTAATTCTATGCAAACTGTCTCAAAAAACAAAATTTTTGCGTTAAATGACTTCTCGCACGACTGTATCAAACGGAACATAGATCGACACCGAGACTCGAGATGTGCGGAGTTCCGAGCGAACCTGGCATCGTAGCTATATGTTTCCGAACCTTTCAATTCGCCCGGAAAAACTTTATTCTTGCATTAATCGTCGTTTTTCACGGCTAAATCAAACGAAAATCAATTACCGAGAATCGAGATGTCCCGAGTTTCGAACGATTCTGTCATCTTAGCTCGACGTAAAAGTGTAAAAACTACGCATTTTTTTGTCGAACAACGAAATTCATGAGTTAAACGCCGTCTCGCCCGGCTGTATCGAACGAAACATCGATCCACACCAAGAATCGAGATGTCCAGAGTTCCGAGCAAATCTGGCATCTTAACTTGACGTATATGAGTCGGTATCGTTCAATTCCTTCAGGAACTCAAAACTTTTGCATTAATCGTTTTTTTTTTACTGCTGTATCGAAAGAAAAATCGATCACCGACATACGAGATGTGCGGAGTTTTAAACGATTCTGTCATCTAAGCTCGACATAAAAGTTTTCAAACTTCGCATTTTGTCTCGAAGAACGAGATCCTTGTGTGAAGGTCGTCTCGCACGTCTGTATCGAACGAACCATCGATATACAACAAGAATCGAGATATCCCGAGTATCGACAGATTCTGTCATCTCAGCTTGAGATAAACGTGTTAAAACTATGCAAATTGTCTCAAAAAACGAAATTTTCAGGTTGAATGTCGTCTCGCACGACTGTATCAAACGGAACATAGATCGACACCGACACTCGATATGTCCGGAGTTCCGAGCAAACCTGGCATCGTAGCTTGACGGATGTGTCTGAACCTTCCAATTCGCCCGGAACAACTAAATTCTTGCATCAATCGTTGTTTTTCACGGCTGTGTCGAACGACAAATAAATCACCGAGAATCGAGATGTCCCGAGTTTCGAAAGATTCTGTCATCTTAGCTCGACATAAAAGCGTTCGAACTATGCATTTCGTTTCGAAGAACGATATTATTGCGTTAAACGTCGTCTTGCACGTTTGTAACGAACCAAACATCGATCTACACCAAGAATCGAGATGTCCCGAGTTTCGAACGATTCTGTTATATTAGCTTGACGTAAAAGTTCAAAACCTACGCATTTTTTTGTCAAACAACGGAATTCATGCGTTAAACGACGTCTCGCCCGGCTCTATCGAACGAAACATCGATCCACACCAAGAATCGAGATGTCCGGAGTTCCGAGCAAATCTGGCATCATAGCTTGACTTATAAGCATCAGGATCGTTTATTTCGTCAGGAAACACTAAATCCTCGCACTATTCGTCGTTTTTCACGGCTATATCGCTCGAAAAACCAGTCACCGAAAATCGAGATGTATCGGGTTTTTAACGATTCTCGAATCGCAGCTCAACGTAAACGTGTTTAGACTATGCATTTTGTCTCGAAAAACGAGATTATTGCGTTGAACGTCGTCTTGCAGGGTTGCAACGAACAAAACATTGATCTACTTCAAGAATCGAGATGTCCGGAGTTTCAAACTATTCTGTCATCTCAGCTCGACATAAAAGTGTTCAAACTATGCATTTTGTCTCGAAGACCGGCATTCTTGTGTGAACGTCCTCTCGCACGACTGTATCGATCGAAACATCGATCTACACCAAGAATTGAGATATTCCGAGTTTTGACAGATTCTGTCATCCCAGCTAGACATGAACGTGTTAATTCTATGCAAATTGTCTCAAAAAACAAAATTTTTGCGTTAAATGACTTCTTGCACGACTCTATCAAACGGAACATAGATCGACGCCGAGACTCGAGATGTGCGGAGTTCCGAGCGAACCTGGCATCGTAGCTATATGTGTCCGAACCTTTCAATTCGCCCGGAACAACTTAATTCTCGCATTAATCGTCGTTTTTCACGGCTGTAACGAACGACAAATAAATCACTGAGATTCGAGATGTCCCGAGTTTCGAAAGATTCTGTCATCTCAGCTCGACGTAAAAGTGTAAAAACTACGCATTTTCTGTCGAACAATGAAATTCTTGCGTCAAACGACGTCTCGCCCGGCTCTAAAGAACGAAACATCGATCCACACCGAGAATCGAGATGTCCGGAGTTCCGAGCATATCTGGCACCATAGCTTGACTTATATGTATCAGGATCGTTCATTTCGTCCGGAAACACTGAATCCTTGCATTATCCGTCGGTTTTCCCGGCTGTATTGCTCGAAAAACCAATCACCGAGAATCGAGATGTATCGAGATTCGAACGATTCTCGATTCGCAGCTCAACGTAAACGTGTTTAGACTATGCGTTTTGTCTCGAAAAACAAGATTATTGCGTTAAACGTCGGCTTGAACGGTTGTAACGAACAAAACATCGATCTACACCAAGAATCGAGATGTCCCGAGTTTCGAACGATTTTGTAATGTCAGCTCGACGTATATGTGTTGAAGTCATTTACTTCTCCCGGAAACACGAATTTTTCGCATTGAACGACGCTCCGCACGGCTCTATCTAACGAAACATCGATCTACAGCGAGAAACGAGATGTCTTTAGTTTCGGGCGGTCTGGCATCTCAGCTTTACGTGAACGTGTCAAATTTATTCAGTTTGTACGGAAAGACGAAATTCTTGAATCAATCGTCGTTTCGCACGACCGTATCAAACGAAAAATCAATAACCGAGACTGGAGATATCCGGAGTTACAGACGAATCTGTCATTTTAGCTCGACATAAAAGTGTTAAAACTATGCATTTTCGTCGGATAAAAAAATCTTTCCGTTAAACGTGGTCTCACCCAGCTGTATCGAACGAAACATCGATCCACACCGAGAATCGAGATATCCCCCGTTTCAGATGATTCACGTATCCGAGCTCAACGTAAACGCATCAGAATCGTTAAATTTGCCGAGAAACACGAAGTTCTGGCATTTATCATAGTTTTTCACGGCTGTATCGAATGAAAAATCGATAACCGAGAACCGAAATTTCCCGAGTTTTGAAAGATTCTCGCGTCGCAGCTCAACGTAAACGTGTAAAGACTGTGCATTTTGTCTCGAGAAACGGGATTCTTGCGTTAATCAACGTCTCGCACGGTTGTATCAAACGAAACATCGATCTGCACCGAGAAACGAGATGTTCCCAGTTTTGGGCGATTCTATAATCTTAGCTCGACGTATATGTGTTGAAATCATTGAATCCTTCCGACAACATAAATTTCTTGCATCAAAGGACGCTTTGCACGGCCTCATCTAACGAAACATCGATCTCCAGCGAGAAACGAGATGTCTCCAGTTTCGGGCGATATCGCATCTAAGCTTGATGTGAATGTGTCAAAATAGTTAAGTTTGTAAAGAAACATAAAATTCTTGAATTAATCGTCGTTTTGCAAAGCTGTATCGAAGGAAAAGTCGATCACCGAAAAACGAGATGTCCAGAGTTTCAAACTATTCTGTCACCTCAGCTCGACATAAAAGTGATCAAACTATGCATTTTGTCTCGAAGAACGGCATTCTTGTGTAAACGTCCTCTCGCACGACTGTATCAAACGAAACATCGATCTACACCAAGAATTGAGATATCCCGAGTTTTGACAGATTCTGTCATCCCAGCTAGACATAAGAGTGTTAATTCTATGCAAATTGTCTCAAAAAACGAAATTTTCGGGTTGAATGACGTCTCGCACGACTGTATCAAACGGAACATAGATCGACACCGAGACTCGAGATGTCCGGAGTTCCGAGCGAACCTGGCATCGTAGCTATATGTTTCCAAACCTTTCAATTCGCCCGGAAAAACTTTATTCTTGCATTAATCGTCGTTTTCAACGGCTGTATCGAACGACAAATAAATCACCGAGAATCCAGATGTCTCGAGTTTCGAAAGATTCTGTCATCTCAGCTCGACGTAAAAGTGTAAAAACTACGCATTTTCTGTCGAACAATGAAATTCTTGCGTTAAACGACGTCTCGCCCGGCTCTATCGAACGAAACATCGATCCACACCGAGAATCGAGATGTCCGGAGTTCCGAGCAAACCTGGCATCGTAGCTTGACGGATGTGTCCGAACCTTCCAATTCGCCCGGAACAACTAAATTCTTGCATCAATCGTTGTTTTTCACGGCTGTGTCGAACGACAAATAAATCACCGAGAATCGAGATGTCCCGAGTTTCGAAAGATTCTGTCATCTTAGCTCGACATAAAAGCGTTCGAACTATGCATTCCGTTTCGAAGAACGATATTATTGCGTTAAACGTCGTCTTGCACGTTTGTAACGAACCAAACATCGATCTACACCAAGATTCGAGATGTCCCGAGTTTCGAACGATTCTGTCATCTTAGCTTGACGTAAAAGTGTAAAACCTCCGCATTTTTTTGTCAAACAACGGAATTCATGCGTTAAACGACGTCTCGCCCGGCTCTATCGAACGAAACATCGATCCACACCAACAATCGAGATGTCCGGAGTTCCGAGCAAATCTGGCATCATAGCTTGACTTATAAGCATCAGGATCGTTTATTTTGTCAGGAAACACTAAATCCTTGCACTATTCGTCGTTTTTCACGGCTATATCGCTCGAAAAACCAGTCACCGAAAATCGAGATGTATCGAGTTTTTAACGATTCTCGAATCGCAGCTCAACGTAAACGTGTTTAGACTATGCATTTTGTCTCGAAAAACGAGATTATTGCGTTGAACGTCGTCTTGCACGGTTGCAACGAACAAAACATTGATTCACTTCAAGAATCGAGATGTCCCGAGTTTCGAACGATTTTGTAATGTCAGCTCGACGTATATGTGTTGAAGTCATTTTATTCTCCCGGAAACACGAATTTTTTGCATTGAACGACGCTCCGCACGGCTCTATCTAACGAAACATCGATCTACAGCGAGAAACGAGATGTCTTTAGTTTCGGGCGGTCTGGCATCTCAGCTTAACGTAAACGTGTCAAATTTATTCAGTTTGTACGGAAAGACGCAATTCTTGAATCAATCGTCGTTTCGCACGACCGTATCAAACGAAAAATCGATAACCGAGACAGGAGATATCCGGAGTTACAGACGAATCTGTCATCTTAGCTCGACATAAAAGTGTTCAAACTATGCATTTTTGTCGAATACCAAAATTTTTGCGTTGAACGTTGTCTCGCCCGGCTGTATCGAACGAAACATCGATCCCCACCGAGAATCGACATCTCCTCCGTTCCGGACGATTCACGTATCCCAGCTCATCGTAAACGCATCAAAATCGTTAAATTTGCCGAGAAACACGAATTTCTGGCATTTATCATAGTATTGCACGGTCGTATCGAATGAAAAATCGATAACCGAGAACCGAAATTTCCCGAGTTTTGAAAGATTCTCGCATCGCAGCTCAACGTAAACGTGTAAAGACTGGGCATTTTGTCTCGAGAAACGGGATTCTTGCGTTAATCAACGTCTCGCACGGTTGTATCGAACGAAACATCGATCTGCACCGAGAAACGAGATGTTCCCAGTTTAGGGCGATTCTGTAATCTTAGCTCGACGTCTATGTGTTAAACCATTGAATCCTTCCGAAGAAACGAATTTCTTGCATCGAACGACGCTTTGCACGGCCTCATCACACGAAACATCGATCTACAGCGAGAAACGAGATGTCTCCAGTTTCGGGCGATATCGCATCTTAGCTTGATGTGAACGTGTCAAAATAGTTCAGTTTTTAAAGAAACATTGAATTCTTGAATGAATCGTCGTTTCGCAAAGCTGTATCGAAGGAAAAGTCGATCACCGAAAAACGAGATGTCCGGAGTTTCAAACTATTCTGTCATCTCAGCTCGACATAAAAGTGTTCAAACTATGCATTTTGTCTCGAAGACCGGCATTCTTGTGTGAACGTCCTCTCGCACGACAGTATCGAACGAAACATCGATCTACACCAAGAATTGAGATATCCCGAGTTTTGACAGATTCTGTCATCCCAGCTAGACATGAACGTGTTAATTCTATGCAAATTGTCTTAAAGAACAAAATTTTTGCGTTAAATGACTTCTTGCACGACTTTATCAAACGGAACATAGATCGACGCCGAGACTCGAGATGTGCGGAGTTCCGAGCGAACCTGGCATCGTAGCTATATGTGTCCGAACCTTTCAATTCGCCCGGAACAACTAAATTCTTGCATTAATCGTCGTTTTCCACGGCTGTATCGAACGACAAATAAATCACCGAGAATCCAGATGTCTCGAGTTTCGAAAGATTCTGTCATCTTAGCTCGACATAAAAGCGTTCGAACTATGCATTTTGTCGTCTTGCACGTTTGTAACGAACAAAACATCGATCTACACCAAGAATGGAGATGTCCCGAGTTTCCGAACGATTCTGTCATCTTAGCTCGACCTAAAAGTGTAAAAACTACGCATTTTTTGTCGAAAAACGGAATTCTTGCGTTAAACGACGTCTCGCCCGGCTCTATCGAACGAAACATCGATCCACACCAAGAATCGAGATGTCCGGAGTTCCGAGCAAATCTGGCATCGTAGCTCGACTTATATGTATCAGGATTGTTCATTTTGTCAGGAAACACTGAATCCTTGCACTATCCGTCGTTTTTCACGGCTGTATCGCTCGAAAATCCAATCACCGAGAATCGAGATGTATTGAGTTTCGAACGATTCTCGAATCGCAGCCTAACGTAAACGTGTTTAAACTATGCATTTTGTCTCGAAAAACGAGATTATTGCGTTAAACGTCGTCTTGCACGGTTGTAACGAACTAAACATCGATCTACACCAACAATCGAGATGTCCCGAGTTTCGAACGATTCTGTAATCTCAGCTCGACGTATATGTGTTGAGATTATTTATCTCTCCCGAAAACACGAATTTTCTGCATTAAACGACGCTTCGCACGGCTCTATCTAACGAAACATCTATCTACAGCGAGAAACGAGATGTCTCCAGTTTCGGGCGATATCGCATCTAAGCTTGATGTGAATGTGTCAAAATAGTTAAGTTTGTAAAGAAACATAAAATTCTTGAATTAATCGTCGTTTTGCAAAGCTGTATCGAAGGAAAAGTCGATCACCGAAAAACGAGATGTCCAGAGTTTCAAACTATTCTGTCACCTCAGCTCGACATAAAAGTGATCAAACTATGCATTTTGTCTCGAAGAACGGCATTCTTGTGTAAACGTCCTCTCGCACGACTGTATCAAACGAAACATCGATCTACACCAAGAATTGAGATATCCCGAGTTTTGACAGATTCTGTCATCCCAGCTAGACATAAGAGTGTTAATTCTATGCAAATTGGCTCAAAAAACGAAATTTTCGGGTTAAATGACGTCTCGCACGACTGTATCAAACGGAACATAGATCGACACCGAGACTCGAGATGTCCGGAGTTCCGAGCGAACCTGGCATCGTAGCTATATGTTTCCAAACCTTTCAATTCGCCCGGAAAAACTTTATTCTTGCATTAATCGTCGTTTTTCACGGCTAAATCGAACGAAAATCAATCACCGAGAATCGAGATGTCCCGAGTTTTGAACGATTCTGTCATCTTAGCTCGACGTAAAAGTGTAAAAACTACGCATTTTTTTGTCGAACAACGAAATTCATGAGTTAAACGCCGTCTCGCCCGGCTGTATCAAACGAAACATCGATCTACACCAAGAATTGAGATATCCCGAGTTTTGACAGATTCTGTCATCCCAGCTAGACATAAGAGTGTTAATTCTATGCAAATTGGCTCAAAAAACGAAATTTTCGGGTTAAATGACGTCTCGCACGACTGTATCAAACGGAACATAGATCGACACCGAGACTCGAGATGTCCGGAGTTCCGAGCGAACCTGGCATCGTAGCTATATGTTTCCAAACCTTTCAATTCGCCCGGAAAAACTTTATTCTTGCATTAATCGTCGTTTTTCACGGCTAAATCGAACGAAAATCAATCACCGAGAATCGAGATGTCCCGAGTTTTGAACGATTCTGTCATCTTAGCTCGACGTAAAAGTGTAAAAACTACGCATTTTTTTGTCGAACAACGAAATTCATGAGTTAAACGCCGTCTCGCCCGGCTGTATCGAACGAAACATCGATCCACACCGAGAATCGAGATATCCCCCGTTTCAGATGATTCACGTATCCGAGCTCAACGTAAACGCATCAGAATCGTAAAATTTGCCGAGAAACACGAAGTTCTGGCATTTATCATAGTTTTTCACGGCTGTATCGAATGAAAAATCGATAACCGAGAACCGAAATTCCCCGAGTTTTGAAAGATTCTCGCGTCGCAGCTCAACGTAAACGTGTAAAGACTGTGCATTTTGTCTCGAGAAACGGGATTCTTGCGTTAATCAACGTCTCGCACGGTTGTATCAAACGAAACATCGATCTGCACCGAGAAACGAGATGTTCCCAGTTTTGGGCGATTCTGTAATCTTAGCTCGACGTATATGTTCTGAAATCATTGAATCCTTCCGACAACATAAATTTCTTGCATCAAAGGACGCTTTGCACGGCCTCATCTAACGAAACATCGATCTACAGCGAGAAACGAGATGTCTCCAGTTTCGGGCGATATCGCATCTTAGCTTGATGTGAACGAGTCAAAATAGTTCAGTTTGCAAAGAAACATTGAATTCTTGAATTAATCGTCGTTTTGCAAAGCTGTATCGAAGGGAAAGTCGATAACCGAAAAACGAAATGTCCGGAGATTCAAACTATTCTGTCATCTCAGCTCGACATAAAAGTGTTCAAACTATGCATTTGGTCTCGAAGAACGGCATTCTTGTGTGAACGTCCTCTCGCACGACTGTATCGAACGAAACATCGATCTACGCCAAGAATTGATATATCCCGAGTTTCGACAGATTCTGTCATCCCAGCTAGACATGAACGTGTTAATTCTATGCAAATTGTCTCAAAAAACAAAATTTTTGCGTTAAATGACTTCTTGCACGACTCTATCAAACGGAACATAGATCGACGCCGAGACTCGAGATGTGCGGAGTTCCGAGCGAACCTGGCATCGTAGCTATATGTGGCCGAACCTTTTAATTCGCACGGAACAACTAAATTCTTGCATTAATCGTCGTTTTCCACGGCTGTATCGAACGACAAATAAATCACCGAGAATCCAGATGTCTCGAGTTTCGAAAGATTCTGTCATCTCAGCTCGACGTAAAAGTGTAAAAACTACGCATTTTCTGTCGAACAATGAAATTCTTGCGTTAAACGACGTCTCGCCCGGCTCTATCGAACGAAACGTCGATCCACACCGAGAATCGAGATATCCCCCGTTTCAGATGATTCACGTATCCGAGCTCAACGTAAACGCATCAGAATCGTAAAATTTGCCGAGAAACACGAAGTTCTGGCATTTATCATAGTTTTTCACGGCTGTATCGAATGAAAAATCGATAACCGAGAACCGAAATTTCCCGAGTTTTGAAAGATTCTCGCGTCGCAGCTCAACGTAAACGTGTAAAGACTGTGCATTTTGTCTCGAGAAACGGGATTCTTGCGTTAATCAACGTCTCGCACGGTTGTATCAAACGAAACATCGATCTGCACCGAGAAACGAGATGTTCCCAGTTTTGGGCGATTCTGTAATCTTAGCTCGACGTATATGTGTTGAAATCATTGAATCCTTCCGACAACATAAATTTCTTGCATCAAAGGACGCTTTGCACGGCCTCGTCTAACGAAACATCGATCTACAGCGAGAAACGAGATGTCTCCAGTTTCGGGCGATATCGCATCTTAGCTTGTTGTGAACGAGTCAAAATAGTTCAGTTTGCAAAGAAACATTGAATTCTTGAATGAATCGTCGTTTCGCAAAGCTGTATCGAAGGAAAAGTCGATCACCGTAAAACGAGATGTCCGGAGTTTCAAACTATTCTGTCATCTCAGCTCGACATAAAAGTGTTCAAACTATGCATTTTGTCTCGAAGACCGGCATTCTTGTGTGAACGTCCTCTCGCACGACTGTATCGAACGAAACATCGATCTACACCAAGAATTGAGATATCCCGAGTTTTGACAGATTCTGTCATCCCAGCTAGACATGAACGTGTTAATTCTATGCAAATTGTCTCAAAGAACAAAATTTTTGCGTTAAATGACTTCTTGCACGACTTTATCAAACGGAACATAGATTGACGCCGAGACTCGAGATGTGCGGAGTTCCGAGCGAACCTGGCATCGTAGCTATATGTGTCCGAACCTTTCAATTCGCCCGGAACAACGAAATTCTTGCATTAATCGTCGTTTTCCACGGCTGTATCGAACGACAAATAAATCACCGAGAATCCAGATGTCTCGAGTTTCGAAAGATTCTGTCATCTTAGCTCGACATAAAAGCGTTCGAACTATGCATTTTGTCGTCTTGCACGTTTGTAACGAACAAAACATCGATCTACACCAAGAATGGAGATGTCCCGAGTTTCCGAACGATTCTGTCATCTTAGCTCGACCTAAAAGTGTAAAAACTACGCATTTTTTGTCGAAAAACGGAATTCTTGCGTAAAACGACGTCTCGCCCGGCTCTATCGAACGAAACATCGACCCACACCAAGAATCGAGATGTCCGGAGTTCCGAGCAAATCTGGCATCGTAGCTCGACTTATATGTATCAGGATTGTTCATTTCGTCAGGAAACACTGAATCCTTGCACTATCCGTCGTTTTTCACGGCTGTATCGCTCGAAAATCCAATTACCGAGAATCGAAATGTATTGAGTTTCGAACGATTCTCGAATCGCAGCTTAACGTAAACGGGTTTAAACTATGCATTTTGTCTCGAAAAACGAGATAATTGCGTTAAACGTCGTCTTGCACGGTTGTAACGAACTAAACATCGATCTACACCAACAATCGAGATGTCCCGAGTTTCGAACGATTCTGTAATCCCAGCTCGACGTATATGTGTTGAGATTATTTATCTCTCCCGAAAACACGAATTCTCTGCATTGAACGACGCTTCGCACGGCTCTATCTAACGAAACATCTATCTACAGCGAGAAACGAGATGTCTCTAGTTTCGGGCGATCTGGCATCTCAGCTTAACGTAAACGTGTCGAATTTGTTCAGTTTGTACGGAAACACGAAATTCTTGAATCAATCGTCGTTTCGCACGACCGTATCAAACGAAAAATCAATAACCGAGACTGGAGATATCCGGAGTTACAGACGAATCTGTCATTTTAGCTCGACATAGAAGTGTTAAAACTATGCATTTTTGTCGGATAAAAAAATCTTTGCGTTAAACGTGGTCTCACCCAGCTGTATCGAACGAAACATCGATCCACACCGAGAATCAAGATATCCCCCGTTTCAGATGATTCACGTATCCGAGCTCAACGTAAACGCATCAGAATCGTTAAATTTGCCGAGAAACACGAAGTTCTGGCATTCATCATAGTTTTTCACGGCTGTATCGAATGAAAAATCGATAACCGAGAACCGAAATTTCCCGAGTTTTGAAAGATTCTCGCGTCGCAGCTCAACGTAAACGTGTAAAGACTGTGCATTTTGTCTCGAGAAACGGGATTCTTGCGTTAATCAACGTCTCGCACGGTTGTATCAAACGAAACATCGATCTGCACCGAGAAACGAGATGTTCCCAGTTTTGGGCGATTCTATAATCTTAGCTCGACGTATATGTGTTGAAATCATTGAATCCTTCCGACAACATAAATTTCTTGCATCAAAGGACGCTTTGCACGGCCTCATCTAACGAAACATCGATCTACAGCGAGAAACGAGATGTCTCCAGTTTCGGGCGATATCGCATCTAAGCTTGATGTGAATGTGTCAAAATAGTTAAGTTTGTAAAGAAACATGAAATTCTTGAATTAATCGTCGTTTTGCAAAGCTGTATCGAAGGAAAAGTCGATCACCGAAAAACGAGATGTCCAGAGTTTCAAACTATTCTGTCACCTCAGCTCGACATAAAAGTGATCAAACTATGCATTTTGTCTCGAAGAACGGCATTCTTGTGTAAACGTCCTCTCGCACGACTGTATCAAACGAAACATCGATCTACACCAAGAATTGAGATATCCCGAGTTTTGACAGATTCTGTCATCCCAGCTAGACATAAGAGTGTTAATTCTATGCAAATTGTCTCAAAAAACGAAATTTTCGGGTTAAATGACGTCTCGCACAACTGTATCAAACGGAACATAGATCGACACCGAGACTCGAGATGTCCGGAGTTCCGAGCGAACCTGGCATCGTAGCTATATGTTTCCAAACCTTTCAATTCGCCCGGAAAAACTTTATTCTTGCATTAATCGTCGTTTTTCACGGCTAAATCGAACGAAAATCAATCACCGAGAATCGAGATGTCCCGAGTTTTGAACGATTCTGTCATCTTAGCTCGACGTAAAAGTGTAAAAACTACGCATTTTTTTGTCGAACAACGAAATTCATGAGTTAAACGCCGTCTCGCCCGGCTGTATCGAACGAAACATCGATCCACACCGAGAATCGAGATATCCCCCGTTTCAGATGATTCACGTATCCGAGCTCAACGTAAACGCATCAGAATCGTAAAATTTGCCGAGAAACACGAAGTTCTGGCATTTAACATAGTTTTTCACGGCTGTATCGAATGAAAAATCGATAACCGAGAACCGAAATTCCCCGAGTTTTGAAAGATTCTCGCGTCGCAGCTCAACGTTAACGTGTAAAGACTGTGCATTTTGTCTCGAGAAACGGGATTCTTGCGTTAATCAACGTCTCGCACGGTTGTATCAAACGAAACATCGATCTGCACCGAGAAACGAGATGTTCCCAGTTTTGGGCGATTCTGTAATCTTAGCTCGACGTATATGTGTTGAAATCATTGAATCCTTCCGACAACATAAATTTCTTGCATCAAAGGACGCTTTGCACGGCCTCATCTAACGAAACATCGATCTACAGCGAGAAACGAGATGTCTCCAGTTTCGGGCGATATCGCATCTTAGCTTGATGTGAACGAGTCAAAATAGTTCAGTTTGCGAAGAAACATTGAATTCTTGAATTAATCGTCGTTTTGCAAAGCTGTATCGAAGGGAAAGTCGATAACCGAAAAACGAAATGTCCGGAGATTCAAACTATTCTGTCATCTCAGCTCGACATAAAAGTGTTCAAACTATGCATTTGGTCTCGAAGAACGGCATTCTTGTGTGAACGTCCTCTCGCACGACTGTATCGAACGAAACATCGATCTACGCCAAGAATTGATATATCCCGAGTTTCGACAGATTCTGTCATCCCAGCTAGACATGAACGTGTTAATTCTATGCAAATTGTCTCAAAAAACAAAATTTTTGCGTTAAATGACTTCTTGCACGACTCTATCAAACGGAACATAGATCGACGCCGAGACTCGAGATGTGCGGAGTTCCGAGCGAACCTGGCATCGTAGCTATATGTGACCGAACCTTTTAATTCGCACGGAACAACTAAATTCTTGCATTAATCGTCGTTTTCCACGGCTGTATCGAACGACAAATAAATCACCGAGAATCCAGATGTCTCGAGTTTCGAAAGATTCTGTCATCTCAGCTCGACGTAAAAGTGTAAAAACTACGCATTTTCTGTCGAACAATGAAATTCTTGCGT
This sequence comes from Tromatobia lineatoria, assembly GCA_949699805.1. Classification (NCBI taxonomy): domain Eukaryota; kingdom Metazoa; phylum Arthropoda; class Insecta; order Hymenoptera; family Ichneumonidae; genus Tromatobia; species Tromatobia lineatoria. The sequence continues at coordinate 19,245,941 of OX453038.1, read as the reverse complement.
TAAACGACGTCTCGCCCGGCTCTATCGAACGAAACGTCGATCCACACCGAGAATCGAGATGTCCGGAGTTCCGAGCAAACCTGGCATCGTAGCTTGACGGATGTGTCCGAACCTTCCAATTCGCCCGGAACAACTAAATTCTTGCATCAATCGTTGTTTTTCACGGCTTTGTCGAACGACAAATAAATCACCGAGAATCGAGATGTCCCGAGTTTCGAAAGATTCTGTCATCTTAGCTCGACATAAAAGCGTTCGAACTATGCATTCCGTTTCGAAGAACGATATTATTGCGTTAAACGTCGTCTTGCACGTTTGTAACGAACCAAACATCGATCTACACCAAGAATCGAGATGTCCCGAGTTTCGAACGATTCTGTCATCTTAGCTTGACGTAAAAGTGTAAAACCTACGCATTTTTTTGTCAAACAACGGAATTCATGCGTTGAACGACGTCTCGCCCGGCTCTATCGAACGAAACATCGATCCACACCAACAATCGAGATGTCCGGAGTTCCGAGCAAATCTGGCATCATAGCTTGACTTATAAGCATCAGGATCGTTTATTTCGTCAGGAAACACTAAATCCTTGCACTATTCGTCGTTTTTCACGGCTATATCGCTCGAAAAACCAGTCACCGAAAATCGAGATGTATCGAGTTTTTAACGATTCTCGAATCGCAGCTCAACGTAAACGTGTTTAGACTATGCATTTTGTCTCGAAAAACGAGATTATTGCGTTGAACGTCGTCTTGCACGGTTGCAACGAACAAAACATTGATCTACTTCAAGAATCGAGATGTCCCGAGTTTCGAACGATTTTGTAATGTCAGCTCGACGTATATGTGTTGAAGTCATTTCATTCTCCCGGAAACACGAATTTTTTGCATTGAACGACGCTCCGCACGGCTCTATCTAACGAAACATCGATCTACAGCGAGAAACGAGATGTCTTTAGTTTCGGGCGGTCTGGCATCTCAGCTTAACGTGAACGTGTCAAATTTATTCAGTTTGTACGGAAAGACGCAATTCTTGAATCAATCGTCGTTTCGCACGACCGTATCAAACGAAAAATCGATAACCGAGACAGGAGATATCCGGAGTTACAGACGAATCTGTCATCTTAGCTCGACATAAAAGTGTTCAAACTATGCATTTTTGTCGAATACCAAAATTTTTGCGTTGAACGTTGTCTCGCCCGGCTGTATCGAACGAAACATCGATCCCCACCGAGAATCGACATATCCTCCGTTCCGGACGATTCACGTATCCCAGCTCATCGTAAACGCATCAAAATCGTTAAATTTGCCGAGAAACACGAAGTTCTGGCATTTATCATAGTATTGCACGGCTGTATCGAATGAAAAATCGATAACCGAGAACCGAAATTTCCCGAGTTTTGAAAGATTCTCGCATCGCAGCTCAACGTAAACGTGTAAAGACTGGGCATTTTGTCTCGAGAAACGGGATTCTTGCGTTAATCAACGTCTCGCACGGTTGTATCGAACGAAACATCGATCTGCACCGAGAAACGAGATGTTCCCAGTTTAGGGCGATTCTGTAATCTTAGCTCGACGTCTATGTGTTAAACCATTGAATCCTTCCGAAGAAACGAATTTCTTGCATCGAACGACGCTTTGCACGGCCTCATCACACGAAACATCGATCTACAGCGAGAAACGAGATGTCTCCAGTTTCGGGCGATATCGCATCTTAGCTTGATGTGAACGTGTCAAAATAGTTCAGTTTTTAAAAAAACATTGAATTCTTGAATGAATCGTCGTTTCGCAAAGCTGTATCGAAGGAAAAGTCGATCACCGAAAAACGAGATGTCCGGAGTTTCAAACTATTCTGTCATCTCAGCTCGACATAAAAGTGTTCAAACTATGCATTTTGTCTCGAAGACCGGCATTCTTGTGTGAACGTCCTCTCGCACGACTGTATCGAACGAAACATCGATCTACACCAAGAATTGAGATATCCCGAGTTTTGACAGATTCTGTCACCCCAGCTAGACATGAACGTGATAATTCTATGCAAATTGTCTTAAAGAACAAAATTTTTGCGTTAAATGACTTCTTGCACGACTTTATCAAACGGAACATAGATCGACGCCGAGACTCGAGATGTGCGGAGTTCCGAGCGAACCTGGCATCGTAGCTATATGTGTCCGAACCTTTCAATTCGCCCGGAACATCGAAATTCTTGCATTAATCGTCGTTTTCCACGGCTGTATCGAACGACAAATAAATCACCGAGAATCCAGATGTCTCGAGTTTCGAAAGATTCTGTCATCTTAGCTCGACATAAAAGCGTTCGAACTATGCATTTTGTCGTCTTGCACGTTTGTAACGAACAAAACATCGATCTACACCAAGAATGGAGATGTCCCGAGTTTCCGAACGATTCTGTCATCTTAGCTCGACCTAAAAGTGTAAAAACTACGCATTTTTTGTCGAAAAACGGAATTCTTGCGTTAAACGACGTCTCGCCCGGCTCTATCGAACGAAACATCGATCCACACCAAGAATCGAGATGTCCGGAGTTCCGAGCAAATCTGGCATCGTAGCTCGACTTATATGTATCAGGATTGTTCATTTTGTCAGGAAACACTGAATCCTTGCACTATCCGTCGTTTTTCACGGCTGTATCGCTCGAAAATCCAATCACCGAGAATCGAGATGTATTGAGTTTCGAACGATTCTCGAATCGCAGCTTAACGTAAACGTGTTTAAACTATGCATTTTGTCTCGAAAAACGAGATTATTGCGTTAAACGTCGTCTTGCACGGTTGTAACGAACTAAACATCGATCTACACCAACAATCGAGATGTCCCGAGTTTCGAACGATTCTGTAATCTCAGCTCGACGTATATGTGTTGAGATTATTTATCTCTCCCGAAAACACGAATTTTCTGCATTAAACGACGCTTCGCACGGCTCTATCTAACGAAACATCTATCTACAGCGAGAAACGAGATGTCTCTAGTTTCGGGCGATCTGGCATCTCAGCTTAACGTAAACGTGTCGAATTTGTTCATTTTGTACGGAAACACGAAATTCTTGAATCAATCGTCGTTTCGCACGACCGTATCAAACGAAAAATCAATAACCGGGACTGGAGATATCCGGAGTTACAGACGAATCTGTCATTTTAGCTCGACATAAAAGTGTTAAAACTATGCATTTTTGTCGGATAAAAAAATCTTTGCGTTAAACGTGGTCTCAACCAGCTGTATCGAACGAAACATCGATCCACACCGAGAATCAAGATATCCCCCGTTTCAGATGATTCACGTATCCGAGCTCAACGTAAACGCATCAGAATCGTAAAATTTGCCGAGAAACACGAAGTTCTGGCATTTATCATAGTTTTTCACGGCTGTATCGAATGAAAAATCGATAACCGAGAACCGAAATTTCCCGAGTTTTGAAAGATTCTCGCATCGCAGCTCAACGTAAACGTGTAAAGACTGGGCATTTTGTCTCGAGAAACGGGATTCTTGCGTTAATCAACGTCTCGCACGGTTGTATCGAACGAAACATCGATCTGCACCGAGAAACGAGATGTTCCCAGTTTTGGGCGATTCTGTAATCTTAGCTCGACGTATATGTGTTAAAATCATTGAATCCTTCCGAAAACATAAATTTCTTGCATCAAAGGACGCTTTGCACGGCCTCATCCGACGAAACATCGATCTACAGCGAGAAACGAGATGTCTCCAGTTTCGGGCGATATCGCATCTTAGCTTGATGTGAACGTGTAAAAATCGTTCAGTTTGCAAAGAAACATTGAATTCTTGAATTAATCGTCGTTTTGCAAAGCTGTATCGAAGGGAAAGTCGATAACCGAAAAACGAGATGTCCGGAGTTTCAAACTATTCTGTCATCTCAGCTCGACATAAAAGTATTCAAACTATGCATTTGGTCTCGAAGAACGGCATTCTTGTGTGAACGTCCTCTCGCACGACTGTATCGAACGAAACATCGATCTACACCAAGAATTGATATATCCCGAGTTTCGACAGATTCTGTCATCCCAGCTAGACATGAACGTGTTAATTCTATGCAAATTGTCTCAAAAAACAAAACTTTTGCGTTAAATGACTTCTCGCACGACTGTATCAAACGGAACATAGATCGACACTGAGACTCGAGTTGTGCGGAGTTCCGAGCGAACCTGGCATCGTAGCTATATGTGTCCGAACCTTTCAATTCGCCCGGAACAACGAAATTCTTGCATTAATCGTCGTTTTCCACGGCTGTATCGAACGACAAATAAATCACCGAGAATCCAGATGTCTCGAGTTTCGAAAGATTCTGTCATCTTAGCTCGACATAAAAGCGTTCGAACTATGCATTTTGTCGTCTTGCACGTTTGTAACGAACAAAACATCGATCTACACCAAGAATGGAGATGTCCCGAGTTTCCGAACGATTCTGTCATCTTAGCTCGACCTAAAAGTGTAAAAACTACGCATTTTTTGTCGAAAAACGGAATTCTTGCGTTAAACGACGTCTCGCCCGGCTCTATCGAACGAAACATCGACCCACACCAAGAATCGAGATGTCCGGAGTTCCGAGCAAATCTGGCATCGTCGCTCGACTTATATGTATCAGGATTGTTCATTTCGTCAGGAAACACTGAATCCTTGCACTATCCGTTGTTTTTCACGGCTGTATCGCTTGAAAATCCAATCACCGAGAATCGAGATGTATTGAGTTTCGAACGATTCTCGAATCGCGGCTTAACGTAAACGGGTTTAAACTATGCATTTTGTCTCGAAAAAATAGATAATTGCGTTAAACGTCGTCTTGCACGGTTGTAACGAACTAAACATCGATCTACACCAACAATCGAGATGTCCCGAGTTTCGAACGATTCTGTAATCTCAGCTCGACGTATATGTGTTGAGATTATTTATCTCTCCCGAAAACACGAATTCTCTGCATTGAACGACGCTTCGCACGGCTCTATCTAACGAAACATCTATCTACAGCGAGAAACGAGATGTCTCTAGTTTCGGGCGATCTGGCATCTCAGCTTAACGTAAACGTGTCGAATTTGTTCAGTTTGTACGGAAACACGAAATTCTTGAATCAATCGTCGTTTCGCACGACCGTATCAAACGAAAAATCAATAACCGAGACTGGAGATATCCGGAGTTACAGTCGAATCTGTCATTTTAGCTCGACATAAAAGTGTTAAAACTATGCATTTTTGTCGGATAAAAAAATCTTTGCGTTAAACGTGGTCTCACCCAGCTGTATCGAACGAAACATCGATCCACACCGAGAATCAAGATATCCCCCGTTTCAGATGATTCACGTATCCGAGCTCAACGTAAACGCATCAGAATCGTAAAATTTGCCGAGAAACACGAAGTTCTGGCATTTATCATAGTTTTTCACGGCTGTATCGAATGAAAAATCGATAACCGAGAACCGAAATTTCCCGAGTTTTGAAAGATTCTCGCATCGCAGCTCAACGTAAACGTGTAAAGACTGGGCATTTTGTCTCGAGAAACGGGATTCTTGCGTTAATCAACGTCTCGCACGGTTGTATCAAACGAAACATCGATCTGCACCGAGAAACGAGATGTTCTCAGTTTTGGGCGATTCTGTAATCTTAGCTCGACGTATATGTGTTAAAATCATTGAATCCTTCCGAAAACATAAATTTCTTGCATGAAAGGACGCTTTGCACGGCCTCATCCAACGAAACATCGATCTACAGCGAGAAACGAGATGTCTCCAGTTTCGGGCGATATCGCATCTTAGCTTGATGTGAACGAGTGAAAATAGTTTATTTTGCAAAGAAACATTGAATTCTTGAATTAATCGTCGTTTTCCAAAGCTGTATCGAAGGGAAAGTCGATAACCGAAAAACGAAATGTCCGGAGATTCAAACTATTCTGTCATCTCAGCTCGACATAAAAGTGTTCAAACTATGCATTTGGTCTCGAAGAACGGCATTCTTGTGTGAACGTCCTCTCGCACGACTGTATCGAACGAAACATCGATCTACGCCAAGAATTGATATATCCCGAGTTTCGACAGATTCTGTCATCCCAGCTAGACATGAACGTGTTAATTCTATGCAAATTGTCTCAAAAAACAAAATTTTTGCGTTAAATGACTTCTTGCACGACTCTATCAAACGGAACATATATCGACGCCGAGACTCGAGATGTGCGGAGTTCCGAGCGAACCTGGCATCGTAGCTATATGTGTCCGAACCTTTCAATTCGCCCGGAACAACTAAATTCTTGCATTAATCGTCGTTTTCCACGGCTGTATCGAACGACAAATAAATCACCGAGAATCCAGATGTCTCGAGTTTCGAAAGATTCTGTCATCTCAGCTCGACGTAAAAGTGTAAAAACTACGCATTTTCTGTCGAACAATGAAATTCTTGCGTTAAACGACGTCTCGCCCGGCTCTATCGAACGAAACATCGATCCACACCGAGAATCGAGATGTCCGGAGTTCCGAGCAAACCTGGCATCGTAGCTTGACGGATGTGTCCGAACCTTCCGATTCGCCCGGAACAACTAAATTCTTGCATCAATCGTTGTTTTTCACGGCTGTGTCGAACGACGAATAAATCACCGAAAATCGAGATGTCCCGAGTTTCGAAAGATTCTGTCATCTTAGCTCGACATAAAAGCGTTCGAACTATGCATTCCGTTTCGAAGAACGATATTATTGCGTTAAACGTCGTCTTGCACGTTTGTAACGAACCAAACATCGATCTACACCAAGAATCGAGATGTCCCGAGTTTCAAACGATTCTGTCATCTTAGCTTGACGTAAAAGTGTAAAACCTACGCATTTTTTTGTCAAACAACGGAATTCATGCGTTGAACGACGTCTCGCCCGGCTCTATCGAACGAAACATCGATCCACACCATCAATCGAGATGTCCGGAGTTCCGAGCAAATCTGGCATCATAGCTTGACTTATAAGCATCAGGATCGTTTATTTCGTCAGGAAAAACTAAATCCTTGCACTATTCGCCGTTTTTCACGGCTATATCGCTCGAAAAACCAGTCACCGAAAATCGAGATGTATCGAGTTTTTAACGATTCTCGAATCGCAGCTCAACGTAAACGTGTTCAGACTATGCATTTTGTCTCGAAAAACGAGATTATTGCGTTGAACGTCGTCTTGCACGGTTGCAACGAACAAAACATTGATCTACACCAAGAATCGAGATGTCCCGAGTTTCGAACGATTCTGTAATCTCAGCTCGACGTATATGTGTTGAAATCATTAACTTCTCCCAGAAACATGAATTGTTTGCATTGAACGACGCTTCGCACGGCTCTATCTGACGAAATATCGATCTACAGCGAGAAACGAGATGTCTCCAGTTTCGGGCGATATCGCATCTAAGCTTGATGTGAATGTGTCAAAATAGTTAAGTTTGTAAAGAAACATAAAATTCTTGAATTAATCGTCGTTTTGCAAAGCTGTATCGAAGGAAAAGTCGATCAGAGAAAAACGAGATGTCCAGAGTTTCAAACTATTCTGTCACCTCAGCTCGACATGAAAGTGATCAAACTATGCATTTTGTCTCGAAGAACGGCATTCTTGTGTAAACGTCCTCTCGCACGACTGTATCAAACGAAACATCGATCTACACCAAGAATTGAGATATCCCGAGTTTTGACAGATTCTGTCATCCCAGCTAGACATAAGAGTGTTAATTCTATGCAAATTGTCTCAAAAAACGAAATTTTCGGGTTAAATGACGTCTCGCACGACTGTATCAAACGGAACATAGATCGACACCGAGACTCGAGATGTCCGGAGTTCCGAGCGAACCTGGCATCGTAGCTATATGTTTCCGAACCTTTCAATTCGCCCGGAAAAACTTTATTCTTGCATTAATCGTCGTTTTTCACGGCTAAATCGAACGAAAATCAATCACCGAGAATCGAGATGTCCCGAGTTTTGAACGATTCTGTCATCTGAGCTCGACGTAAAAGTGTAAAAACTACGCATTTTTTTGTCGAACAACGAAATTCATGAGTTAAACGCCGTCTCGCCCGGCTGTATCGAACGAAACATCGATCCACACCAAGAATCGAGATTTCCGGAGATCCGAGCAAATCTGGCATCTTAACTTGACGTATATGAGTCGGTATCGTTCAATTCGTTCGGGAACTCAAAACTTTTGCATTAATCGTTTTTTTTTACTGCTGTATCGAAAGAAAAATCGATCACCGACCTAAGAGATGTGCGGAGTTTTAAACGATTCTGTCATCTAAGCTCGACATAAAAGTTTTCAAACTTCGCATTTTGTCTCGAAGAACGAGATTCTTGTGTGGAGGTCGTCTCGCACGACTGTATCGAACGAACCATCGATATAAAACAAGAATCGAGATATCCCGAGTATCGACAGATTCTGTCATCTCAGCTTGAGATAAACGTGTTAAAACTATGCAAATCGTCTCAAAAAACGAAATTTTCAGGTTGAATGTCGTCTCGCACGACTGTATCAAACGGAACATAGATCGACACCGACACTCGATATGTCCGGAGTTCCGAGCAAACCTGGCATCGTAGCTTGACGGATGTGTCCGAACCTTCCGATTCGCCCGGAACAACTAAATTCTTGCATCAATCGTTGTTTTTCACGGCTGTGTCGAACGACGAATAAATCACCGAGAATCGAGATGACCCGAGTTTCGAAAGATTTTGTCATCTTAGCTCGACATAAAAGCGTTCGAACTATGCATTCCGTTTCGAAGAACGATATTATTGCGTTAAACGTCGTCTTGCACGTTTGTAACGAACCCAACATCGATCTACACCAAGAATCGAGATGTCCCGAGTTTCGAACGATTCTGTCATCTTAGCTTGACGTAAAAGTCTAAAACCTACGCATTTTTTTGTCAAACAACGGAATTCATGCGTTGAACGACGTCTCGCCCGGCTCTATCGAACGAAACATCGATCCACACCAACAATCGAGATGTCCGGAGTTCCGAGCAAATCTGGCATCATAGCTTGACTTATAAGCATCAGGATCGTTTATTTCGTCAGGAAACACTAAATCCTTGCACTATTCGTCGTTTTTCACGGCTATATCGCTCGAAAAACCAGTCACCGAAAATCGAGATGTATCGAGTTTTTAACGATTCTCGAATCGCAGCTCAACGTAAACGTGTTTAGACTATGCATTTTGTCTCGAAGAACGAGATTATTGCGTTGAACGTCGTCTTGCACGGTTGCAACGAACAAAACATTGATCTACTTCAAGAATCGAGATGTCCCGAGTTTCGAACGATTTTGTAATGTCAGCTCGACGTATATGTGTTGAAGTCATTTAATTCTCCCGGAAACACGAATTTTTTGCATTAAACGACGCTCCGCACGGCTCTATCTAACGAAACATCGATCTACAGCGAGAAACGAGATGTCTTTAGTTTCGGGCGGTCTGGCATCTCAGCTTAACGTGAACGTGTCAAATTTATTCAGTTTGTACGGAAAGACGCAATTCTTGAATCAATCGTCGTTTCGCACGACCGTATCAAACGAAAAATCGATAACCGAGACAGGAGATATCCGGAGTTATAGACGAATCTGTCATCTTAGCTCGACATAAAAGTGTTCAAACTATGCATTTTTGTCGAATACCAAAATTTTTGCGTTGAACGTTCTCTCGCCCGGCTGTATCGAACGAAACATCGATCCCCACCGAGAATCGACATATCCTCCGTTCCGGACGATTCACGTATCCCAGCTCATCGTAAACGCATCAAAATCGTTAAATTTGCCGAGAAACACGAAGTTCTGGCATTTATCATAGTATTGCACGGCTGTATCGAATGAAAAATCGATAACCGAGAACCGAAATTTCCCGAGTTTTGAAAGATTCTCGCATCGCAGCTCAACGTAAACGTGTAAAGACTGGGCATTTTGTCTCGAGAAACGGGATTCTTGCGTTAATCAACGTCTCGCACGGTTGTATCGAACGAAACATCGATCTGCACCGAGAAACGAGATGTTCCCAGTTTAGGGCGATTCTGTAATCTTAGCTCGACGTCTATGTGTTAAACCATTGAATGCTTCCGAAGAAACGAATTTCTTGCATCGAACAACGCTTTGCACGGCCTCATCACACGAAACATCGATCTACAGCGAGAAACGAGATGTCTCCAGTTTCGGGCGATATCGCATCTTAGCTTGATGTGAACGTGTCAAAATAGTTCAGTTTTTAAAGAAACATTGAATTCTTGAATGAATCGTCGTTTCGCAAAGCTGTATCGAAGGAAAAGTCGATCACCGAAAAACGAGATGTCCGGAGTTTCAAACTATTCTGTCATCTCAGCTCGACATAAAAGTGTTCAAACTATGCATTTTGTCTCGAAGACCGGCATTCTTGTGTGAACGTCCTCTCGCACGACTGTATCGAACGAAACATCGATCTACACCAAGAATTGAGATATCCCGAGTTTCCGAACGATTCTGTCATCTTGGCTCGACCTAAAAGTGTAAAAACTACGCATTTTTTGTCGAAAAACGGAATTCTTGCGTTAAACGACGTCTCGCCCGGCTCTATCGAAAGAAACATCGATCCACACCAAGAATCGAGATGTCCGGAGATCCGAGCAAATCTGGCATCTTAACTTGACGTATATGAGTCGGTATCGTTCAATTCGTTCGGGAACTCAAAACTTTTGCATTAATCGTTTTTTTTTACTGCGGTATCGAAAGAAAAATCGATCACCGACCTAAGAGATGTGCGGAGTTTTAAACGATTCTGTCATCTAAGCTCGACATAAAAGTTTTCAAACTTCGCATTTTGTCTCGAAGAACGAGATTCTTGTGTGAAGGTCGTCTCGCACGACTGTATCGAACGAACCATCGATATACAACAAGAATCGAGATATCCCGAATATCGACAGATTCTGTCATCTCAGCTTGAGATAAACGTGTTAAAACTATGCAAATCGTCTCAAAAAACGAAATTTTCAGGTTGAATGTCGTCTCGCACGACTGTATCAAACGGAACATAGATCGACACCGACACTCGATATGTCCGGAGTTCCGAGCGAACCTGGCATCGTAGCTATATGTTTCCGAACCTTTCAATTCGCCCGGAAAAACTTTATTCTTGCATTAATCGTCGTTTTTCACGGCTAAATCGAACGAAAATCAATCACCGAGAATCGAGATGTCCCGAGTTTTGAACGATTCTGTCATCTTAGCTCGACGTAAAAGTGTAAAAACTACGCATTTTTTTGTCGAACAACGAAATTCATGAGTTAAACGCCGTCTCGCCCGGCTGTATCGAACGAAACATCGATCCACACCGAGAATCGAGATGTCCGGAGTTCCGAGCAAACCTGGCATCGTAGCTTGACGGATGTGTCCGAACCTTCCAATTCGCCCGGAACAACTAAATTCTTGCATCAATCGTTGTTTTTCACGGCTGTGTCGAACGACAAATAAATCACCGAGAATCGAGATGTCCCGAGTTTCGAAAGATTCTCGCATCGCAGCTCAACGTAAACGTGTAAAGACTGGGCATTTTGTCTCGAGAAACGGGATTCTTGCGTTAATCAACGTCTCGCACGGTTGTATCGAACGAAACATCGATCTGCACCGAGAAACGAGATGTTCCCAGTTTAGGGTGATTCTGTAATCTTAGCTCGACGTCTATGTGTTAAACCATTGAATCCTTCCGAAGAAACGTATTTCTTGCATCGAACGACGCTTTGCACGGCCTCATCACACGAAACATCGATCTACAGCGAGAAACGAGATGTCTCCAGTTTCGGGCGATATCGCATCTTAGCTTGATGTGAACGAGTGAAAATAGTTCAGTTTGCAAAGAAACATTGAATTCTTGAATGAATCGTCGTGTTGCAAAGCTGTATCGAAGGGAAAGTCGATAACCGAAAAACGAAATGTCCGGAGATTCAAACTATTCTGTCATCTCAGCTCGACATAAAAGTGTTCAAACTATGCATTTGGTCTCGAAGAACGGCATTCTTGTGTGAACGTCCTCTCGCACGACTGTATCGAACGAAACATCGATCTACGCCAAGAATTGATATATCCCGAGTTTCGACAGATTCTGTCATCCCAGCTAGACATGAACGTGTTAATTCTATGCAAATTGTCTCAAAAAACAAAATTTTTGCGTTAAATGACTTCTTGCACGACTCTATCAAACGGAACATAGATCGACGCCGAGACTCGAGATGTGCGGAGTTCCGAGCGAACCTGGCATCGTAGCTTTATGTGTCCGAACCTTTCAATTCGCCCGGAACAACGAAATTCTTGCATTAATCGTCGTTTTCCACGGCTGTATCGAACGACAAATAAATCACCGAGAATCCAGATGTCTCGAGTTTCGAAAGATTCTGTCATCTCAGCTCGACGTAAAAGTGTAAAAACTACGCATTTTCTGTCGAACAATGAAATTCTTGCGTTAAACGACGTCTCGCCCGGCTCTATCGAACGAAACATCGATCCACACCGAGAATCGAGATGTCCGGAGTTCCAAGCAAACCTGGCATCGTAGCTTGACGGATGTGTCCGAACCTTCCAATTCGCCCGGAACAACTAAATTCTTGCATCAATCGTTGTTTTTCACGGCTGTTTCGAACGACAAATAAATCACCGAGAATCGAGATGTCCCGAGTTTCGAAAGATTCTGTCATCTTAGCTCGACATAAAAGCGTTCGAACTATGCATTCCGTTTCGAAGAACGATATTATTGCGTTAAACGTCGTCTTGCACGTTTGTAACGAACCAAACATCGATCTACACCAAGAATCGAGATGTCCCGAGTTTCGAACGATTCTGTCATCTTAGCTTGACGTAAAAGTGTAAAACCTACGCATTTTTTTGTCAAACAACGGAATTCATGCGTTGAACGACGTCTCGCCCGGCTCTATCGAACGAAACATCGATCCACACCAACAATCGAGATGTCCGGAGTTCCGAGCAAATCTGGCATCATAGCTTGACTTATAAGCATCAGGATCGTTTATTTCGTCAGAAAACACGAAATCCTTGCACTATTCGTCGTCTTTCACGGCTATATCGCTCGAAAAACCAGTCACCGAAAATCGAGATGTATCGAGTTTTTAACGATTCTCGAATCGCAGCTCAACGTAAACGTGTTTAGACTATGCATTTTGTCTCGAAAAACGAGATTATTGCGTTGAACGTCGTCTTGCACGGTTGCAACGAACAAAACATTTATCTACACCAAGAATCGAGATGTCCCGAGTTTCGAACGATTCTGTAATCTCAGCTCGACGTATATGTGTTGAAATCATTAACTTCTCCCAGAAACATGAATTGTTTGCATTGAACGACGCTTCGCACGGCTCTATCTGACGAAATATCGATCTACAGCGAGAAACGAGATGTCTCCAGTTTCGGGCGATATCGCATCTTAGCTTGATGTGAACGAGTGAAAATAGTTCAGTTTGCAAAGAAACATTGAATTCTTGAATGAATCGTCGTTTTGCAAAGCTGTATCGAAGGGAAAGTCGATAACCGAAAAACGAAATGTCCGGAGATTCAAACTATTCTGTCATCTCAGCTCGACATAAAAGTGTTCAAACTATGCATTTGGTCTCGAAGAACGGCATTCTTGTGTGAACGTCCTCTCGCACGACTGTATCGAACGAAACATCGATCTACGCCAAGAATTGATATATCCCGAGTTTCGACAGATTCTGTCATCCCAGCTAGACATGAACGTGTTAATTCTATGCAAATTGTCTCAAAAAACAAAATTTTTGCGTTAAATGACTTCTTGCACGACTCTATCAAACGGAACATAGATCGACGCCGAGACTCGAGATGTGCGGAGTTCCGAGCGAACCTGGCATCGTAGCTATATGTGTCCGAACCTTTCAATTCGCCCGGAACAACTGAATTCTTGCATTAATCGTCGTTTTCCACGGCTGTATCGAACGACAAATAAATCACCGAGAATCCAGATGTCTCGAGTTTCGAAAGATTCTGTCATCTCAGCTCGACGTAAAAGTGTAGAAACTACGCATTTTCTGTCGAACAATGAAATTCTTGCGTTAAACGACGTCTCGCCCGGCTCTATCGAACGAAACATCGATCCACACCGAGAATCGAGATGTCCGGAGTTCCGAGCAAACCTGGCATCGTAGCTTGACGGATGTGTCCGAACCTTTCAATTCGCCCGGAACAACTAAATTCTTGCATCAATCGTTGTTTTTCACGGCTGTGTCGAACGACAAATAAATCACCGAGAATCCAGATGTCCCGAGTTTTGAAAGATTCTGTCATCTTAGCTCGACATAAAAGCGTTCGAACTATGCATTCCGTTTCGAAGAACGATATTATTGCGTTAAACGTTGTCTTGCACGTTTGTAACGAACCAAACATCGATCTACACCAAGAATCGAGATGTCCCGAGTTTCGAACGATTCTGTCATCTTAGCTTGACGTAAAAGTGTAAAACCTACGCATTTTTTTGTCAAACAACGGAATTCATGCGTTGAACGACGTCTCGCCCGGCTCTATCAAACGAAACATCGATCCACACCAACAATCGAGATGTCCGGAGTTCCGAGCAAATCTGGCATCATAGCTTGACTTATAAGCATCAGGATCGTTTATTTCGTCAGGAAACACTAAATCCTTGCACTATTTGTCGTTTTTCACGGCTATATCGCTCGAAAAACCAGTCACCGAAAATCGAGATGTATCGAGTTTTTAACGATTCTCGAATCGCAGCTCAACGTAAACGTGTTTAGACTATGCATTTTGTCTCGAAAAACGAGATTATTGCGTTGAACGTCGTCTTGCACGGTTGCAACGAACAAAACATTGATCTACACCAAGAATCGAGATGTCCCGAGTTTCGAACGATTCTGTAATCTCAGCTCGACGTATATGTGTTGAAATCATTAACTTCTCCCAGAAACATGAATTGTTCCCAGTTTAGGGCGATATCGCATCTAAGCTTGATGTGAATGTGTCAAAATAGTTAAGTTTGTAAAGAAACTTAAAATTTTTGAATTAATCGTCGTTTCGCAAAGCTGTATCGAAGGAAAAGTCGATCACCGAAAAACGAGATGTCCAGAGTTTCAAACTATTCTGTCACCTCAGCTCGACATAAAAGTGATCAAACTATGCATTTTGTCTCGAAGAACGGCATTCTTGTGTAAACGTCCTCTCGCACGACTGTATCAAACGAAACATCGATCTACACCAAGAATTGAGATATCCCGAGTTTTGACAGATTCTGTCATCCCAGCTAGACATAAGAGTGTTAATTCTATGCAAATTGTCTCAAAAAACGAAATTTTCGGGTTAAATGACGTCTCGCACGACTGTATCAAACGGAACATAGATCGACACCGAGACTCGAGATGTCCGGAGTTCCGAGCGAACCTGGCATCGTAGCTCTATGTTTCCGAACCTTTCAATTCGCCCGGAAAAACTTTATTCTTGCATTAATCGTCGTTTTTCACGGCTAAATCGAACGAAAATCAATCACCGAGAATCGAGATGTCCCGAGTTTTGAACGATTCTGTCATCTTAGCTCGACGTAAAAGTGTAAAAACTACGCATTTTTTTGTCGAACAACGAAATTCATGAGTTAAACGCCGTCTCGCCCGGCTGTATCGAACGAAACATCGATCCACACCAAGAATCGAGATTTCCGGAGATCCGAGCAAATCTGGCATCTTAACTTGACGTATATGAGTCGGTATCGTTCAATTCGTTCGGGAACTCAAAACTTTTGCATTAATCGTTTTTTTTTACTGCTGTATCGAAAGAAAAATCGATCACCGACCTAAGAGATGTGCGGAGTTTTAAACGATTCTGTCATCTAAGCTCGACATAAAAGTTTTCAAACTTCGCATTTTGTCTCGAAGAACGAGATTCTTGTGTGAAGGTCGTCTCGCACGACTGTATCGAACAAACTATCGATATACAACAAGAATCGAGATATCCCGAGTATCGACAGATTCTGTCATCTCAGCTTGAGATAAACGTGTTAAAACTATGCAAATCGTCTCAAAAAACGAAATTTTCAGGTTGAATGTCGTCTCGCACGACTGTATCAAACGGAACATAGATCGACACCGACACTCGATATGTCCGGAGTTCCGAGCAAACCTGGCATCGTAGCTTGACGGATGTGTCCGAACCTTCCGATTCGCCCGGAACAACTAAATTCTTGCATCAATCGTTGTTTTTCACGGCTGTGTCGAACGACAAATCAATCACCGAGAATCGAGATGTCCCGAGTTTCGAAAGATTCTGTCATCTTAGCTCGACATAAAAGCGTTCGAACTATGCATTCCGTTTCGAAGAACGATATTATTGCGTTAAACGTCGTCTTGCACGTTTGTAACGAACCAAACATCGATCTACACCAAGAATCGAGATGTCCCGAGTTTCGAACGATTCTGTCATCTTAGCTTGACGTAAAAGTGTAAAACCTACGCATTTTTCGTCAAACAACGGAATTCATGCGTTGAACGACGTCTCGCCCGGCTCTATCGAACGAAACATCGATCCACACCAACAATCGAGATGTCCGGAGTTCCGAGCAAATCTGGCATCATAGCTTGACTTATAAGCATCAGGATCGTTTATTTCGTCAGGAAACACTAAATCCTTGCACTATTCGTCGTTTTTCACGGCTATATCGCTCGAAAAACCAGTCACCGAAAATCGAGATGTATCGAGTTTTTAACGATTCTCGAATCGCAGCTCAACGTAAACGTGTTTAGACTATGCATTTTGTCTCGAAAAACGAGATTATTGCGTTAAACGTCGTCTTGCACGGTTGCAACGAACAAAACATTGATCTACACCAAGAATCGAGATGTCCCGAGTTTCGAACGATTCTGTAATCTCAGCTCGACGTATATGTGTTGAAATCATTAACTTCTCCCAGAAACATGAATTGTTCCCAGTTTAGGGCGATATCGCATCTAAGCTTGATGTGAATGTGTCAAAATAGTTAAGTTTGTAAAGAAACATAAAATTCTTGAATTAATCGTCGTTTTGCAAAGCTGTATCGAAGGAAAAGTCGATCACCGAAAAACGAGATGTCCAGAGTTTCAAACTATTCTGTCACCTCAGCTCGACATAAAAGTGATCAAACTATGCATTTTGTCTCGAAGAACGGCATTCTTGTGTAAACGTCCTCTCGCACGACTGTATCAAACGGGACATCGATCTACACCAAGAATTGATATATCCCGAGTTTCGACAGATTCTGTTATCCCAGCTAGACATGAACGTGTTAATTCTATGCAAATTGTCTTAAAAAACGAAATTTTTGCGTTAAATGACTTCTCACACGACTGTATCAAACGGAACATAGATCGACACCGAGACTCGAGATGTGCGGAGTTCCGAGCGAACCTGGCATCGTAGCTATATTTGTCCGAACCTTTCAATTCGCCCGGAAAAGCTTAATTCTTGCATTAATCGTCGTTTTTCACAGCTGTAACGAACGACAAATAAATCACCGAGAATCGAGATGTCCCGAGTTTCGAAAGATTCTGTCATCTCAGCTCGACGTAAAAGTGTAAAAACTACGCATTTTCTGTCGAACAATGAAATTCTTGCGTTAAACGACGTCTCGCCCGGCTCTATCGAACGAAACATCGATCCACACCGAGAATCGAGATGACCGGAGTTTCGAGCATATCTGGCACCATAGCTTGACTTATATGTATCAGGATCGTTCATTTCGTCCGGAAACACTGAATCCTTGCATTATCCGTCGGTTTTCAGGGCTGTATCGCTCGGAAAACCAATCACCGAGAATCGAGATGTATCGAGATTCGAACGATTCTCGATTCGCAGCTCAACGTAAACGTGTTTAGACTATGCGTTTTGTCTCGAAAAACAAGATTATTGCGTTGAACGTCGTCTTGCACGGTTGCAACGAACAAAACATTGATCTACTTCAAGAATCGAGATGTCCCGAGTTTCGAGCGATTTTGTAATGTCAGCTCGACGTATATGTGTTGAAGTCATTTAATTCTCCCGGAAACACGAATTTCTTGCATTGAACGACGCTCCGCACGGCTCTATGTAACGAAACATCGATCTACAGCGAGAAACGAGATGTCTTTAGTTTCGGGCGGTCTGGCATCTCAGCTTAACGTGAACGTGTCAAATTTATTCAGTTTGTACGGAAAGACGCAATTCTTGAATCAATCGTCGTTTCGCACGACCGTATCAAACGAAAAATCGATAACCGAGACAGGAGATATCCGGAGTTACAGACGAATCTGTCATCTTAGCTCGACATAAAAGTGTTCAAACTATGCATTTTTGTCGAATACCAAAATTTTTGCGTTGAACGTTGTCTCGCCCGGCTGTATCGAACGAAACATCGATCCCCACCGAGAATCGACATATCCTCCGTTCCGGACGATTCACGTATCCCAGCTCATCGTAAACGCATCAAAATCGTTAAATTTGCCGAGAAACACGAAGTTCTGGCATTTATTATAGTATTGCACGGCTGTATCGAATGAAAAATCGATAACCGAGAACCGAAATTTCCCGAGTTTTGAAAGATTCTCGCATCGCAGCTCAACGTAAACGTGTGAAGACCGGGCATTTTGTCTCGAGAAACGGGATTCTTGCGTTAATCAACGTCTCGCACGGTTGTATCGAACGAAACATCGATCTGCACCGAGAAACGAGATTTTCCCAGTTTAGGGCGATTCTGTAATCTTAGCTCGACGTCTATGTGTTAAACCATTGAATCCTTCCGAAGAAACGAATTTCTTGCATCGAACGACGCTTTGCACGGCCTCATCACACGAAACATCGATCTACAGCGAGAAACGAGATGTCTCCAGTTTCGGGCGAAATCGCATCTTAGCTTGATGTGAACGTGTCAAAATAGTTCAGTTTTTAAAGAAACATTGAATTCTTGAATGAATCGTCGTTTCGCAAAGCTGTATCGAAGGAAAAGTCGATCACCGAAAAACGAGATGTCCGGAGTTTCAAACTATTCTGTCATCTCAGCTCGACATAAAAGTGTTCAAACTATGCATTTTGTCCCGAAGACCGGCATTCTTGTGTGAACGTCCTCTCGCACGACTGTATCGAACGAAACATCGATCTACACCAAGAATTGAGATATCCCGAGTTTTGACAGATTCTGTCATCCCAGCTAGACATGAACGTGTTAATTCTATGCAAATTGTCTCAAAAAACAAAATTTCTGCGTTAAATGACTTCTTGCACGACTTTATCAAACGGAACATAGATCGACGCCGAGACTCGAGATGTGCGGAGTTCCGAGCGAACCTGGCATCGTAGCTATATGTGTCCGAACCTTTCAATTCGCCCGGAACAACTAAATTCTTGCATTAATCGTCGTTTTCCACGGCTGTATCGAACGACAAATAAATCACCGAGGATCCAGATGTCTCGAGTTTCGAAAGATTCTGTCATCTTAGCTCGACATAAAAGCGTTCGAACTATGCATTTTGTCGTCTTGCACGTTTGTAACGAACAAAACATCGATCTACACCAAGAATGGAGATGTCCCGAGTTTCCGAACGATTCTGTCATCTTAGCTCGACCTAAAAGTGTAAAAACTACGCATTTTTTGTCGAAAAACGGAATTCTTGCGTTAAACGACGTCTCGCCCGGCTCTATCGAACGAAACATCGATCCACACCAAGAATCGAGATGTCCGGAGTTCCGAGCAAATCTGGCATCGTAGCTCGACTTATATGTATCAGGATTGTTCATTTCGTCAGGAAACACTGAATCCTTGCACTATCCGTCGTTTTTCACAGCTGTATCGCTCGAAAATCCAATCACCGAGAATCGAGATGTATTGAGTTTCGAACGATTCTCGAATCGCAGCTTAACGTAAACGTGTTTAAACTATGCATTTTGTCTCGAAAAACGAGATTATTGCGTTAAACGTCGTCTTGCACGGTTGTAACGAACTAAACATCGATCTACACCAACAATCGAGATGTCCCGAGTTTCGAACGATTCTGTAATCTCAGCTCGACGTATATGTGTTGAGATTATTTATCTCTCCCGAAAACACGAATTTTCTGCATTGAACGACGCTTCGCACGGCTCTATCTAACGAAACATCTATCTACAGCGAGAAACGAGATGTCTCTAGTTTCGGGCGATCTGGCATCTCAGCTTAACGTAAAAGTGTCGAATTTGTTCAGTTTGTACGAAAACACGAAATTCTTGAATCAATCGTCGTTTCGCACGACCGTATCAAACGAAAAATCAATAACCGAGACTGGAGATATCCGGAGTTACAGACGAATCTGTCATTTTAGCTCGACATAAAAGTGTCAAAACTATGCATTTTTGTCGGATAAAAAAATCTTTGCGTTAAACGTGGTCTCACCCAGCTGTATCGAACGAAACATCGATCCACACCGAGAATCAAGATATCCCCCGTTTCAGATGATTTACGTATCCGAGCTCAACGTAAACGCATCAGAATCGTAAAATTTGCCGAGAAACACGGAGTTCTGGCATTTATCATAGTTTTTCACGGCTGTATCGAATGAAAAATCGATAACCGAGAACCGAAATTTCCCGAGTTTTGAAAGATTCTCGCGTCGCAGCTCAACGTAAACGTGTAAAGACTGTGCATTATGTCTCGAGAAACGGGATTCTTGCGTTAATCAACGTCTCGCACGGTTGTATCAAACGAAACATCGATCTGCACCGAGAAACGAGATGTTCCCAGTTTTGGGCGATTTTGTAATCTTAGCTCGACGTATATGTGTTGAAATCATTGAATCCTTCCGAAAACATAAATTTCTTGCATCAAAGGACGCTTTGCACGGCCTCATCCAACGGAACATCGATCTACAGCGAGAAACGAGATGTCTTTAGTTTCGGGCGATATCGCATCTTAGCTTGATGTGAACGAGTTAAAATAGTTTAGTTTGTAAAAAAAAACATTGAATTCTTGAATGAATCGTCGTTTTGCAAAGCTGTATCGAAGGGAAAGTTGATAACCGAAAAACGAAATGTCCGGAGATTCAAACTATTCTGTCATCTCAGCTCGACATAAAAGTGTTCAAACTATGCATTTTGTCTCGAAGAACGGCATTCTTGTGTGAACGTCCTCTCGCATGACTGTATCGAACGAAACATCGATCTACACTAAGAATTGATATATCCCGAGTTTCGACAGATTCTGTCATCCCAGCTAGACATGAACGTGTTAATTCTATGCAAATTGTCTTAAAAAACGAAATTTTTGCGTTAAATGACTTCTCACACGACTGTATCAAACGGAACATAGATCGACACCGAGACTCGAGATGTGCGGAGTTCCGAGCGAACCTGGCATCGTAGCTATATGTGTCCGAACCTTTCAATTCGCCCGGAAAAGCTTAATTCTTGCATTAATCGTCGTTTTTCACAGCTGTAACGAACGACAAATAAATCACCGAGAATCGAGATGTCCCGAGTTTCGAAAGATTCTGTCATCTCAGCTCGACGTAAAAGTGTAAAAACTACGCATTTTCTGTCGAACAATGAAATTCTTGGGTTAAACGACGTCTCGCCCGGCTCTATCGAACGAAACATCGATCCACACCGAGAATCGAGATGACCGGAGTTTCGAGCATATCTGGCACCATAGCTTGACTTATATGTATCAGGATCGTTCATTTCGTCCGGAAACACTAAATCCTTGCATTATCCGTCGGTTTTCACGGCTGTATCGCTCGGAAAACCAATCACCGAGAATCGAGATGTATCGAGATTCGAACGATTCTCGATTCGCAGCTCAACGTAAACGTGTTTAGACTATGCGTTTTGTCTCGAAAAACAAGATTATTGCGTTGAACGTCGTCTTGCACGGTTGCAACGAACAAAACATTGATCTACTTCAAGAATCGAGATGTGCCGAGTTTCGAACGATTTTGTAATGTCAGCTCGACGTATATGTGTTGAAGTCATTTAATTCTCCCGGAAACACGAATTTCTTGCATTGAACGACGCTCCGCACGGCTCTATGTAACGAAACATCGATCTACAGCGAGAAACGAGATGTCTTTAGTTTCGGGCGGTCTGGCATCTCAGCTTAACGTGAACGTGTCAAATTTATTCAGTTTGTACGGAAAGACGCAATTCTTGAATCAATCGTCGTTTCGCACGACCGTATCAAACGAAAAATCGATAACCGAGACAGGAGATATCCGGAGTTACAGACGAATCTGTCATCTTAGCTCGACATAAAAGTGTTCAAACTATGCATTTTTGTCGAATACCAAAATTTTTGCGTTGAACGTTGTCTCGCCCGGCTGTATCGAACGAAACATCGATCCCCACCGAGAATCGACATATCCTCCGTTCCGGACGATTCACGTATCCCAGCTCATCGTAAACGCATCAAAATCGTTAAATTTGCCGAGAAACACGAAGTTCCGGCATTTATCATAGTATTGCACGGCTGTATCGAATGAAAAATCGATAACCGGGAACCGAAATTTCCCGAGTTTTGAAAGATTCTCGCATCGCAGCTCAACGTAAACGTGTAAAGACTGGGCATTTTGTCTCGAGAAACGGGATTCTTGCGTTAATCAACGTCTCGCACGGTTGTATCGAACGAAACATCGATCTGCACCGAGAAACGAGATGTTCCCAGTTTAGGGCGATTCTGTAATCTTAGCTCGACGTCTATGTGTTAAAATCATTGAATCCTTCCGAAAACATAAATTTCTTGCATGAAAGGACGCTTTGCACGGCCACATCCAACGAAACATCGATCTACAGCGAGAAACGAGATGTCTCCAGTTTCGGGCGATATCGCATCTTAGCTTGATGTGAACGAGTGAAAATAGTTCAGTTTGCAAAGAAACATTGAATTCTTGAATTAATCGTCGTTTTGCAAAGCTGTATCGAAGGGAAAGTCGATAACCGAAAAACGAAATGTCCGGAGATTCAAACTATTCTGTCATCTCAGCTCGACATAAAAGTGTTCAAACTATGCATTTGGTCTCGAAGAACGGCATTCTTGTGTGAACGTCCTCTCGCTCGACTGTATCGAACGAAACTTCGATCTACGCCAAGAATTGATATATCCCGAGTTTCGACAAATTCTGTCATCCCAGGTAGACATGAACGTGTTAATTCTATGCAAATTGTCTCAAAAAACAAAATTTCTGCGTTACATGACTTCTTGCACGACTTTATCAAACGGAACATAGATCGACGCCGAGACTCGAGATGTGCGGAGTTCCGAGCGAACCTGGCATCGTAGCTATATGTGTCCGAACCTTTCAATTCGCCCGGAACAACTAAATTCTTGCATTAATCGTCGTTTTCCACGGCTGTATCGAACGACAAATAAATCACCGAGAATCCAGATGTCTCGAGTTTCGAAAGATTCTGTCATCTTAGCTCGACATAAAAGCGTTCGAACTATGCATTTTGTCGTCTTGCACGTTTGTAACGAACAAAACATCGATATACACCAAGAATGGAGATGTCCCGAGTTTCCGAACGATTCTGTCATCTTAGCTCGACCTAAAAGTGTAAAAACTACGCATTTTTTGTCGAAAAATGGAATTCTTGCGTTAAACGACGTCTCGCCCGGCTCTATCGAACGAAACATCGATCCACACCAAGAATCGAGATGTCCGGAGTTCCGAGCAAATCTGGCATCGTAGCTCGACTTATATGTATCAGGATTGTTCATTTCGTCAGGAAACACTGAATCCTTGCACTATCCGTCGTTTTTCACAGCTGTATCGCTCGAAAATCCAATCACCGAGAATCGAGATGTATTGAGTTTCGAACGATTCTCGAATCGCAGCTTAACGTAAACGTGTTTAAACTATGCATTTTGTCTCGAAAAACGAGATTATTGCGTTAAACGTCGTCTTGCACGGTTGTAACGAACTAAACATCGATCTACACCAACAATCGAGATGTCCCGAGTTTCGAACGATTCTGTAATCTCAGCTCGACGTATATGTGTTGAGATTATTTATCTCTCCCGAAAACACGAATTTTCTGCATTGAACGACGCTTCGCACGGCTCTATCTAACGAAACATCTATCTACAGCGAGAAACGAGATGTCTCTAGTTTCGGGCGATCTGGCATCTCAGCTTAACGTAAAAGTGTCGAATTTGTTCAGTTTGTACGGAAACACGAAATTCTTGAATCAATCGTCGTTTCGCACGACCGTATCAAACGAAAAATCAATAACCGAGACTGGAGATATCCGGAGTTACAGACGAATCTGTCATTTTAGCTCGACATAAAAGTGTAAAAACTATGCATTTTTGTCGGATAAAAAAATCTTTGCGTCAAACGTGGTCTCACCCAGCTGTATCGAACGAAACATCGATCCACACCGAGAATCAAGATATACCCCGTTTCAGATGATCTACGTATCCGAGCTCAACGTAAACGCATCAGAATCGTAAAATTTGCCGAGAAACACGAAGTTCTGGCATTTATCATAGTTTTTCACGGCTGTATCGAATGAAAAATCGATAACCGAGAACCGAAATTTCCCGAGTTTTGAAAGATTCTCGCGTCGCAGCTCAACGTAAACGTGTAAAGACTGTGCATTTTGTCTCGAGAAACGGGATTCTTGCGTTAATCAACGTCTCGCACGGTTGTATCAAACGAAACATCGATCTGCACCGAGAAACAAGATGTTCCCAGTTTTGGGCGATTCTGTAATCTTAGCTCGACGTATATGTGTTGAAATCATTGAATCCTTCCGAAAACATAAATTTCTTGCATCAAAGGACGCTTTGCACGGCCTCATCGAACGGAACATCGATTCACAGCGAGAAACGAGATGTCTTTAGTTTCGGGCGATATCGCATCTTAGCTTGATGTGAACGAGTCAAAATAGTTCAGTTTGCAAAGAAACATTGAATTCTTGAATTAATCGTCGTTTTGCAAAGCTGTATCGAAGGGAAAGTCGATAACCGAAAAACGAATTGTCCGGAGATTCAAACTATTCTGTCATCTCAGCTCGACATAAAAGTGTTCAAACTATGCATTTGGTCTCGAAGAACGGCATTCTTGTGTGAACGTCCTCTCGCACGACTGTATCGATCGAAACATCGATCTACGCCAAGAATTGATATATCCCGAGTTTCGACAGATTCTGTCATCCCAGCTAGACATGAACGTGTTAATTCTATGCAAATTGTCTCAAAAAACAAAATTTTTGCGTTAAATGACTTCTTGCACGACTCTATCAAACGGAACATAGATCGACGCCGAGACTCGAGATGTGCGGAGTTCCGAGCGAACCTGGCATCGTAGCTATATGTGTCCGAACCTTTCAATTCGCCCGGAACAACTAAATTCTTGCATTAATCGTCGTTTTCCACGGCTGTATCGAACGACAAATGAATCACCGAGAATCCAGATGTCTCGAGTTTCGAAAGATTCTGTCATCTCAGCTCGACGTAAAAGTGTAAAAACTACGCATTTTCTGTCGAACAATAAAATTCTTGCGTTAAACGACGTCTCGCCCGGCTCTATCGAACGAAACATCGATCCACACCGAGAATCGAGATGTCCGGAGTTCCGAGCAAACCTGGCATCGTAGCTTGACGGATGTGTCCGAACCTTTAAATTCGCCCGGAACAACTAAATTCTTGCATCAATCGTTGTTTTTCACGGCTGTGTCGAACGACAAATAAATCACCGAGAATCCAGATGTCCCGAGTTTCGAAAGATTCTGTCATCTTAGCTCGACATAAAAGCGTTCGAACTATGCATTCCGTTTCGAAGAACGATATTATTGCGTTAAACGTCGTCTTGCACGTTTGTAACGAACCAAACATCGATCTACACCAAGAATCGAGATGTCCCGAGTTTCGAACGTTTCTGTCATCTTAGCTTGACGTAAAAGTGTAAAACCTACGCATTTTTTTGTCAAACAAGGGAATTCATGCGTTGAACGACGTCTCGCCCGGCTCTATCGAACGAAACATCGATCCACACCAACAATCGAGATGTCCGGAGTTCCGAGCAAATCTGGCATCATAGCTTGACTTATAAGCATCAGGATCGTTTATTTCGTCAGAAAACACGAAATCCTTGCACTATTCGTCGTCTTTCACGGCTATATCGCTCGAAAAACCAGTCACCGAAAATCGAGATGTATCGAGTTTTTAACGATTCTCGAATCGCAGCTCAACGTAAACGTGTTTAGACTATGCATTTTGTCTCGAAAAACGAGATTATTGCGTTGAACGTCGTCTTGCACGGTTGCAACGAACAAAACATTGATCTACACCAAGAATCGAGATGTCCCGAGTTTCGAACGATTCTGTAATCTCAGCTCGACGTATATGTGTTGAAATCATTAACTTCTCCCAGAAACATGAATTGTTCCCAGTTTAGGGCGATATCGCATCTAAGCTTGATGTGAATGTGTCGAAATAGTTAAGTTTGTAAAGAAACATAAAATTCTTGAATTAATCGTCGTTTTGCAAAGCTGTATCGAAGGAAAAGTCGATCACCGAAAAACGAGATGTCCAGAGTTTCAAACTATTCTGTCGCCTCAGCTCGACATAAAAGTGATCAAACTATGCATTTTGTCTCGAAGAACGGCATTCTTGTGTAAACGTCCTCTCGCACGACTGTATCAAACGAAACATCGATCTACACCAAGAATTGAGATATCCCGAGTTTTGACAGATTCTGTCATCCCAGCTAGACATAAGAGTGTTAATTCTATGCAAATTGTCTCAAAAAACGAAATTTTCGGGTTAAATGACGTCTCGCACGACTGTATCAAACGGAACATAGATCGACACCGAGACTCGAGATGTCCGGAGTTCCGAGCGAACCTGGCATCGTAGCTCTATGTTTCCGAACCTTTCAATTCGCCCGGAAAAACTTTATTCTTGCATTAATCGTCGTTTTTCACGGCTAAATCGAACGAAAATCAATCACCGAGAATCGAGATGTCCCGAGTTTTGAACGATTCTGTCATCTTAGCTCGACGTAAAAGTGTAAAAACTACGCATTTTTTTGTCGAACAACGAAATTCATGAGTTAAACGCCGTCTCGCCCGGCTGTATCGAACGAAACATCGATCCACACCAAGAATCGAGATTTCCGGAGATCCGAGCAAATCTGGCATCTTAACTTGACGTATATGAGTCGGTATCGTTCAATTCGTTCGGGAACTCAAAACTTTTGCACTAATCGTTTTTTTTTACTGCTGTATCGAAAGAAAAATCGATCACCGACCTAAGAGATGTGCGGAGTTTTAAACGATTCTGTCATCTAAGCTCGACATAAAAGTTTTCAAACTTCGCATTTTGTCTCGAAGAACGAGATTCTTGTGTGAAGGTCGTCTCGCACGACTGTATCGAACAAACTATCGATATACAACAAGAATCGAGATATCCCGAGTATCGACAGATTCTGTCATCTCAGCTTGAGATGAACGTGTTAAAACTATGCAAATCGTCTCAAAAAACGAAATTTTCAGGTTGAATGTCGTCTCGCACGACTGTATCAAACGGAACATAGATCGACACCGACACTCGATATGTCCGGAGTCCCGAGCAAACCTGGCATCGTAGCTTGACGGATGTGTCTGAACCTTCCGATTCGCCCGGAACAACTAAATTCTTGCATTAATCGTTGTTTTTCACGGCTGTGTCGAACGACAAATCAATCACCGAGAATCGAGATATCCCGAGTTTCGAAAGATTCTGTCACCTCAGCTCGACATAAAAGTGTTCAAACTATGCATTTCGTCTCGAAGAACGGCATTCTTGTGTAAACGTCCTCTCGCACGACTGTATCGAACGAAACATCGATCTACACCAAGAATTGATATATCCCGAGTTTCGACAGATTCTGTCATCCCAGCTAGACATGAACGTGTTAATTCTATGCAAATTGTCTCATAAAACGAAATTTTTGCGTTAAATAACTTCTCACACGACTGTATCAAACGGAACATAGATCGACACCGAGACTCGAGATGTGCGGAGTTCCGAGCGAACCTGGCATCGTAGCTATATGTGTCCGAACCTTTCAATTCGCCCGGAACAGCTTAATTCTTGCATTAATCGTCGTTTTTCACAGCTGTAACGGACGACAAATAAATCACCGAGAATCGAGATGTCCCGAGTTCCGAAAGATTCTGTCATCTCAGCTCGACGTAAAAGTGTAAAAACTACGCATTTTTTTGTCGAACAACGAAATTCATGAGTTAAACGCCGTCTCGCCCGGCTGTATCGAACGGAACATCGATCCACACCAAGAATCGAGATTTCCGGAGATCCGAGCAAATCTGGCATCTTAACTTGACGTATATGAGTCGGTATCGTTCAATTCGTTCAGGAACTCAAAACTTTTGCATTCATCGTTTTTTTTTACTGCTGTATCGAGAGAAAAATTTATCACCGACCTAAGAGATGTGCGGAGTTTTAAACGATTCTGTCATCTAAGCTCGACATAAAAGTTTTCAAACTTCGCATTTTGTCTCGAAGAACGAGATTCTCGTGTGAAGGTCGTCTCGCACGACTGTATCGAACAAACTATCGATATACAACAAGAATCGAGATATCCCGAGTATCGACAGATTCTGTCATCTCAGCTTGAGATAAACGTGTTAAAACTATGCAAATCGTCTCAAAAAACGAAATTTTCAGGTTGAATGTCGTCTCGCACGACTGTATCAAACGGAACATAGATCGACACCGACACTCGATATGTCCGGAGTTCCGAGCAAACCTGGCATCGTAGCTTGACGGATGTGTCCGAACCTTCCGATTCGCCCGGAACAACTAAATTCTTGCATCAATCGTTGTTTTTCACGGCTGTGTCGAACGACAAATCAATCACCGAGAATCGAGATGTCCCGAGTTTCGAAAGATTCTGTCATCTTAGCTCGACATAAAAGCGTTCGAACTATGCATTCCGTTTCGAAGAACGATATTATTGCGTTAAACGTCGTCTTGCACGTTTGTAACGAACTAAACATCGATCTACACCAAGAATCGAGATGTCCCGAGTTTCGAACGATTCTGTCATCTTAGCTTGACGTAAAAGTGTAAAACCTACGCATTTTTTGTCAAACAACGGAATTCATGCGTTGAACGACGTCTCGCCCGGCTCTATCGAACGAAACATCGATCCACACCAACAATCGAGATGTCCGGAGTTCCGAGCAAATCTGGCATCATAGCTTGACTTATAAGCATCAGGATCGTTTATTTCGTCAGGAAACACTAAATCCTTGCACTATTCGTCGTTTTTCACGGCTATATCGCTCGAAAAACCAGTCACCGAAAATCGAGATGTATCGAGTTTTTAAAGATTCTCGAATCGCAGCTCAACGTAAACGTGTTTAGACTATGCATTTTGTCTCGAAAAACGAGATTATTGCGTTGAACGTCGTCTTGCACGGTTGCAACGAACAAAACATTGATCTACTTCAAGAATCGAGATGTCCCGAGTTTCGAACGATTTTGTAATGTCAGCTCGACGTATATGTGTTGAAGTCATTTAATTCTCCCGGAAACACGAATTTTTTGCATTGAACGACGCTCCGCACGGCTCTATCTAACGAAACATCGATCTACAGCGAGAAACGAGATGTCTTTAGTTTCGGGCGGTCTGGCATCTCAGCTTAACGTGAACGTGTCAAATTTATTCAGTTTGTACGGAAAGACGCAATTCTTGAATCAATCGTCGTTTCGCACGACCGTATCAAACGAAAAATCGATAACCGAGACAGGAGATATCCGGAGTTACAGACGAATCTGTCATCTTAACTCGACATAAAAGTGTTCAAACTATGCATTTTTGTCGAATACCAAAATTTTTGCGTTGAACGTTGTCTCGCCCGGCTGTATCGAACGAAACATCGATCCCCACCGAGAATCGACATATCCTCCGTTCCGGACGATTCACGTATTCCAGCTCATCGTAAACGCATCAAAATCGTTAAATTTGCCGAGAAACACGAATTTCTGGCATTTATCATAGTATTGCACGGCTGTATCGAATGAAAAATCGATAACCGAGAACCGAAATTTTCCGAGTTTTGAAAGATTCTCGCGTCGCAGCTCAACGTAAACGTGTAAAGACTGTGCATTTTGTCTCGAGGAACGGGATTCTTGCGTTAATCAACGTCTCGCACGGTTGTATCAAACGAAACATCGATCTGCACCGAGAAACGAGATGTTCCCAGTTTTGGGCGATTCTGTAATCTCAGCTCGACGTATATGTGTTGAAATCATTGAATCCTTCCGAAAACATAAATTTCTCGCATCAAAGGACGCTTTGCACGGCCTCATCCAACGGAACATCGATCTACAGCGAGAAACGAGATGTCTTTAGTTTCGGGCGATATCGCATCTTAGCTTGATGTGAACGAGTTAAAATAGTTTAGTTTGTAAAAAAAAACATTGAATTCTTGAATGAATCGTCGTTTTGCAAAGCTGTATCGAAGGGAAAGTCGATAACCGAAAAACGAAATGTCCGGAGATTCAAACTATTCTGTCATCTCAGCTCGACATAAAAGTGTTCAAACTATGCATTTCGTCTCGAAGAACGGCATTCTTGTGTAAACGTCCTCTCGCACGACTGTATCGAACGAAACATCGATCTACACCAAGAATTGATATATCCCGAGTTTCGACAGATTCTGTCATCCCAGCTAGACATGAACGTGTTAATTCTATGCAAATTGTCTCATAAAACGAAATTTTTGCGTTAAATAACTTCTCACACGACTGTATCAAACGGAACATAGATCGACACCGAGACTCGAGATGTGCGGAGTTCCGAGCGAACCTGGCATCGTAGCTATATGTGTCCGAACCTTTCAATTCGCCCGGAACAGCTTAATTCTTGCATTAATCGTCGTTTTTCACAGCTGTAACGGACGACAAATAAATCACCGAGAATCGAGATGTCCCGAGTTCCGAAAGATTCTGTCATCTCAGCTCGACGTAAAAGTGTAAAAACTACGCATTTTCTGTCGAACAATGAAATTCTTGCGTTAAACGACGTCTCGCCCGGCTCTATCGAACGAAACATCGATCCACACCGAGAATCGAGATGTCCGGAGTTCCGAGCATATCTGGCACCATAGCTTGTTTTATATGTATCAGGATCGTTCATTTCGTCCGGAAACACTGAATCCTTGCATTATCCGTCGGTTTTCACGGCTGTATCGCTCGGAAAACCAATCACCGAGAATCGAGATGTATCGAGATTCGAACGATTCTCGATTCGCAGCTCAACGTAAACGTGTTTAGACTATGCGTTTTGTCTCGAAAAACAAGATTATTGCGTTGAACGTCGTCTTGCACGGTTGCAACGAACAAAACATTGATCTACTTCAAGAATCGAGATGTCCCGAGTTTCGAACGATTTCGTAATGTCAGCTCGACGTATATGTGTTGAAGTCATTTAATTCTCCCGGAAACACGAATTTTTTGCATTGAACGACGCTCCGCACGGCTCTATGTAACGAAACAT
Organism: Tromatobia lineatoria; assembly: GCA_949699805.1. Classification (NCBI taxonomy): domain Eukaryota; kingdom Metazoa; phylum Arthropoda; class Insecta; order Hymenoptera; family Ichneumonidae; genus Tromatobia; species Tromatobia lineatoria. The sequence goes on along the minus strand of OX453038.1, from coordinate 19,214,439 downwards.
CGATCTACAGCGAGAAACGAGATGTCTTTAGTTTCGGGCGGTCTGGCATCTCAGCTTAACGTGAACGTGTCAAATTTATTCAGTTTGTACGGAAAGACGCAATTCTTGAATCAATCGTCGTTTCGCACGACCGTATCAAACGAAAAATCGATAACCGAGACAGGAGATATCCGGAGTTACAGACGAATCTGTCATCTTAGCTCGACATAAAAGTGTTCAAACTATGCATTTTTGTCGAATACCAAAATTTTTGCGTTGAACGTTGTCTCGCCCGGCTGTATCGAACGAAACATCGATCCCCACCGAGAATCGACATATCCACCGTTCCGGACGATTCACGTATCCCAGCTCATCGTAAACGCATCAAAATCGTTAAATTTGCCGAGAAACACGAAGATCTGGCATTTATCATAGTATTGCACGGCTGTATCGAATGAAAAATCGATAACCGAGAACCGAAATTTCCCGAGTTTTGAAAGATTCTCGCATCGCAGCTCAACGTAAACGTGTGAAGACCGGGCATTTTGTCTCGAGAAACGGGATTCTTGCGTTAATCAACGTCTCGCACGGTTGTATCGAACGAAACATCGATCTGCACCGAGAAACGAGATGTTCCCAGTTTAGGGCGATTCTGTAATCTTAGCTCGACGTCTATGTGTTAAACCATTGAATCCTTCCGAAGAAACGAATTTCTTGCATCGAACGACGCTTTGCACGGCCTCATCACACGAAACATCGATCTACAGCGAGAAACGAGATGTCTCCAGTTTCGGGCGAAATCGCATCTTAGCTTGATGTGAACGTGTCAAAATAGTTCAGTTTTTAAAGAAACATTGAATTCTTGAATGAATCGTCGTTTCGCAAAGCTGTATCGAAGGAAAAGTCGATCACCGAAAAACGAGATGTCCGGAGTTTCAAACTATTCTGTCATCTCAGCTCGACATAAAAGTGTTCAAACTATGCATTTTGTCCCGAAGACCGGCATTCTTGTGTGAACGTCCTCTCGCACGACTGTATCGAACGAAACATCGATCTACACCAAGAATTGAGATATCCCGAGTTTTGACAGATTCTGTCATCCCAGCTAGACATGAACGTGTTAATTCTATGCAAATTGTCTCAAAAAACAAAATTTCTGCGTTAAATGACTTCTTGCACGACTTTATCAAACGGAACATAGATCGACGCCGAGACTCGAGATGTGCGGAGTTCCGAGCGAACCTGGCATCGTAGCTATATGTGTCCGAACCTTTCAATTCGCCCGGAACAACTAAATTCTTGCATTAATCGTCGTTTTCCACGGCTGTATCGAACGACAAATAAATCACCGAGGATCCAGATGTCTCGAGTTTCGAAAGATTCTGTCATCTTAGCTCGACATAAAAGCGTTCGAACTATGCATTTTGTCGTCTTGCACGTTTGTAACGAACAAAACATCGATCTACACCAAGAATGGAGATGTCCCGAGTTTCCGAACGATTCTGTCATCTTAGCTCGACCTAAAAGTGTAAAAACTACGCATTTTTTGTCGAAAAACGGAATTCTTGCGTTAAACGACGTCTCGCCCGGCTCTATCGAACGAAACATCGATCCACACCAAGAATCGAGATGTCCGGAGTTCCGAGCAAATCTGGCATCGTAGCTCGACTTATATGTATCAGGATTGTTCATTTCGTCAGGAAACACTGAATCCTTGCACTATCCGTCGTTTTTCACAGCTGTATCGCTCGAAAATCCAATCACCGAGAATCGAGATGTATTGAGTTTCGAACGATTCTCGAATCGCAGCTTAACGTAAACGTGTTTAAACTATGCATTTTGTCTCGAAAAACGAGATTATTGCGTTAAACGTCGTCTTGCACGGTTGTAACGAACTAAACATCGATCTACACCAACAATCGAGATGTCCCGAGTTTCGAACGATTCTGTAATCTCAGCTCGACGTATATGTGTTGAGATTATTTATCTCTCCCGAAAACACGAATTTTCTGCATTGAACGACGCTTCGCACGGCTCTATCTAACGAAACATCTATCTACAGCGAGAAACGAGATGTCTCTAGTTTCGGGCGATCTGGCATCTCAGCTTAACGTAAAAGTGTCGAATTTGTTCAGTTTGTACGAAAACACGAAATTCTTGAATCAATCGTCGTTTCGCACGACCGTATCAAACGAAAAATCAATAACCGAGACTGGAGATATCCGGAGTTACAGACGAATCTGTCATTTTAGCTCGACATAAAAGTGTCAAAACTATGCATTTTTGTCGGATAAAAAAATCTTTGCGTTAAACGTGGTCTCACCCAGCTGTATCGAACGAAACATCGATCCACACCGAGAATCAAGATATCCCCCGTTTCAGATGATTTACGTATCCGAGCTCAACGTAAACGCATCAGAATCGTAAAATTTGCCGAGAAACACGGAGTTCTGGCATTTATCATAGTTTTTCACGGCTGTATCGAATGAAAAATCGATAACCGAGAACCGAAATTTCCCGAGTTTTGAAAGATTCTCGCGTCGCAGCTCAACGTAAACGTGTAAAGACTGTGCATTATGTCTCGAGAAACGGGATTCTTGCGTTAATCAACGTCTCGCACGGTTGTATCAAACGAAACATCGATCTGCACCGAGAAACGAGATGTTCCCAGTTTTGGGCGATTTTGTAATCTTAGCTCGACGTATATGTGTTGAAATCATTGAATCCTTCCGAAAACATAAATTTCTTGCATCAAAGGACGCTTTGCACGGCCTCATCCAACGGAACATCGATCTACAGCGAGAAACGAGATGTCTTTAGTTTCGGGCGATATCGCATCTTAGCTTGATGTGAACGAGTTAAAATAGTTTAGTTTGTAAAAAAAAACATTGAATTCTTGAATGAATCGTCGTTTTGCAAAGCTGTATCGAAGGGAAAGTTGATAACCGAAAAACGAAATGTCCGGAGATTCAAACTATTCTGTCATCTCAGCTCGACATAAAAGTGTTCAAACTATGCATTTGGTCTCGAAGAACGGCATTCTTGTGTGAACGTCCTCTCGCACGACTGTATCGATCGAAACATCGATCTACGCCAAGAATTGATATATCCCGAGTTTCGACAGATTCTGTCATCCCAGCTAGACATGAACGTGTTAATTCTATGCAAATTGTCTCAAAAAACAAAATTTTTGCGTTAAATGACTTCTTGCACGACTCTATCAAACGGAACATAGATCGACGCCGAGACTCGAGATGTGCGGAGTTCCGAGCGAACCTGGCATCGTAGCTATATGTGTCCGAACCTTTCAATTCGCCCGGAACAACTAAATTCTTGCATTAATCGTCGTTTTCCACGGCTGTATCGAACGACAAATGAATCACCGAGAATCCAGATGTCTCGAGTTTCGAAAGATTCTGTCATCTCAGCTCGACGTAAAAGTGTAAAAACTACGCATTTTCTGTCGAACAATAAAATTCTTGCGTTAAACGACGTCTCGCCCGGCTCTATCGAACGAAACATCGATCCACACCGAGAATCGAGATGTCCGGAGTTCCGAGCAAACCTGGCATCGTAGCTTGACGGATGTGTCCGAACCTTTAAATTCGCCCGGAACAACTAAATTCTTGCATCAATCGTTGTTTTTCACGGCACTGTCGAACGACAAATAAATCACCGAGAATCCAGATGTCCCGAGTTTCGAAAGATTCTGTCATCTTAGCTCGACATAAAAGCGTTCGAACTATGCATTCCGTTTCGAAGAACGATATTATTGCGTTAAACGTCGTCTTGCACGTTTGTAACGAACCAAACATCGATCTACACCAAGAATCGAGATGTCCCGAGTTTCGAACGTTTCTGTCATCTTAGCTTGACGTAAAAGTGTAAAACCTACGCATTTTTTTGTCAAACAAGGGAATTCATGCGTTGAACGACGTCTCGCCCGGCTCTATCGAACGAAACATCGATCCACACCAACAATCGAGATGTCCGGAGTTCCGAGCAAATCTGGCATCATAGCTTGACTTATAAGCATCAGGATCGTTTATTTCGTCAGAAAACACGAAATCCTTGCACTATTCGTCGTCTTTCACGGCTATATCGCTCGAAAAACCAGTCACCGAAAATCGAGATGTATCGAGTTTTTAACGATTCTCGAATCGCAGCTCAACGTAAACGTGTTTAGACTATGCATTTTGTCTCGAAAAACGAGATTATTGCGTTGAACGTCGTCTTGCACGGTTGCAACGAACAAAACATTGATCTACACCAAGAATCGAGATGTCCCGAGTTTCGAACGATTCTGTAATCTCAGCTCGACGTATATGTGTTGAAATCATTAACTTCTCCCAGAAACATGAATTGTTCCCAGTTTAGGGCGATATCGCATCTAAGCTTGATGTGAATGTGTCGAAATAGTTAAGTTTGTAAAGAAACATAAAATTCTTGAATTAATCGTCGTTTTGCAAAGCTGTATCGAAGGAAAAGTCGATCACCGAAAAACGAGATGTCCAGAGTTTCAAACTATTCTGTCGCCTCAGCTCGACATAAAAGTGATCAAACTATGCATTTTGTCTCGAAGAACGGCATTCTTGTGTAAACGTCCTCTCGCACGACTGTATCAAACGAAACATCGATCTACACCAAGAATTGAGATATCCCGAGTTTTGACAGATTCTGTCATCCCAGCTAGACATAAGAGTGTTAATTCTATGCAAATTGTCTCAAAAAACGAAATTTTCGGGTTAAATGACGTCTCGCACGACTGTATCAAACGGAACATAGATCGACACCGAGACTCGAGATGTCCGGAGTTCCGAGCGAACCTGGCATCGTAGCTCTATGTTTCCGAACCTTTCAATTCGCCCGGAAAAACTTTATTCTTGCATTAATCGTCGTTTTTCACGGCTAAATCGAACGAAAATCAATCACCGAGAATCGAGATGTCCCGAGTTTTGAACGATTCTGTCATCTTAGCTCGACGTAAAAGTGTAAAAACTACGCATTTTTTTGTCGAACAACGAAATTCATGAGTTAAACGCCGTCTCGCCCGGCTGTATCGAACGAAACATCGATCCACACCAAGAATCGAGATTTCCGGAGATCCGAGCAAATCTGGCATCTTAACTTGACGTATATGAGTCGGTATCGTTCAATTCGTTCGGGAACTCAAAACTTTTGCACTAATCGTTTTTTTTTACTGCTGTATCGAAAGAAAAATCGATCACCGACCTAAGAGATGTGCGGAGTTTTAAACGATTCTGTCATCTAAGCTCGACATAAAAGTTTTCAAACTTCGCATTTTGTCTCGAAGAACGAGATTCTTGTGTGAAGGTCGTCTCGCACGACTGTATCGAACAAACTATCGATATACAACAAGAATCGAGATATCCCGAGTATCGACAGATTCTGTCATCTCAGCTTGAGATGAACGTGTTAAAACTATGCAAATCGTCTCAAAAAACGAAATTTTCAGGTTGAATGTCGTCTCGCACGACTGTATCAAACGGAACATAGATCGACACCGACACTCGATATGTCCGGAGTCCCGAGCAAACCTGGCATCGTAGCTTGACGGATGTGTCTGAACCTTCCGATTCGCCCGGAACAACTAAATTCTTGCATTAATCGTTGTTTTTCACGGCTGTGTCGAACGACAAATCAATCACCGAGAATCGAGATATCCCGAGTTTCGAAAGATTCTGTCACCTCAGCTCGACATAAAAGTGTTCAAACTATGCATTTCGTCTCGAAGAACGGCATTCTTGTGTAAACGTCCTCTCGCACGACTGTATCGAACGAAACATCGATCTACACCAAGAATTGATATATCCCGAGTTTCGACAGATTCTGTCATCCCAGCTAGACATGAACGTGTTAATTCTATGCAAATTGTCTCATAAAACGAAATTTTTGCGTTAAATAACTTCTCACACGACTGTATCAAACGGAACATAGATCGACACCGAGACTCGAGATGTGCGGAGTTCCGAGCGAACCTGGCATCGTAGCTATATGTGTCCGAACCTTTCAATTCGCCCGGAACAGCTTAATTCTTGCATTAATCGTCGTTTTTCACAGCTGTAACGGACGACAAATAAATCACCGAGAATCGAGATGTCCCGAGTTCCGAAAGATTCTGTCATCTCAGCTCGACGTAAAAGTGTAAAAACTACGCATTTTTTTGTCGAACAACGAAATTCATGAGTTAAACGCCGTCTCGCCCGGCTGTATCGAACGGAACATCGATCCACACCAAGAATCGAGATTTCCGGAGATCCGAGCAAATCTGGCATCTTAACTTGACGTATATGAGTCGGTATCGTTCAATTCGTTCAGGAACTCAAAACTTTTGCATTCATCGTTTTTTTTTACTGCTGTATCGAGAGAAAAATTTATCACCGACCTAAGAGATGTGCGGAGTTTTAAACGATTCTGTCATCTAAGCTCGACATAAAAGTTTTCAAACTTCGCATTTTGTCTCGAAGAACGAGATTCTCGTGTGAAGGTCGTCTCGCACGACTGTATCGAACAAACTATCGATATACAACAAGAATCGAGATATCCCGAGTATCGACAGATTCTGTCATCTCAGCTTGAGATAAACGTGTTAAAACTATGCAAATCGTCTCAAAAAACGAAATTTTCAGGTTGAATGTCGTCTCGCACGACTGTATCAAACGGAACATAGATCGACACCGACACTCGATATGTCCGGAGTTCCGAGCAAACCTGGCATCGTAGCTTGACGGATGTGTCCGAACCTTCCGATTCGCCCGGAACAACTAAATTCTTGCATCAATCGTTGTTTTTCACGGCTGTGTCGAACGACAAATCAATCACCGAGAATCGAGATGTCCCGAGTTTCGAAAGATTCTGTCATCTTAGCTCGACATAAAAGCGTTCGAACTATGCATTCCGTTTCGAAGAACGATATTATTGCGTTAAACGTCGTCTTGCACGTTTGTAACGAACTAAACATCGATCTACACCAAGAATCGAGATGTCCCGAGTTTCGAACGATTCTGTCATCTTAGCTTGACGTAAAAGTGTAAAACCTACGCATTTTTTGTCAAACAACGGAATTCATGCGTTGAACGACGTCTCGCCCGGCTCTATCGAACGAAACATCGATCCACACCAACAATCGAGATGTCCGGAGTTCCGAGCAAATCTGGCATCATAGCTTGACTTATAAGCATCAGGATCGTTTATTTCGTCAGGAAACACTAAATCCTTGCACTATTCGTCGTTTTTCACGGCTATATCGCTCGAAAAACCAGTCACCGAAAATCGAGATGTATCGAGTTTTTAAAGATTCTCGAATCGCAGCTCAACGTAAACGTGTTTAGACTATGCATTTTGTCTCGAAAAACGAGATTATTGCGTTGAACGTCGTCTTGCACGGTTGCAACGAACAAAACATTGATCTACTTCAAGAATCGAGATGTCCCGAGTTTCGAACGATTTTGTAATGTCAGCTCGACGTATATGTGTTGAAGTCATTTAATTCTCCCGGAAACACGAATTTTTTGCATTGAACGACGCTCCGCACGGCTCTATCTAACGAAACATCGATCTACAGCGAGAAACGAGATGTCTTTAGTTTCGGGCGGTCTGGCATCTCAGCTTAACGTGAACGTGTCAAATTTATTCAGTTTGTACGGAAAGACGCAATTCTTGAATCAATCGTCGTTTCGCACGACCGTATCAAACGAAAAATCGATAACCGAGACAGGAGATATCCGGAGTTACAGACGAATCTGTCATCTTAACTCGACATAAAAGTGTTCAAACTATGCATTTTTGTCGAATACCAAAATTTTTGCGTTGAACGTTGTCTCGCCCGGCTGTATCGAACGAAACATCGATCCCCACCGAGAATCGACATATCCTCCGTTCCGGACGATTCACGTATTCCAGCTCATCGTAAACGCATCAAAATCGTTAAATTTGCCGAGAAACACGAATTTCTGGCATTTATCATAGTATTGCACGGCTGTATCGAATGAAAAATCGATAACCGAGAACCGAAATTTTCCGAGTTTTGAAAGATTCTCGCGTCGCAGCTCAACGTAAACGTGTAAAGACTGTGCATTTTGTCTCGAGGAACGGGATTCTTGCGTTAATCAACGTCTCGCACGGTTGTATCAAACGAAACATCGATCTGCACCGAGAAACGAGATGTTCCCAGTTTTGGGCGATTCTGTAATCTCAGCTCGACGTATATGTGTTGAAATCATTGAATCCTTCCGAAAACATAAATTTCTCGCATCAAAGGACGCTTTGCACGGCCTCATCCAACGGAACATCGATCTACAGCGAGAAACGAGATGTCTTTAGTTTCGGGCGATATCGCATCTTAGCTTGATGTGAACGAGTTAAAATAGTTTAGTTTGTAAAAAAAAACATTGAATTCTTGAATGAATCGTCGTTTTGCAAAGCTGTATCGAAGGGAAAGTCGATAACCGAAAAACGAAATGTCCGGAGATTCAAACTATTCTGTCATCTCAGCTCGACATAAAAGTGTTCAAACTATGCATTTCGTCTCGAAGAACGGCATTCTTGTGTAAACGTCCTCTCGCACGACTGTATCGAACGAAACATCGATCTACACCAAGAATTGATATATCCCGAGTTTCGACAGATTCTGTCATCCCAGCTAGACATGAACGTGTTAATTCTATGCAAATTGTCTCATAAAACGAAATTTTTGCGTTAAATAACTTCTCACACGACTGTATCAAACGGAACATAGATCGACACCGAGACTCGAGATGTGCGGAGTTCCGAGCGAACCTGGCATCGTAGCTATATGTGTCCGAACCTTTCAATTCGCCCGGAACAGCTTAATTCTTGCATTAATCGTCGTTTTTCACAGCTGTAACGGACGACAAATAAATCACCGAGAATCGAGATGTCCCGAGTTCCGAAAGATTCTGTCATCTCAGCTCGACGTAAAAGTGTAAAAACTACGCATTTTCTGTCGAACAATGAAATTCTTGCGTTAAACGACGTCTCGCCCGGCTCTATCGAACGAAACATCGATCCACACCGAGAATCGAGATGTCCGGAGTTCCGAGCATATCTGGCACCATAGCTTGTTTTATATGTATCAGGATCGTTCATTTCGTCCGGAAACACTGAATCCTTGCATTATCCGTCGGTTTTCACGGCTGTATCGCTCGGAAAACCAATCACCGAGAATCGAGATGTATCGAGATTCGAACGATTCTCGATTCGCAGCTCAACGTAAACGTGTTTAGACTATGCGTTTTGTCTCGAAAAACAAGATTATTGCGTTGAACGTCGTCTTGCACGGTTGCAACGAACAAAACATTGATCTACTTCAAGAATCGAGATGTCCCGAGTTTCGAACGATTTCGTAATGTCAGCTCGACGTATATGTGTTGAAGTCATTTAATTCTCCCGGAAACACGAATTTTTTGCATTGAACGACGCTCCGCACGGCTCTATGTAACGAAACATCGATCTACAGCGAGAAACGAGATGTCTTTAGTTTCGGGCGGTCTGGCATCTCAGCTTAACGTGAACGTGTCAAATTTATTCAGTTTGTACGGAAAGACGCAATTCTTGAATCAATCGTCGTTTCGCACGACCGTATCAAACGAAAAATCGATAACCGAGACAGGAGATATCCGGAGTTACAGACGAATCTGTCATCTTAGCTCGACATAAAAGTGTTCAAACTATGCATTTTTGTCGAATACCAAAATTTTTGCGTTGAACGTTGTCTCGCCCGGCTGTATCGAACGAAACATCGATCCCCACCGAGAATCGACATATCCACCGTTCCGGACGATTCACGTATCCCAGCTCATCGTAAACGCATCAAAATCGTTAAATTTGCCGAGAAACACGAAGATCTGGCATTTATCATAGTATTGCACGGCTGTATCGAATGAAAAATCGATAACCGAGAACCGAAATTTCCCGAGTTTTGAAAGATTCTCGCATCGCAGCTCAACGTAAACGTGTGAAGACCGGGCATTTTGTCTCGAGAAACGGGATTCTTGCGTTAATCAACGTCTCGCACGGTTGTATCGAACGAAACATCGATCTGCACCGAGAAACGAGATGTTCCCAGTTTAGGGCGATTCTGTAATCTTAGCTCGACGTCTATGTGTTAAACCATTGAATCCTTCCGAAGAAACGAATTTCTTGCATCGAACGACGCTTTGCACGGCCTCATCACACGAAACATCGATCTACAGCGAGAAACGAGATGTCTCCAGTTTCGGGCGAAATCGCATCTTAGCTTGATGTGAACGTGTCAAAATAGTTCAGTTTTTAAAGAAACATTGAATTCTTGAATGAATCGTCGTTTCGCAAAGCTGTATCGAAGGAAAAGTCGATCACCGAAAAACGAGATGTCCGGAGTTTCAAACTATTCTGTCATCTCAGCTCGACATAAAAGTGTTCAAACTATGCATTTTGTCCCGAAGACCGGCATTCTTGTGTGAACGTCCTCTCGCACGACTGTATCGAACGAAACATCGATCTACACCAAGAATTGAGATATCCCGAGTTTTGACAGATTCTGTCATCCCAGCTAGACATGAACGTGTTAATTCTATGCAAATTGTCTCAAAAAACAAAATTTCTGCGTTAAATGACTTCTTGCACGACTTTATCAAACGGAACATAGATCGACGCCGAGACTCGAGATGTGCGGAGTTCCGAGCGAACCTGGCATCGTAGCTATATGTGTCCGAACCTTTCAATTCGCCCGGAACAACTAAATTCTTGCATTAATCGTCGTTTTCCACGGCTGTATCGAACGACAAATAAATCACCGAGGATCCAGATGTCTCGAGTTTCGAAAGATTCTGTCATCTTAGCTCGACATAAAAGCGTTCGAACTATGCATTTTGTCGTCTTGCACGTTTGTAACGAACAAAACATCGATCTACACCAAGAATGGAGATGTCCCGAGTTTCCGAACGATTCTGTCATCTTAGCTCGACCTAAAAGTGTAAAAACTACGCATTTTTTGTCGAAAAACGGAATTCTTGCGTTAAACGACGTCTCGCCCGGCTCTATCGAACGAAACATCGATCCACACCAAGAATCGAGATGTCCGGAGTTCCGAGCAAATCTGGCATCGTAGCTCGACTTATATGTATCAGGATTGTTCATTTCGTCAGGAAACACTGAATCCTTGCACTATCCGTCGTTTTTCACAGCTGTATCGCTCGAAAATCCAATCACCGAGAATCGAGATGTATTGAGTTTCGAACGATTCTCGAATCGCAGCTTAACGTAAACGTGTTTAAACTATGCATTTTGTCTCGAAAAACGAGATTATTGCGTTAAACGTCGTCTTGCACGGTTGTAACGAACTAAACATCGATCTACACCAACAATCGAGATGTCCCGAGTTTCGAACGATTCTGTAATCTCAGCTCGACGTATATGTGTTGAGATTATTTATCTCTCCCGAAAACACGAATTTTCTGCATTGAACGACGCTTCGCACGGCTCTATCTAACGAAACATCTATCTACAGCGAGAAACGAGATGTCTCTAGTTTCGGGCGATCTGGCATCTCAGCTTAACGTAAAAGTGTCGAATTTGTTCAGTTTGTACGAAAACACGAAATTCTTGAATCAATCGTCGTTTCGCACGACCGTATCAAACGAAAAATCAATAACCGAGACTGGAGATATCCGGAGTTACAGACGAATCTGTCATTTTAGCTCGACATAAAAGTGTCAAAACTATGCATTTTTGTCGGATAAAAAAATCTTTGCGTTAAACGTGGTCTCACCCAGCTGTATCGAACGAAACATCGATCCACACCGAGAATCAAGATATCCCCCGTTTCAGATGATTTACGTATCCGAGCTCAACGTAAACGCATCAGAATCGTAAAATTTGCCGAGAAACACGGAGTTCTGGCATTTATCATAGTTTTTCACGGCTGTATCGAATGAAAAATCGATAACCGAGAACCGAAATTTCCCGAGTTTTGAAAGATTCTCGCGTCGCAGCTCAACGTAAACGTGTAAAGACTGTGCATTATGTCTCGAGAAACGGGATTCTTGCGTTAATCAACGTCTCGCACGGTTGTATCAAACGAAACATCGATCTGCACCGAGAAACGAGATGTTCCCAGTTTTGGGCGATTTTGTAATCTTAGCTCGACGTATATGTGTTGAAATCATTGAATCCTTCCGAAAACATAAATTTCTTGCATCAAAGGACGCTTTGCACGGCCTCATCCAACGGAACATCGATCTACAGCGAGAAACGAGATGTCTTTAGTTTCGGGCGATATCGCATCTTAGCTTGATGTGAACGAGTTAAAATAGTTTAGTTTGTAAAAAAAAACATTGAATTCTTGAATGAATCGTCGTTTTGCAAAGCTGTATCGAAGGGAAAGTTGATAACCGAAAAACGAAATGTCCGGAGATTCAAACTATTCTGTCATCTCAGCTCGACATAAAAGTGTTCAAACTATGCATTTTGTCTCGAAGAACGGCATTCTTGTGTGAACGTCCTCTCGCATGACTGTATCGAACGAAACATCGATCTACACTAAGAATTGATATATCCCGAGTTTCGACAGATTCTGTCATCCCAGCTAGACATGAACGTGTTAATTCTATGCAAATTGTCTTAAAAAACGAAATTTTTGCGTTAAATGACTTCTCACACGACTGTATCAAACGGAACATAGATCGACACCGAGACTCGAGATGTGCGGAGTTCCGAGCGAACCTGGCATCGTAGCTATATGTGTCCGAACCTTTCAATTCGCCCGGAAAAGCTTAATTCTTGCATTAATCGTCGTTTTTCACAGCTGTAACGAACGACAAATAAATCACCGAGAATCGAGATGTCCCGAGTTTCGAAAGATTCTGTCATCTCAGCTCGACGTAAAAGTGTAAAAACTACGCATTTTCTGTCGAACAATGAAATTCTTGGGTTAAACGACGTCTCGCCCGGCTCTATCGAACGAAACATCGATCCACACCGAGAATCGAGATGACCGGAGTTTCGAGCATATCTGGCACCATAGCTTGACTTATATGTATCAGGATCGTTCATTTCGTCCGGAAACACTAAATCCTTGCATTATCCGTCGGTTTTCACGGCTGTATCGCTCGGAAAACCAATCACCGAGAATCGAGATGTATCGAGATTCGAACGATTCTCGATTCGCAGCTCAACGTAAACGTGTTTAGACTATGCGTTTTGTCTCGAAAAACAAGATTATTGCGTTGAACGTCGTCTTGCACGGTTGCAACGAACAAAACATTGATCTACTTCAAGAATCGAGATGTGCCGAGTTTCGAACGATTTTGTAATGTCAGCTCGACGTATATGTGTTGAAGTCATTTAATTCTCCCGGAAACACGAATTTCTTGCATTGAACGACGCTCCGCACGGCTCTATGTAACGAAACATCGATCTACAGCGAGAAACGAGATGTCTTTAGTTTCGGGCGGTCTGGCATCTCAGCTTAACGTGAACGTGTCAAATTTATTCAGTTTGTACGGAAAGACGCAATTCTTGAATCAATCGTCGTTTCGCACGACCGTATCAAACGAAAAATCGATAACCGAGACAGGAGATATCCGGAGTTACAGACGAATCTGTCATCTTAGCTCGACATAAAAGTGTTCAAACTATGCATTTTTGTCGAATACCAAAATTTTTGCGTTGAACGTTGTCTCGCCCGGCTGTATCGAACGAAACATCGATCCCCACCGAGAATCGACATATCCTCCGTTCCGGACGATTCACGTATCCCAGCTCATCGTAAACGCATCAAAATCGTTAAATTTGCCGAGAAACACGAAGTTCCGGCATTTATCATAGTATTGCACGGCTGTATCGAATGAAAAATCGATAACCGGGAACCGAAATTTCCCGAGTTTTGAAAGATTCTCGCATCGCAGCTCAACGTAAACGTGTAAAGACTGGGCATTTTGTCTCGAGAAACGGGATTCTTGCGTTAATCAACGTCTCGCACGGTTGTATCGAACGAAACATCGATCTGCACCGAGAAACGAGATGTTCCCAGTTTAGGGCGATTCTGTAATCTTAGCTCGACGTCTATGTGTTAAAATCATTGAATCCTTCCGAAAACATAAATTTCTTGCATGAAAGGACGCTTTGCACGGCCACATCCAACGAAACATCGATCTACAGCGAGAAACGAGATGTCTCCAGTTTCGGGCGATATCGCATCTTAGCTTGATGTGAACGAGTGAAAATAGTTCAGTTTGCAAAGAAACATTGAATTCTTGAATTAATCGTCGTTTTGCAAAGCTGTATCGAAGGGAAAGTCGATAACCGAAAAACGAAATGTCCGGAGATTCAAACTATTCTGTCATCTCAGCTCGACATAAAAGTGTTCAAACTATGCATTTGGTCTCGAAGAACGGCATTCTTGTGTGAACGTCCTCTCGCTCGACTGTATCGAACGAAACTTCGATCTACGCCAAGAATTGATATATCCCGAGTTTCGACAAATTCTGTCATCCCAGGTAGACATGAACGTGTTAATTCTATGCAAATTGTCTCAAAAAACAAAATTTCTGCGTTACATGACTTCTTGCACGACTTTATCAAACGGAACATAGATCGACGCCGAGACTCGAGATGTGCGGAGTTCCGAGCGAACCTGGCATCGTAGCTATATGTGTCCGAACCTTTCAATTCGCCCGGAACAACTAAATTCTTGCATTAATCGTCGTTTTCCACGGCTGTATCGAACGACAAATAAATCACCGAGAATCCAGATGTCTCGAGTTTCGAAAGATTCTGTCATCTTAGCTCGACATAAAAGCGTTCGAACTATGCATTTTGTCGTCTTGCACGTTTGTAACGAACAAAACATCGATATACACCAAGAATGGAGATGTCCCGAGTTTCCGAACGATTCTGTCATCTTAGCTCGACCTAAAAGTGTAAAAACTACGCATTTTTTGTCGAAAAATGGAATTCTTGCGTTAAACGACGTCTCGCCCGGCTCTATCGAACGAAACATCGATCCACACCAAGAATCGAGATGTCCGGAGTTCCGAGCAAATCTGGCATCGTAGCTCGACTTATATGTATCAGGATTGTTCATTTCGTCAGGAAACACTGAATCCTTGCACTATCCGTCGTTTTTCACAGCTGTATCGCTCGAAAATCCAATCACCGAGAATCGAGATGTATTGAGTTTCGAACGATTCTCGAATCGCAGCTTAACGTAAACGTGTTTAAACTATGCATTTTGTCTCGAAAAACGAGATTATTGCGTTAAACGTCGTCTTGCACGGTTGTAACGAACTAAACATCGATCTACACCAACAATCGAGATGTCCCGAGTTTCGAACGATTCTGTAATCTCAGCTCGACGTATATGTGTTGAGATTATTTATCTCTCCCGAAAACACGAATTTTCTGCATTGAACGACGCTTCGCACGGCTCTATCTAACGAAACATCTATCTACAGCGAGAAACGAGATGTCTCTAGTTTCGGGCGATCTGGCATCTCAGCTTAACGTAAAAGTGTCGAATTTGTTCAGTTTGTACGGAAACACGAAATTCTTGAATCAATCGTCGTTTCGCACGACCGTATCAAACGAAAAATCAATAACCGAGACTGGAGATATCCGGAGTTACAGACGAATCTGTCATTTTAGCTCGACATAAAAGTGTAAAAACTATGCATTTTTGTCGGATAAAAAAATCTTTGCGTCAAACGTGGTCTCACCCAGCTGTATCGAACGAAACATCGATCCACACCGAGAATCAAGATATACCCCGTTTCAGATGATCTACGTATCCGAGCTCAACGTAAACGCATCAGAATCGTAAAATTTGCCGAGAAACACGAAGTTCTGGCATTTATCATAGTTTTTCACGGCTGTATCGAATGAAAAATCGATAACCGAGAACCGAAATTTCCCGAGTTTTGAAAGATTCTCGCGTCGCAGCTCAACGTAAACGTGTAAAGACTGTGCATTTTGTCTCGAGAAACGGGATTCTTGCGTTAATCAACGTCTCGCACGGTTGTATCAAACGAAACATCGATCTGCACCGAGAAACAAGATGTTCCCAGTTTTGGGCGATTCTGTAATCTTAGCTCGACGTATATGTGTTGAAATCATTGAATCCTTCCGAAAACATAAATTTCTTGCATCAAAGGACGCTTTGCACGGCCTCATCGAACGGAACATCGATTCACAGCGAGAAACGAGATGTCTTTAGTTTCGGGCGATATCGCATCTTAGCTTGATGTGAACGAGTCAAAATAGTTCAGTTTGCAAAGAAACATTGAATTCTTGAATTAATCGTCGTTTTGCAAAGCTGTATCGAAGGGAAAGTCGATAACCGAAAAACGAATTGTCCGGAGATTCAAACTATTCTGTCATCTCAGCTCGACATAAAAGTGTTCAAACTATGCATTTGGTCTCGAAGAACGGCATTCTTGTGTGAACGTCCTCTCGCACGACTGTATCGATCGAAACATCGATCTACGCCAAGAATTGATATATCCCGAGTTTCGACAGATTCTGTCATCCCAGCTAGACATGAACGTGTTAATTCTATGCAAATTGTCTCAAAAAACAAAATTTTTGCGTTAAATGACTTCTTGCACGACTCTATCAAACGGAACATAGATCGACGCCGAGACTCGAGATGTGCGGAGTTCCGAGCGAACCTGGCATCGTAGCTATATGTGTCCGAACCTTTCAATTCGCCCGGAACAACTAAATTCTTGCATTAATCGTCGTTTTCCACGGCTGTATCGAACGACAAATGAATCACCGAGAATCCAGATGTCTCGAGTTTCGAAAGATTCTGTCATCTCAGCTCGACGTAAAAGTGTAAAAACTACGCATTTTCTGTCGAACAATAAAATTCTTGCGTTAAACGACGTCTCGCCCGGCTCTATCGAACGAAACATCGATCCACACCGAGAATCGAGATGTCCGGAGTTCCGAGCAAACCTGGCATCGTAGCTTGACGGATGTGTCCGAACCTTTAAATTCGCCCGGAACAACTAAATTCTTGCATCAATCGTTGTTTTTCACGGCTGTGTCGAACGACAAATAAATCACCGAGAATCCAGATGTCCCGAGTTTCGAAAGATTCTGTCATCTTAGCTCGACATAAAAGCGTTCGAACTATGCATTCCGTTTCGAAGAACGATATTATTGCGTTAAACGTCGTCTTGCACGTTTGTAACGAACCAAACATCGATCTACACCAAGAATCGAGATGTCCCGAGTTTCGAACGTTTCTGTCATCTTAGCTTGACGTAAAAGTGTAAAACCTACGCATTTTTTTGTCAAACAAGGGAATTCATGCGTTGAACGACGTCTCGCCCGGCTCTATCGAACGAAACATCGATCCACACCAACAATCGAGATGTCCGGAGTTCCGAGCAAATCTGGCATCATAGCTTGACTTATAAGCATCAGGATCGTTTATTTCGTCAGAAAACACGAAATCCTTGCACTATTCGTCGTCTTTCACGGCTATATCGCTCGAAAAACCAGTCACCGAAAATCGAGATGTATCGAGTTTTTAACGATTCTCGAATCGCAGCTCAACGTAAACGTGTTTAGACTATGCATTTTGTCTCGAAAAACGAGATTATTGCGTTGAACGTCGTCTTGCACGGTTGCAACGAACAAAACATTGATCTACACCAAGAATCGAGATGTCCCGAGTTTCGAACGATTCTGTAATCTCAGCTCGACGTATATGTGTTGAAATCATTAACTTCTCCCAGAAACATGAATTGTTCCCAGTTTAGGGCGATATCGCATCTAAGCTTGATGTGAATGTGTCGAAATAGTTAAGTTTGTAAAGAAACATAAAATTCTTGAATTAATCGTCGTTTTGCAAAGCTGTATCGAAGGAAAAGTCGATCACCGAAAAACGAGATGTCCAGAGTTTCAAACTATTCTGTCGCCTCAGCTCGACATAAAAGTGATCAAACTATGCATTTTGTCTCGAAGAACGGCATTCTTGTGTAAACGTCCTCTCGCACGACTGT
Organism: Tromatobia lineatoria; assembly: GCA_949699805.1. Taxonomy (NCBI): domain Eukaryota; kingdom Metazoa; phylum Arthropoda; class Insecta; order Hymenoptera; family Ichneumonidae; genus Tromatobia; species Tromatobia lineatoria. The sequence continues at coordinate 19,196,428 of OX453038.1, read as the reverse complement.
ATCAAACGAAACATCGATCTACACCAAGAATTGAGATATCCCGAGTTTTGACAGATTCTGTCATCCCAGCTAGACATAAGAGTGTTAATTCTATGCAAATTGTCTCAAAAAACGAAATTTTCGGGTTAAATGACGTCTCGCACGACTGTATCAAACGGAACATAGATCGACACCGAGACTCGAGATGTCCGGAGTTCCGAGCGAACCTGGCATCGTAGCTCTATGTTTCCGAACCTTTCAATTCGCCCGGAAAAACTTTATTCTTGCATTAATCGTCGTTTTTCACGGCTAAATCGAACGAAAATCAATCACCGAGAATCGAGATGTCCCGAGTTTTGAACGATTCTGTCATCTTAGCTCGACGTAAAAGTGTAAAAACTACGCATTTTTTTGTCGAACAACGAAATTCATGAGTTAAACGCCGTCTCGCCCGGCTGTATCGAACGAAACATCGATCCACACCAAGAATCGAGATTTCCGGAGATCCGAGCAAATCTGGCATCTTAACTTGACGTATATGAGTCGGTATCGTTCAATTCGTTCGGGAACTCAAAACTTTTGCACTAATCGTTTTTTTTTACTGCTGTATCGAAAGAAAAATCGATCACCGACCTAAGAGATGTGCGGAGTTTTAAACGATTCTGTCATCTAAGCTCGACATAAAAGTTTTCAAACTTCGCATTTTGTCTCGAAGAACGAGATTCTTGTGTGAAGGTCGTCTCGCACGACTGTATCGAACAAACTATCGATATACAACAAGAATCGAGATATCCCGAGTATCGACAGATTCTGTCATCTCAGCTTGAGATGAACGTGTTAAAACTATGCAAATCGTCTCAAAAAACGAAATTTTCAGGTTGAATGTCGTCTCGCACGACTGTATCAAACGGAACATAGATCGACACCGACACTCGATATGTCCGGAGTCCCGAGCAAACCTGGCATCGTAGCTTGACGGATGTGTCTGAACCTTCCGATTCGCCCGGAACAACTAAATTCTTGCATTAATCGTTGTTTTTCACGGCTGTGTCGAACGACAAATCAATCACCGAGAATCGAGATATCCCGAGTTTCGAAAGATTCTGTCACCTCAGCTCGACATAAAAGTGTTCAAACTATGCATTTCGTCTCGAAGAACGGCATTCTTGTGTAAACGTCCTCTCGCACGACTGTATCGAACGAAACATCGATCTACACCAAGAATTGATATATCCCGAGTTTCGACAGATTCTGTCATCCCAGCTAGACATGAACGTGTTAATTCTATGCAAATTGTCTCATAAAACGAAATTTTTGCGTTAAATAACTTCTCACACGACTGTATCAAACGGAACATAGATCGACACCGAGACTCGAGATGTGCGGAGTTCCGAGCGAACCTGGCATCGTAGCTATATGTGTCCGAACCTTTCAATTCGCCCGGAACAGCTTAATTCTTGCATTAATCGTCGTTTTTCACAGCTGTAACGGACGACAAATAAATCACCGAGAATCGAGATGTCCCGAGTTCCGAAAGATTCTGTCATCTCAGCTCGACGTAAAAGTGTAAAAACTACGCATTTTTTTGTCGAACAACGAAATTCATGAGTTAAACGCCGTCTCGCCCGGCTGTATCGAACGGAACATCGATCCACACCAAGAATCGAGATTTCCGGAGATCCGAGCAAATCTGGCATCTTAACTTGACGTATATGAGTCGGTATCGTTCAATTCGTTCAGGAACTCAAAACTTTTGCATTCATCGTTTTTTTTTACTGCTGTATCGAGAGAAAAATTTATCACCGACCTAAGAGATGTGCGGAGTTTTAAACGATTCTGTCATCTAAGCTCGACATAAAAGTTTTCAAACTTCGCATTTTGTCTCGAAGAACGAGATTCTCGTGTGAAGGTCGTCTCGCACGACTGTATCGAACAAACTATCGATATACAACAAGAATCGAGATATCCCGAGTATCGACAGATTCTGTCATCTCAGCTTGAGATAAACGTGTTAAAACTATGCAAATCGTCTCAAAAAACGAAATTTTCAGGTTGAATGTCGTCTCGCACGACTGTATCAAACGGAACATAGATCGACACCGACACTCGATATGTCCGGAGTTCCGAGCAAACCTGGCATCGTAGCTTGACGGATGTGTCCGAACCTTCCGATTCGCCCGGAACAACTAAATTCTTGCATCAATCGTTGTTTTTCACGGCTGTGTCGAACGACAAATCAATCACCGAGAATCGAGATGTCCCGAGTTTCGAAAGATTCTGTCATCTTAGCTCGACATAAAAGCGTTCGAACTATGCATTCCGTTTCGAAGAACGATATTATTGCGTTAAACGTCGTCTTGCACGTTTGTAACGAACTAAACATCGATCTACACCAAGAATCGAGATGTCCCGAGTTTCGAACGATTCTGTCATCTTAGCTTGACGTAAAAGTGTAAAACCTACGCATTTTTTGTCAAACAACGGAATTCATGCGTTGAACGACGTCTCGCCCGGCTCTATCGAACGAAACATCGATCCACACCAACAATCGAGATGTCCGGAGTTCCGAGCAAATCTGGCATCATAGCTTGACTTATAAGCATCAGGATCGTTTATTTCGTCAGGAAACACTAAATCCTTGCACTATTCGTCGTTTTTCACGGCTATATCGCTCGAAAAACCAGTCACCGAAAATCGAGATGTATCGAGTTTTTAAAGATTCTCGAATCGCAGCTCAACGTAAACGTGTTTAGACTATGCATTTTGTCTCGAAAAACGAGATTATTGCGTTGAACGTCGTCTTGCACGGTTGCAACGAACAAAACATTGATCTACTTCAAGAATCGAGATGTCCCGAGTTTCGAACGATTTTGTAATGTCAGCTCGACGTATATGTGTTGAAGTCATTTAATTCTCCCGGAAACACGAATTTTTTGCATTGAACGACGCTCCGCACGGCTCTATCTAACGAAACATCGATCTACAGCGAGAAACGAGATGTCTTTAGTTTCGGGCGGTCTGGCATCTCAGCTTAACGTGAACGTGTCAAATTTATTCAGTTTGTACGGAAAGACGCAATTCTTGAATCAATCGTCGTTTCGCACGACCGTATCAAACGAAAAATCGATAACCGAGACAGGAGATATCCGGAGTTACAGACGAATCTGTCATCTTAACTCGACATAAAAGTGTTCAAACTATGCATTTTTGTCGAATACCAAAATTTTTGCGTTGAACGTTGTCTCGCCCGGCTGTATCGAACGAAACATCGATCCCCACCGAGAATCGACATATCCTCCGTTCCGGACGATTCACGTATTCCAGCTCATCGTAAACGCATCAAAATCGTTAAATTTGCCGAGAAACACGAATTTCTGGCATTTATCATAGTATTGCACGGCTGTATCGAATGAAAAATCGATAACCGAGAACCGAAATTTTCCGAGTTTTGAAAGATTCTCGCGTCGCAGCTCAACGTAAACGTGTAAAGACTGTGCATTTTGTCTCGAGGAACGGGATTCTTGCGTTAATCAACGTCTCGCACGGTTGTATCAAACGAAACATCGATCTGCACCGAGAAACGAGATGTTCCCAGTTTTGGGCGATTCTGTAATCTCAGCTCGACGTATATGTGTTGAAATCATTGAATCCTTCCGAAAACATAAATTTCTCGCATCAAAGGACGCTTTGCACGGCCTCATCCAACGGAACATCGATCTACAGCGAGAAACGAGATGTCTTTAGTTTCGGGCGATATCGCATCTTAGCTTGATGTGAACGAGTTAAAATAGTTTAGTTTGTAAAAAAAAACATTGAATTCTTGAATGAATCGTCGTTTTGCAAAGCTGTATCGAAGGGAAAGTCGATAACCGAAAAACGAAATGTCCGGAGATTCAAACTATTCTGTCATCTCAGCTCGACATAAAAGTGTTCAAACTATGCATTTCGTCTCGAAGAACGGCATTCTTGTGTAAACGTCCTCTCGCACGACTGTATCGAACGAAACATCGATCTACACCAAGAATTGATATATCCCGAGTTTCGACAGATTCTGTCATCCCAGCTAGACATGAACGTGTTAATTCTATGCAAATTGTCTCATAAAACGAAATTTTTGCGTTAAATAACTTCTCACACGACTGTATCAAACGGAACATAGATCGACACCGAGACTCGAGATGTGCGGAGTTCCGAGCGAACCTGGCATCGTAGCTATATGTGTCCGAACCTTTCAATTCGCCCGGAACAGCTTAATTCTTGCATTAATCGTCGTTTTTCACAGCTGTAACGGACGACAAATAAATCACCGAGAATCGAGATGTCCCGAGTTCCGAAAGATTCTGTCATCTCAGCTCGACGTAAAAGTGTAAAAACTACGCATTTTCTGTCGAACAATGAAATTCTTGCGTTAAACGACGTCTCGCCCGGCTCTATCGAACGAAACATCGATCCACACCGAGAATCGAGATGTCCGGAGTTCCGAGCATATCTGGCACCATAGCTTGTTTTATATGTATCAGGATCGTTCATTTCGTCCGGAAACACTGAATCCTTGCATTATCCGTCGGTTTTCACGGCTGTATCGCTCGGAAAACCAATCACCGAGAATCGAGATGTATCGAGATTCGAACGATTCTCGATTCGCAGCTCAACGTAAACGTGTTTAGACTATGCGTTTTGTCTCGAAAAACAAGATTATTGCGTTGAACGTCGTCTTGCACGGTTGCAACGAACAAAACATTGATCTACTTCAAGAATCGAGATGTCCCGAGTTTCGAACGATTTCGTAATGTCAGCTCGACGTATATGTGTTGAAGTCATTTAATTCTCCCGGAAACACGAATTTTTTGCATTGAACGACGCTCCGCACGGCTCTATGTAACGAAACATCGATCTACAGCGAGAAACGAGATGTCTTTAGTTTCGGGCGGTCTGGCATCTCAGCTTAACGTGAACGTGTCAAATTTATTCAGTTTGTACGGAAAGACGCAATTCTTGAATCAATCGTCGTTTCGCACGACCGTATCAAACGAAAAATCGATAACCGAGACAGGAGATATCCGGAGTTACAGACGAATCTGTCATCTTAGCTCGACATAAAAGTGTTCAAACTATGCATTTTTGTCGAATACCAAAATTTTTGCGTTGAACGTTGTCTCGCCCGGCTGTATCGAACGAAACATCGATCCCCACCGAGAATCGACATATCCACCGTTCCGGACGATTCACGTATCCCAGCTCATCGTAAACGCATCAAAATCGTTAAATTTGCCGAGAAACACGAAGATCTGGCATTTATCATAGTATTGCACGGCTGTATCGAATGAAAAATCGATAACCGAGAACCGAAATTTCCCGAGTTTTGAAAGATTCTCGCATCGCAGCTCAACGTAAACGTGTGAAGACCGGGCATTTTGTCTCGAGAAACGGGATTCTTGCGTTAATCAACGTCTCGCACGGTTGTATCGAACGAAACATCGATCTGCACCGAGAAACGAGATGTTCCCAGTTTAGGGCGATTCTGTAATCTTAGCTCGACGTCTATGTGTTAAACCATTGAATCCTTCCGAAGAAACGAATTTCTTGCATCGAACGACGCTTTGCACGGCCTCATCACACGAAACATCGATCTACAGCGAGAAACGAGATGTCTCCAGTTTCGGGCGATATCGCATCTTAGCTTGATGTGAACGTGTCAAAATAGTTCAGTTTTTAAAGAAACATTGAATTCTTGAATGAATCGTCGTTTCGCAAAGCTGTATCGAAGGAAAAGTCGATCACCGAAAAACGAGATGTCCGGAGTTTCAAACTATTCTGTCATCTCAGCTCGCCATAAAAGTGTTCAAACTATGCATTTTGTCCCGAAGACCGGCATTCTTGTGGGAACGTCCTCTCGCACGACTGTATCGAACGAAACATCGATCTACACCAAGAATTGAGATATCCCGAGTTTTGACAGATTCTGTCATCCCAGCTAGACATGAACGTGTTAATTCTATGCAAATTGTCTCAAAAAACAAAATTTCTGCGTTAAATGACTTCTTGCACGACTTTATCAAACGGAACATAGATCGACGCCGAGACTCGAGATGTGCGGAGTTCCGAGCGAACCTGGCATCGTAGCTATATGTGTCCGAACCTTTTAATTCGCCCGGAACAACTAAATTCTTGCATTAATCGTCGTTTTCCACGGCTGTATCGAACGACAAATAAATCACCGAGGATCCAGATGTCTCGAGTTTCGAAAGATTCTGTCATCTTAGCTCGACATAAAAGCGTTCGAACTATGCATTTTGTCGTCTTGCACGTTTGTAACGAACAAAACATCGATCTACACCAAGAATGGAGATGTCCCGAGTTTCCGAACGATTCTGTCATCTTAGCTCGACCTAAAAGTGTAAAAACTACGCATTTTTTGTCGAAAAACGGAATTCTTGCGTTAAACGACGTCTCGCCCGGCTCTATCGAACGAAACATCGATCCACACCAAGAATCGAGATGTCCGGAGTTCCGAGCAAATCTGGCATCGTAGCTCGACTTATATGTATCAGGATTGTTCATTTCGTCAGGAAACACTGAATCCTTGCACTATCCGCCGTTTTTCACAGCTGTATCGCTCGAAAATCCAATCACCGAGAATCGAGATGTATTGAGTTTCGAACGATTCTCGAATCGCAGCTTAACGTAAACGTGTTTAAACTATGCATTTTGTCTCGAAAAACGAGATTATTGCGTTAAACGTCGTCTTGCACGGTTGTAACGAACTAAACATCGATCTACACCAACAATCGAGATGTCCCGAGTTTCGAACGATTCTGTAATCTCAGCTCGACGTATATGTGTTGAGATTATTTATCTCTCCCGAAAACACGAATTTTCTGCATTGAACGACGCTTCGCACGGCTCTATCTAACGAAACATCTATCTACAGCGAGAAACGAGATGTCTCTAGTTTCGGGCGATCTGGCATCTCAGCTTAACGTAAAAGTGTCGAATTTGTTCAGTTTGTACGGAAACACGAAATTCTTGAATCAATCGTCGTTTCGCACGACCGTATCAAACGAAAAATCAATAACCGAGACTGGAGATATCCGGAGTTACAGACGAATCTGTCATTTTAGCTCGACATAAAAGTGTAAAAACTATGCATTTTTGTCGGATAAAAAAATCTTTGCGTTAAACGTGGTCTCACCTAGCTGTATCGAACGAAACATCGATCCACACCGAAAATCAAGATATCCCCCGTTTCAGATGATTTACGTATCCGAGCTCAACGTAAACGCATCAGAATCGTAAATTTTGCCGAGAAACACGAAGTTCTGGCATTTATCATAGTTTTTCACGGCTGTATCGAATGAAAAATCGATAACCGAGAACCGAAATTTCCCGAGTTTTGAAAGATTCTCGCGTCGCAGCTCAACGTAAACGTGTAAAGACTGTGCATTTTGTCTCGAGAAACGGGATTCTTGCGTTAATCAACGTCTCGCACGGTTGTATCAAACGAAACATCGATCTGCACCGAGAAACGAGATGTTCCCAGTTTTGGGCGATTCTGTAATCTTAGCTCGACGTATATGTGTTGAAATCATTGAATCCTTCCGAAAACATAAATTTCTTGCATCAAAGGACGCTTTGCACGGCCTCATCCAACGGAACATCGATCTACAGCGAGAAACGAGATGTTTTTAGTTTCGGGCGATATCGCATCTTAGCTTGATGTGAACGAGTTAAAATAGTTCAGTTTGTAAAAAAAAACATTGAATTCTTGAATGAATCGTCGCTTTGCAAAGCTGTATCGAAGGGAAAGTCGATAACCGAAAAAGGAAATGTCCGGAGATTCAAACTATTCTGTCATCTCAGCTCGACATAAAAGTGTTCAAACTATGCATTTTGTCTCGAAGAACGGCATTCTTGTGTGAACGTCCTCTCGCACGACTGTATCGAACGAAACATCGATCTACACCAAGAATTGATATATCCCGAGTTTCGACAGATTCTGTCATCCCAGCTAGACATGAACGTGTTAATTCTATGCAAATTGTCTCAAAAAACGAAATTTTTGCGTTAAATGACTTCTCACACGACTGTATCAAACGGAACATAGATCGACACCGAGACTCGAGATGTGCGGAGTTCCGAGCGAACCTGGCATCGTAGCTATATGTGTCCGAACCTTTCAATTCGCCCGGAACAGCTTAATTCTTGCATTAATCGTCGTTTTTCACAGCTGTAACGAACGACAAATAAATCACCGAGAATCGAGATGTCCCGAGTTTCGAAAGATTCTGTCATCTCAGCTCGACGTAAAAGTGTAAAAACTACGCATTTTCTGTCGAACAATGAAATTCTTGCGTTAAACGACGTCTCGCCCGGCTCTATCGAACGAAACATCGATCCACACCGAGAATCGAGATGTCCGGAGTTCCGAGCATATCTGGCACCATAGCTTGACTTATATGTATCAGGATCGTTCATTTCGTCCGGAAACACTGAATCCTTGCATTATCCGTCGGTTTTCACGGCTGTATCGCTCGGAAAACCAATCACCGAGAATCGAGATGTATCGAGATTCGAACGATTCTCGATTCGCAGCTCAACGTAAACGTGTTTAGACTATGCGTTTTGTCTCGAAAAACAAGATTATTGCGTTGAACGTCGTCTTGCACGGTTGCAACGAACAAAACATTGATCTACTTCAAGAATCGAGATGTCCCGAGTTTCGAACGATTTTGTAATGTCAGCTCGACGTATATGTGTTGAAGTCATTTAATTCTCCCGGAAACACGAATTTTTTGCATTGAACGACGCTCCGCACGGCTCTATGTAACGAAACATCGATCTACAGCGAGAAACGAGATGTCTTTAGTTTCGGGCGGTCTGGCATCTCAGCTTAACGTGAACGTGTCAAATTTATCCAGTTTGTACGGAAAGACGCAATTCTTGAATCAATCGTCGTTTCGCACGACCGTATCAAACGAAAAATCGATAACCGAGACAGGAGATATCCGGAGTTACAGAGGAATCTGTCATCTTAGCTCGACATAAAAGTGTTCAAACTATGCATTTTTGTCGAATACCAAAATTTTTGCGTTGAACGTTGTCTCGCCCGGCTGTATCGAACGAAACATCGATCCCCACCGAGAATCGACATATCCACCGTTCCGGACGATTCACGTATCCCAGCTCATCGTAAACGCATCAAAATCGTTAAATTTGCCGAGAAACACGAAGTTCTGGCATTTATCATAGTATTGCACGGCTGTATCGAATGAAAAATCGATAACCGAGAACCGAAATTTCCCGAGTTTTGAAAGATTCTCGCATCGCAGCTCAACGTAAACGTGTGAAGACCGGGCATTTTGTCTCGAGAAACGGGATTCTTGCGTTAATCAACGTCTCGCACGGTTGTATCGAACGAAACATCGATCTGCACCGAGAAACGAGATGTTCCCAGTTTAGGGCGATTCTGTAATCTTAGCTCGACGTCTATGTGTTAAACCATTGAATCCTTTCGAAGAAACGAATTTCTTGCATCGAACGACCCTTTGCACAGCCTCATCACACGAAACATCGATCTACAGCGAGAAACGAGATGTCCGGAGTTCCGAGCAAATCTGGCATCGTAGCTCGACTTATATGTATCAGGATTGTTCATTTCGTCAGGGAACACTGAATCCTTGCACTATCCGTCGTTTTTCACAGCTGTATCGCTCGAAAATCCAATCACCGAGAATCGAGATGTATTGAGTTTCGAACGATTCTCGAATCGCAGCTTAACGTAAACGTGTTTAAACTATGCATTTTGTCTCGAAAAACGAGATTATTGCGTTAAACGTCGTCTTGCACGGTTGTAACGAACTAAACATCGATCTACACCAACAATCGAGATGTCCCGAGTTTCGAACGATTCTGTAATCTCAGCTCGACGTATATGTGTTGAGATTATTTATCTCTCCCGAAAACACGAATTTTCTGCATTGAACGACGCTTCGCACGGCTCTATCTGACGAAACATCTATCTACAGCGAGAAACGAGATGTCTCTAGTTTCGGGCGATCTGGCATCTCAGCTTAACGTAAAAGTGTCGAATTTGTTCAGTTTGTACGGAAACACGAAATTCTTGAATCAATCGTCGTTTCGCACGACCGTATCAAACGAAAAATCAATAACCGAGACTGGAGATATCCGGAGTTACAGACGAATCTGTCATTTTAGCTCGACATAAAAGTGTAAAAACTATGCATTTTTGTCGGATAAAAAAATCTTTGCGTTAAACGTGGTCTCACCTAGCTGTATCGAACGAAACATCGATCCACACCGAGAATCAAGATATCCCCCGTTTCAGATGATTTACGTATCCGAGCTCAACGTAAACGCATCAGAATCGTAAATTTTGCCGAGAAACACGAAGTTCTGGCATTTATCATAGTTTTTCACGGCCGTATCGAATGAAAAATCGATAACCGAGAACCGAAATTTCCCGAGTTTTGAAAGATTCTCGCGTCGCAGCTAAACGTAAACGTGTAAAGACTGTGCATTTTGTCTCGAGAAACGGGATTCTTGCGTTAATCAACGTCTCGCACGGTTGTATCAAACGAAACATCGATCTGCACCGAGAAACGAGATGTTCCCAGTTTTGGGCGATTCTGTAATCTTAGCTCGACGTATATGTGTTGAAATCATTGAATCCTTCCGAAAACATAAATTTCTTGCATCAAAGGACGCTTTGCACGGCCTCATCCAACGGAACATCGATCTACAGCGAGAAACGAGATGTTTTTAGTTTCGGGCGATATCGCATCTTAGCTTGATGTGAACGAGTTAAAATAGTTCAGTTTGTAAAAAAAAACATTGAATTCTTGAATGAATCGTCGTTTTGCAAAGCTGTATCGAAGGGAAAGTCGATAACCGAAAAACGAAATGTCCGGAGATTCAAACTATTCTGTCATCTCAGCTCGACATAAAAGTGTTCAAACTATGCATATTGTCTCGAAGAACGGCATTCTTGTGTGAACGTCCTCTCGCACGACTGTATCGAACGAAACATCGATCTACACCAAGAATTGATATATCCCGAGTTTCGACAGATTCTGTCATCCCAGCTAGACATGAACGTGTTAATTCTATGCAAATTGTCTCAAAAAACGAAATTTTTGCGTTAAATGACTTCTCACACGACTGTATCAAACGGAACATAGATCGACACCGAGACTCGAGATGTGCGGAGTTCCGAGCGAACCTGGCATCGTAGCTATATGTGTCCGAACCTTTCAATACGCCCGGAACAGCTTAATTCTTGCATTAATCGTTGTTTTTCACAGCTGTAACGAACGACAAATAAATCACCGAGAATCGAGATGTCCCGAGTTTCGAAAGATTCTGTCACCTCAGCTCGACGTAAAAGTGTGAAAACTACGCATTTTCTGTCGAAGAATGAAATTCTTGCGTTAAACGACGTCTCGCCCGGCTCTATCGAACGAAACATCGATCCACACCGAGAATCGAGATGTCCGGAGTTCCGAGCACATCTGGCACCATAGCTTGACTTATATGTATCAGGATCGTTCATTTCGTCCGGAAACACTGAATCCTTGCATTATCCGTCGGTGTTCACGGCTGTATCGCTCGGAAAACCAATCACCGAGAATCGAGATGTATCGAGATTCGAACGATTCTCGATTCGCAGCTCAACGTAAACGTGTTTAGACTATGCGTTTTGTCTCGAAAAACAAGATTATTGCGTTGAACGTCGTTTTGCACGGTTGCAACGAACAAAACATTGATCTACTTCAAGAATCGAGATGTCCCGAGTTTCGAACGATTTTGTAATGTCAGCTCGACGTATATGTGTTGAAGTCATTTAATTCTCCCGGAAACACGAATTTTTTGCATTGAACGACGCTCCGCACGGCTCTATGTAACGAAACATCGATCTACAGCGAGAAACGAGATGTCTTTAGTTTCGAGCGGTCTGGCATTTCAGCTTAACGTGAACGTGTCAAATTTATTCAGTTTGTACGGAAAGACGCAATTCTTGAATCAATCGTCGTTTCGCACGACCGTATCAAACGAAAAATCGATAACCGAGACAGGAGATATCCGGAGTTACAGACGAATCTGTCATCTTAGCTCGACATAAAAGTGTTCAAACTATGCATTTTTGTCGAATACCAAAATTTTTGCGTTGAACGTTGTCTCGCCCGGCTGTATCGAACGAAACATCGATCCCCACCGAGAATCGACATATCCACCGTTCCGGACGATTCACGTATCCCAGCTCATCGTAAACGCATCAAAATCGTTAAATTTGCCGAGAAACACGAAGATCTGGCATTTATCATAGTATTGCACGGCTGTATCGAATGAAAAATCGATAACCGAGAACCGAAATTTCCCGAGTTTTGAAAGATTCTCGCATCGCAGCTCAACGTAAACGTGTGAAGACCGGGCATTTTGTCTCGAGAAACGGGATTCTTGCGTTAATCAACGTCTCGCACGGTTGTATCGAACGAAACATCGATCTGCACCGAGAAACGAGATGTTCCCAGTTTAGGGCGATTCTGTAATCTTAGCTCGACGTCTATGTGTTAAACCATTGAATCCTTCCGAAGAAACGAATTTCTTGCATCGAACGACGCTTTGCACGGCCTCATCACACGAAACATCGATCTACAGCGAGAAACGAGATGTCTCCAGTTTCGGGCGATATCGCATCTTAGCTTGATGTGAACGTGTCAAAATAGTTCAGTTTTTAAAGAAACATTGAATTCTTGAATGAATCGTCGTTTCGCAAAGCTGTATCGAAGGAAAAGTCGATAACCGAAAAACGAAATGTCCGGAGATTCAAACTATTCTGTCATCTGAGCTCGACATAAAAGTGTTCAAACTATGCATTTGGTCTCGGAGAACGGCATTCTTGTGTGAACGTCCTCTCGCACGACTGTATCGAATGAAACATCGATCTACGCCAAGAATTGATCTATCCCGAGTTTCGACAGATTCTGTCATCCCAGCTAGACATGAACGTGTTAATTCTATGCAAATTGTCTCAAAAAACAAAATTTTTGCGTTAAATGACTTCTTGCACGACTCTATCAAACGGAACATATATCGACGCCGAGACTCGAGATGTGCGGAGTTCCGAGCGAACCTGGCATCGTAGCTATATGTGTCCGAACCTTTCAATTCGCCCGGAACAACTAAATTCTTGCATTAATCGTCGTTTTCCACGGCTGTATCGAACGACAAATAAATCACCGAGAATCCAGATGTCTCGAGTTTCGAAAGATTCTGTCATCTCAGCTCGACGTAAAAGTGTAAAAACTACGCATTTTCTGTCGAACAATGAAATTCTTGCGTTAAACGACGTCTCGCCCGGCTCTATCGAACGAAACATCGATCCACACCGAGAATCGATATGTCCGGAGTTCCGAGCAAACCTGGCATCGTAGCTTGACGGATGTGTCCGAACATTCCGATTCGCCCGGAACAACTAAATTCTTGCATCAATCGTCGTTTTTCACGGCTGTGTCGAACGACAAATAAATCACCGAGAATCGAGATGTCCCGAGTTTCGAAAGATTCTGTCATCTTAGCTCGACATAAAAGCGTTCGAACTATGCATTCCGTTTCGAAGAACGATATTATTGCGTTAAACGTCGTCTTGCACGTTTGTAACGAACCAAACATCGATCTACACCAAGAATCGAGATGTCCCGAGTTTCGAACGATTCTGTCATCTTAGCTTGACGTAAAAGTGCAAAACCTACGCATTTTTTTGTCAAACAACGGAATTCATGCGTTGAACGACGTCTCGCCCAGCTCTATCGAACGAAACATCGATCCACACCAACAATCGAGATGTCCGGAGTTCCGAGCAAATCTGGCATCATAGCTTGACTTATAAGCATCGGGATCGTTTATTCCGTCAGGAAACCCTAAATCCTTGCACTATTCGTCGTTTTTCACGGCTATATCGCTCGAAAAACCAGTCACCGAAAATCGAGATGTATCGAGTTTTTAACGATTCTCGAATCGCAGCTCAACGTAAACGTGTTTAGACTATGCATTTTGTCTCGAAAAACGAGATTATTGCGTTGAACGTCGTCTTGCACGGTTGCAACGAACAAAACATTGATCTACTTCAAGAATCGAGATGTCCCGAGTTTCGAACGATTTTGTAATGTCAGCTCGACGTATATGTGTTGAAGTCATTTAATTCTCCCGGAAACACGAATTTTTTGCATTGAACGACGCTCCGCACGGCTCTATCTAACGAAACATCGATCTACAGCGAGAAACGAGATGTCTTTAGTTTCGGGCGGTCTGGCATCTCAGCTTAACGTGGACGTGTCAAATTTATTCAGTTTGTACGGAAAGACGCAATTCTTGAATCAATCGTCGTTTCGCACGACCGTATCAAACGAAAAATCGATAACCGAGACAGGAGATATCCGAAGTTACAGACGAATCTGTCATCTTAGCTTGACATAAAAGTGTTCAAACTATGCATTTTTGTCGAATACCAAAATTTTTGCGTTGAACGTTGTCTCGCCCGGCTGTATCGAACGAAACATCGATCCCCACCGAGAATCGACATATCCTCCGTTCCGGACGATTCACGTATCCCAGCTCATCGTAAACGCATCAAAATCGTTAAATTTGCCGAGAAACACGAAGTTCTGGCATTTATCATAGTATTGCACGGCTGTATCGAATGAAAAATCGATAACCGAGAACCGAAATTTCCCGAGTTTTGAAAGATTCTCGCATCGCAGCTCAACGTAAACGTGTAAAGACTGGGCATTTTGTCTCGAGAAACGAGATTCTTGCGTTAATCAACGTCTCGCACGGTTGTATCGAACGAAACATCGATCTGCACCGAGAAACGAGATGTTCCCAGTTTTGGGCGATTCTGTAATCTTAGCTCGACGTATATGTGTTAAAATCATTGAATCCTTCCGAAAACATAAATTTCTTGCATGAAAGGACGCTTTGCACGGCCTCATCCAACGAAACATCGATCTACAGCGAGAAACGAGATGTCTCCAGTTTCGGGCGATATCGCATCTTAGCTTGATGTGAACGAGTGAAAATAGTTCAGTTTGCAAAGAAACATTGAATTCTTGAATTAATCGTCGTTTTGCAAAGCTGTATCGAAGGGAAAGTCGATAACCGAAAAACGAAATGTCCGGAGATTCAAACTATTCTGTCATCTCAGCTCGACATAAAAGTGTTCAAACTATGCATTTGGTCTCGAAGAACGGCATTCTTGTGTGAACGTCCTCTCGCACGACTGTATCGAACGAAACATCGATCTACGCCAAGAATTGATATATCCCGAGTTTCGACAGATTCTGTCATCCCAGCTAGACATGAACGTGTTAATTCTATGCAAATTGTCTCAAAAAACAAAATTTTTGCGTTAAATGACTTCTCGCACGACTGTATCAAACGGAACATAGATCGACGCCGAGACTCGAGATGTGCGGAGTTCCGAGCGAACCTGGCATCGTAGCTATATGTCTCCGAACCTTTCAATTCGCCCGGAACAACGAAATTCTTGCATTAATCGTCGTTTTCCACGGCTGTATCGAACGACAAATAAATCACCGAGAATCCAGATGTCTCGAGTTTCGAAAGATTCTGTCATCTTAGCTCGACATAAAAGCGTTCGAACTATGCATTTTCGTCTTGCACGTTTGTAACGAACAAAACATCGATCTACACCAAGAATGGAGATGTCCCGAGTTTCTGAACGATTCTGTCATCTTAGCTCGACCTCAAAGTGTAAAAACTACGCATTTTTTGTCGAAAAACGGAATTCTTGCGTTAAACGACGTCTCGCCCGGCTCTTTCGAACGAAACATCGATCCACACCAAGAATCGAGATGTCCGGATTTCCGAGCAAATCTGGCATCGTAGCTCGACTTATATGTATCAGGATTGTTCATTTCGTCAGGAAACACTGAATCCTTGCACTATCCGTCGTTTTTCACGGCTGTATCGCTCGAAAATCCAATCACCGAGAATCGAGATGTATTGAGTTTCGAACGATTCTCGAATCGCAGCTTAACGTAAACGTGCTTAAACTATGCATTTTGTCTCGAAAAACAAGATTATTGCGTTAAACGTCGTCTTGCACGGTTGTAACGAACTAAACATCGATCTACACCAACAATCGAGATGTCCCGAGTTTCGAACGATTCTGTAATCTCAGCTCGACGTATATGTGTTGAGATTATTTATCTCTCCCGAAAACACGAATTTTCTGCATTAAACGACGCTTCGCACGGCTCTATCTAACGAAACATCTATCTACAGCGAGAAACGAGATGTCTCTAGTTTCGGGCGATCTGGCATCTCAGCTTAACGTAAACGTGTCGAATTTGTTCAGTTTGTACGGAAACACGAAATTCTTGAATCAATCGTCGTTTCGCACGACCGTATCAAACGAAAAATCAATAACCGAGACTGGAGATATCCGGAGTTACAGACGAATCTGTCATTTTACCTCGACATAAAAGTGTTAAAACTATGCATTTTCGTCGGATAAAAAAATCTTTCCGTTAAACGTGGTCTCACCCAGCTGTATCGAACGAAACATCGATCCACACCGAGAATCGAGATATCCCCCGTTTTAGATGATTCACGTATCCGAGCTCAACGTAAACGCATCAGAATCGTAAAATTTGCCGAGAAACACGAAGTTCTGGCATTTATCATAGTTTTTCACGGCTGTATCGAATGAAAAATCGATAACCGAGAACCGAAATTTCCCGAGTTTTGAAAGATTCTCGCGTCGCAGCTCAACGTAAACGTGTAAAGACTGTGCATTTTGTCTCGAGAAACGGGATTCTTGCGTTAATCAACGTCTCGCACGGTTGTATCAAACGAAACATCGATCTGCACCGAGAAACGAGATGTTCCCAGTTTTGGGCGATTCTGTAATCTTAGCTCGACGTATATGTGTTAAAATCATTGAATCCTTCCGAAAACATAAATTTCTTGCATGAAAGGACGCACGGCCTCATCCAACGAAACATCGATCTACAGCGAGAAACGAGATGTCTCCAGTTTCGGGCGATATCGCATCTTAGCTTGATGTGAACGAGTGAAAATAGTTCATTTTGCAAAGAAACATTGAATTCTTGAATTAATCGTCGTTTTGCAAAGCTGTATCGAAGGGAAAGTCGATAACCGAAAAACGAAATGTCCGGAGATTCAAACTATTCTGTCATCTGAGCTCGACATAAAAGTGTTCAAACTATGCATTTGGTCTCGAAGAACGGCATTCTTGTGTGAACGTCCTCTCGCACGACTGTATCGAATGAAACATCGATCTACGCCAAGAATTGATCTATCCCGAATTTCGACAGATTCTGTCATCCCAGCTAGACATGAACGTGTTAATTATATGCAAATTGTCTCAAAAAACAAAATTTTTGCGTTAAATGACTTCTTGCACGACTCTATCAAACGGAACATATATCGACGCCGAGACTCGAGATGTGCGGAGTTCCGAGCGAACCTGGCATCGTAGCTATATGTGTCCGAACCTTTCAATTCGCCCGGAACAACTAAATTCTTGCATTAATCGTCGTTTTCCACGGCTGTATCGAACGACAAACAAATCACCGAGAATCCAGATGTCTCGAGTTTCGAAAGATTCTGTCATCTCAGCTCGACGTAAAAGTGTAAAAACTACGCATTTTCTGTCGAACAATAAAATTCTTGCGTTAAACGACGTCTCGCCCGGCTCTATCGAACGAAACATCGATCCACACCGAGAATCGATATGTCCGGAGTTCCGAGCAAACCTGGCATCGTAGCTTGACGGATGTGTCCGAACCTTCCGATTCGCCCGGAACAACTAAATTCTTGCATCAATCGTTGTTTTTCACGGCTGTGTCGAACGACAAATAAATCACCGAGAATCGAGATGTCCCGAGTTTCGAAAGATTCTGTCATCTTAGCTCGACATAAAAGCGTTCGAACTATGCATTCCGTTTCGAAGAACGATATTATTGCGTTAAACGTCGTCTTGCACGTTTGTAACGAACCAAACATCGATCTACACCAAGAATGGAGATGTCCCGAGTTTCCGAACGATTCTGTCATCTTAGCTCGACCTAAAAGTGTAAAAACTACGCATTTTTCGTCGAAAAACGGAATTCTTGCGTTAAACGACGTCTCGCCCGGCTCTATCGAACGAAACATCGATCCACACCAAGAATCGAGATGTCCGGAGTTCCGAGCAAATCTGGCATCGTAGCTCGACTTATATGTATCAGGATTGTTCATTTCGTCAGGAAACACTGAATCCTTGCACTATCCGTCGTTTTTCACAGCTGTATCGCTCGAAAATCCAATCACCGAGAATCGAGATGTATTGAGTTTCGAACGATTCTCGAATCGCAGCTTAACGTAAACGTGTTTAAACTATGCATTTTGTCTCGAAAAACGAGATTATTGCGTTAAACGTCGTCTTGCACGGTTGTAACGAACTAAACATCGATCTACACCAACAATCGAGATGTCCCGAGTTTCGAACGATTCTGTAATCTCAGCTCGACGTATATGTGTTGAGATTATTTATCTCTCCCGAAAACACGAATTTTCTGCATTGAACGACGCTTCGCACGGCTCTATCTAACGAAACATCTATCTACAGCGAGAAACGAGATGTCTCTAGTTTCGGGCGATCTGGCATCTCAGCTCAACGTAAAAGTGTCGAATTTGTTCAGTTTGTACGGAAACACGAAATTCTTGAATCAATCGTCGTTTCGCACGACCGTATCAAACGAAAAATCAATAACCGAGACTGGAGATATCCGGAGTTACAGACGAATCTGTCATTTTAGCTCGACATAAAAGTGTAAAAACTATGCATTTTTGTCAGATAAAAAAATTTTTGCGTTAAACGTGGTCTCACCCAGCTGTATCGAACGAAACATCGATCCACACCGAGAATCAAGATATCCCCCGTTTTAGATGATTTACGTATCCGAGCTCAACGTAAACGCATCAGAATCGTTAAATTTGCCGAGAAACACGAAGTTCTGGCATTTATCATAGTATTGCACGGCTGTATCGAATGAAAAATCGATAACCGAGAACCGAAATTTCCCGAGTTTTGAAAGATTCTCGCATCGCAGCTCAACGTAAACGTGTGAAGACCGGGCATTTTGTCTCGAGAAACGGGATTCTTGCGTTAATCAACGTCTCGCACGGTTGTATCGAACGAAACATCGATCTGCACCAAGAAACGAGATGTTCCCAGTTTAGGGCGATTCTGTAATCTTAGCTCGACGTCTATGTGTTAAACCATTGAATCCTTCCGAAGAAACGAATTTCTTGCATCGAACGACGCTTTGCACGGCCTCATCACACGAAACATCGATCTACAGCGAGAAACGAGATGTCTCCAGTTTCGGGCGATATCGCATCTTAGCTTGATGTAAACGTGTCAAAATAGTTCAGTTTTTAAAGAAACATTGAATTCTTGAATGAATCGTCGTTTCGCAAAGCTGTATCGAAGGAAAAGTCGATCACCGAAAAACGAGATGTCCGGAGTTTCAAACTATTCTGTCATCTCAGCTCGACATAAAAGTGTTCAAACTATGCATTTTGTCCCGAAGACCGGCATTCTTGTGTGAACGTCCTCTCGCACGACTGTATCGAACGAAACATCGATCTACACCAAGAATTGAGATATCCCGAGTTTTGACAGATTCTGTCATCCCAGCTAGACATGAACGTGTTAATTCTATGCAAATTGTCTCAAAAAACAAAATTTCTGCGTTAAATGACTTCTTGCACGACTTTATCAAACGGAACATAGATCGACGCTGAGACTCGAGATGTGCGGAGTTCCGAGCGAACCTGGCATCGTAGCTATATGTGTCCGAACCTTTCAATTCGCCCGGAACAACTAAATTTTTGCATTAATCGTCGTTTTCCACGGCTGTATCGAACGACAAATAAATCACCGAGAATTCAGATGTCTCGAGTTTCGAAAGATTCTGTCATCTTAGCTCGACATAAAAGCGTTCGAACTATGCATTTTG
Organism: Tromatobia lineatoria; assembly: GCA_949699805.1. Taxonomy (NCBI): domain Eukaryota; kingdom Metazoa; phylum Arthropoda; class Insecta; order Hymenoptera; family Ichneumonidae; genus Tromatobia; species Tromatobia lineatoria. The sequence goes on along the minus strand of OX453038.1, from coordinate 19,176,380 downwards.
TCGTCTTGCACGTTTGTAACGAACAAAACATCGATCTACAACAAGAATGGAGATGTCCCGAGTTTCTGAACGATTCTGTCATCTTAGCTCGACCTAAAAGTGTCAAAACTACGCATTTTTTGTCGAAAAACGGAATTCTTGCGTTGAACGACGTCTCGCCCGGCTCTATCGAACGAAACATCGATCCACACCAAGAATCGAGATGTCCGGAGTTCCGAGCAAATCTGGCATCGTAGCTCGACTTATATGTATCAGGATTGTTCATTTCGTCAGGAAACACTGAATCCTTGCACTATCCGTCGTTTTTCACGGCTGTATCGCTCGAAAATCCAATCACCGAGAATCGAGATGTATTGAGTTTCGAACGATTCTCGAATCGCGGCTTAACGTAAACGGGTTTAAACTATGCATTTGGTCTCGAAAAACGAGATAATTGCGTTAAACGTCGTCTTGCACGGTTGTAACGAACTAAACATCGATCTACACCAACAATCGAGATGTCCCGAGTTTCGAACGATTCTGTAATCTCAGCTCGACGTATATGTGTTGAGATTATTTATCTCTCCCGAAAACACGAATTTTCTGCATTAAACGACGCTTCGCACGGCTCTATCTAACGAAACATCTATCTACAGCGAGAAACGAGATGTCTCTAGTTTCGGGCGATCTGGCATCTCAGCTTAACGTAAACGTGTCGAATTTGTTCAGTTTGTACGGAAACACGAAATTCTTGAATCAATCGTCGTTTCGCACGACCGTATCAAACGAAAAATCAATAACCGAGACTGGAGATATCCGGAGTTACAGACGAATCTGTCATTTTACCTCGACATAAAAGTGTTAAAACTATGCATTTTCGTCGGATAAAAAAATCTTTCCGTTAAACGTGGTCTCACCCAGCTGTATCGAACGAAACATCGATCCACACCGAGAATCGAGATATCCCCCGTTTTAGATGATTCACGTATCCGAGCTCAACGTAAACGCATCAGAATCGTAAAATTTGCCGAGAAACACGAAGTTCTGGCATTTATCATAGTTTTTCACGGCTGTATCGAATGAAAAATCGATAACCGAGAACCGAAATTTCCCGAGTTTTGAAAGATTCTCGCGTCGCAGCTCAACGTAAACGTGTAAAGACTGTGCATTTTGTCTCGAGAAACGGGATTCTTGCGTTAATCAACGTCTCGCACGGTTGTATCAAACGAAACATCGATCTGCACCGAGAAACGAGATGTTCCCAGTTTTGGGCGATTCTGTAATCTTAGCTCGACGTATATGTGTTAAAATCATTGAATCCTTCCGAAAACATAAATTTCTTGCATGAAAGGACGCACGGCCTCATCCAACGAAACATCGATCTACAGCGAGAAACGAGATGTCTCCAGTTTCGGGCGATATCGCATCTTAGCTTGATGTGAACGAGTGAAAATAGTTCATTTTGCAAAGAAACATTGAATTCTTGAATTAATCGTCGTTTTGCAAAGCTGTATCGAAGGGAAAGTCGATAACCGAAAAACGAAATGTCCGGAGATTCAAACTATTCTGTCATCTGAGCTCGACATAAAAGTGTTCAAACTATGCATTTGGTCTCGAAGAACGGCATTCTTGTGTGAACGTCCTCTCGCACGACTGTATCGAATGAAACATCGATCTACGCCAAGAATTGATCTATCCCGAGTTTCGACAGATTCTGTCATCCCAGCTAGACATGAACGTGTTAATTATATGCAAATTGTCTCAAAAAACAAAATTTTTGCGTTAAATGACTTCTTGCACGACTCTATCAAACGGAACATATATCGACGCCGAGACTCGAGATGTGCGGAGTTCCGAGCGAACCTGGCATCGTAGCTATATGTGTCCGAACCTTTCAATTCGCCCGGAACAACTAAATTCTTGCATTAATCGTCGTTTTCCACGGCTGTATCGAACGACAAACAAATCACCGAGAATCCAGATGTCTCGAGTTTCGAAAGATTCTGTCATCTCAGCTCGACGTAAAAGTGTAAAAACTACGCATTTTCTGTCGAACAATAAAATTCTTGCGTTAAACGACGTCTCGCCCGGCTCTATCGAACGAAACATCGATCCACACCGAGAATCGATATGTCCGGAGTTCCGAGCAAACCTGGCATCGTAGCTTGACGGATGTGTCCGAACCTTCCGATTCGCCCGGAACAACTAAATTCTTGCATCAATCGTTGTTTTTCACGGCTGTGTCGAACGACAAATAAATCACCGAGAATCGAGATGTCCCGAGTTTCGAAAGATTCTGTCATCTTAGCTCGACATAAAAGCGTTCGAACTATGCATTCCGTTTCGAAGAACGATATTATTGCGTTAAACGTCGTCTTGCACGTTTGTAACGAACCAAACATCGATCTACACCAAGAATGGAGATGTCCCGAGTTTCCGAACGATTCTGTCATCTTAGCTCGACCTAAAAGTGTAAAAACTACGCATTTTTCGTCGAAAAACGGAATTCTTGCGTTAAACGACGTCTCGCCCGGCTCTATCGAACGAAACATCGATCCACACCAAGAATCGAGATGTCCGGAGTTCCGAGCAAATCTGGCATCGTAGCTCGACTTATATGTATCAGGATTGTTCATTTCGTCAGGAAACACTGAATCCTTGCACTATCCGTCGTTTTTCACAGCTGTATCGCTCGAAAATCCAATCACCGAGAATCGAGATGTATTGAGTTTCGAACGATTCTCGAATCGCAGCTTAACGTAAACGTGTTTAAACTATGCATTTTGTCTCGAAAAACGAGATTATTGCGTTAAACGTCGTCTTGCACGGTTGTAACGAACTAAACATCGATCTACACCAACAATCGAGATGTCCCGAGTTTCGAACGATTCTGTAATCTCAGCTCGACGTATATGTGTTGAGATTATTTATCTCTCCCGAAAACACGAATTTTCTGCATTGAACGACGCTTCGCACGGCTCTATCTAACGAAACATCTATCTACAGCGAGAAACGAGATGTCTCTAGTTTCGGGCGATCTGGCATCTCAGCTCAACGTAAAAGTGTCGAATTTGTTCAGTTTGTACGGAAACACGAAATTCTTGAATCAATCGTCGTTTCGCACGACCGTATCAAACGAAAAATCAATAACCGAGACTGGAGATATCCGGAGTTACAGACGAATCTGTCATTTTAGCTCGACATAAAAGTGTAAAAACTATGCATTTTTGTCAGATAAAAAAATTTTTGCGTTAAACGTGGTCTCACCCAGCTGTATCGAACGAAACATCGATCCACACCGAGAATCAAGATATCCCCCGTTTTAGATGATTTACGTATCCGAGCTCAACGTAAACGCATCAGAATCGTTAAATTTGCCGAGAAACACGAAGTTCTGGCATTTATCATAGTATTGCACGGCTGTATCGAATGAAAAATCGATAACCGAGAACCGAAATTTCCCGAGTTTTGAAAGATTCTCGCATCGCAGCTCAACGTAAACGTGTGAAGACCGGGCATTTTGTCTCGAGAAACGGGATTCTTGCGTTAATCAACGTCTCGCACGGTTGTATCGAACGAAACATCGATCTGCACCAAGAAACGAGATGTTCCCAGTTTAGGGCGATTCTGTAATCTTAGCTCGACGTCTATGTGTTAAACCATTGAATCCTTCCGAAGAAACGAATTTCTTGCATCGAACGACGCTTTGCACGGCCTCATCACACGAAACATCGATCTACAGCGAGAAACGAGATGTCTCCAGTTTCGGGCGATATCGCATCTTAGCTTGATGTGAACGTGTCAAAATAGTTCAGTTTTTAAAGAAACATTGAATTCTTGAATGAATCGTCGTTTCGCAAAGCTGTATCGAAGGAAAAGTCGATCACCGAAAAACGAGATGTCCGGAGTTTCAAACTATTCTGTCATCTCAGCTCGACATAAAAGTGTTCAAACTATGCATTTTGTCCCGAAGACCGGCATTCTTGTGTGAACGTCCTCTCGCACGACTGTATCGAACGAAACATCGATCTACACCAAGAATTGAGATATCCCGAGTTTTGACAGATTCTGTCATCCCAGCTAGACATGAACGTGTTAATTCTATGCAAATTGTCTCAAAAAACAAAATTTCTGCGTTAAATGACTTCTTGCACGACTTTATCAAACGGAACATAGATCGACGCTGAGACTCGAGATGTGCGGAGTTCCGAGCGAACCTGGCATCGTAGCTATATGTGTCCGAACCTTTCAATTCGCCCGGAACAACTAAATTTTTGCATTAATCGTCGTTTTCCACGGCTGTATCGAACGACAAATAAATCACCGAGAATTCAGATGTCTCGAGTTTCGAAAGATTCTGTCATCTTAGCTCGACATAAAAGCGTTCGAACTATGCATTTTGTCGTCTTGCACGTTTGTAACGAACAAAACATCGATCTACACCAAGAATGGAGATGTCCCGAGTTTCTGAACGATTCTGTCATCTTAGCTCGACCTAAAAGTGTCAAAACTACGCATTTTTTGTCGAAAAACGGAATTCTTGCGTTGAACGACGTCTCGCCCGGCTCTATCGAACGAAACATCGATCCACACCAAGAATCGAGATGTCCGGAGTTCCGAGCAAATCTGGCATCGTAGCTCGACTTATATGTATCAGGATTGTTCATTTCGTCAGGAAACACTGAATCCTTGCACTATCCGTCGTTTTTCACGGCTGTATCGCTCGAAAATCCAATCACCGAGAATCGAGATGTATTGAGTTTCGAACGATTCTCGAATCGCGGCTTAACGTAAACGGGTTTAAACTATGCATTTGGTCTCGAAAAACGAGATAATTGCGTTAAACGTCGTCTTGCACGGTTGTAACGAACTAAACATCGATCTACACCAACAATCGAGATGTCCCGAGTTTCGAACGATTCTGTAATCTCAGCTCGACGTATATGTGTTGAGATTATTTATCTCTCCCGAAAACACGAATTCTCTGCATTGAACGACGCTTCGCACGGCTCTATCTAACGAAACATCTATCTACAGCGAGAAACGAGATGTCTCTAGTTTCGGGCGATCTGGCATCTCAGCTTAACGTAAACGTGTCGAATTTGTTCAGTTTGTACGGAAACACAAAATTCTTGAATCAATCGTCGTTTCGCACGACCGTATCAAACGAAAAATCAATAACCGAGACTGGAGATATCCGGAGTTACAGACGAATCTGTCATTTTACCTCGACATAAAAGTGTTAAAACTATGCATTTTCGTCGGATAAAAAAATCTTTCCGTTAAACGTGGTCTCACCCAGCTGTATCGAACGAAACATCGATCCACACCGAGAATCGAGATATCCCCCGTTTTAGATGATTCACGTATCCGAGCTCAACGTAAACGCATCAGAATCGTAAAATTTGCCGAGAAACACGAAGTTCTGGCATTTATCATAGTTTTTCACGGCTGTATCGAATGAAAAATCGATAACCGAGAACCGAAATTTCCCGAGTTTTGAAAGATTCTCGCGTCGCAGCTCAACGTAAACGTGTAAAGACTGTGCATTTTGTCTCGAGGAACGGGATTCTTGCGTTAATCAACGTCTCGCACGGTTGTATCAAACGAAACATCGATCTGCACCGAGAAACGAGATGTTCCCAGTTTTGGGCGATTCTGTAATCTTAGCTCGACGTATATGTGTTAAAATCATTGAATCCTTCCGAAAACATAAATTTCTTGCATGAAAGGACGCACGGCCTCATCCAACGAAACATCGATCTACAGCGAGAAACGAGATGTCTCCAGTTTCGGGCGATATCGCATCTTAGCTTGATGTGAACGAGTGAAAATAGTTCATTTTGCAAAGAAACATTGAATTCTTGAATTAATCGTCGTTTTGCAAAGCTGTATCGAAGGGAAAGTCGATAACCGAAAAACGAAATGTCCGGAGATTCAAACTATTCTGTCATCTGAGCTCGACATAAAAGTGTTCAAACTATGCATTTGGTCTCGAAGAACGGCATTCTTGTGTAAACGTCCTCTCGCACGACTGTATCGAATGAAACATCGATCTACGCCAAGAATTGATCTATCCCGAGTTTCGACAGATTCTGTCATCCCAGCTAGACATGAACGTGTTAATTCTATGCAAATTGTCTCAAAAAACAAAATTTTTGCGTTAAATGACTTCTTGCACGACTCTATCAAACGGAACATATATCGACGCCGAGACTCGAGATGTGCGGAGTTCCGAGCGAACCTGACATCGTAGCTATATGTGTCCGAACCTTTCAATTCGCCCGGAACAACTAAATTCTTGCATTAATCGTCGTTTTCCACGGCTGTATCGAACGACAAATAAATCACCGAGAATCCAGATGTCTCGAGTTTCGAAAGATTCTGTCATCTCAGCTCGACGTAAAAGTGTAAAAACTACGCATTTTCTGTCGAACAATGAAATTCTTGCGTTAAACGACGTCTCGCCCGGCTCTATCGAACGAAACATCGATCCACACCGAGAATCGATATGTCCGGAGTTCCGAGCAAACCTGGCATCGTAGCTTGACGGATGTGTCCGAACCTTCCGATTCGCCCGGAACAACTAAATTCTTGCATCAATCGTTGTTTTTCACGGCTGTGTCGAACGACAAATAAATCACCGAGAATCGAGATGTCCCGAGTTTCGAAAGATTCTGTCATCTTAGCTCGACATAAAAGCGTTCAAACTATGCATTCCGTTTCGAAGAACGATATTATTGCGTTAAACGTCGTCTTGCACGTTTGTAACGAACCAAACATCGATCTACACCAAGAATCGAGATGTCCCGAGTTTCGAACGATTCTGTCATCTTAGCTTGACGTAAAAGTGTAAAACCTACGCATTTTTTTGTTAAACAACGGAATTCATGCGTTGAACGACGTCTCGCCCGGCTCTATCGAACGAAACATCGATCCACACTAACAATCGAGATGTCCGGAGTTCCGAGCAAATCTGGCATCATAGCTTGACTTATAAGCATCAGGATCGTTTATTCCGTCAGGAAACCCTAAATCCTTGCACTATTCGTCGTTTTTCACGGCTATATCGCTCGAAAAACCAGTCACCGAAAATCGAGATGTATCGAGTTTTTAACGATTCTCGAATCGCAGCTCAACGTAAACGTGTTTAGACTATGCATTTTGTCTCGAAAAACGAGATTATTGCGTTGAACGTCGTCTTGCACGGTTGCAACGAACAAAACATTGATCTACTTCAAGAATCGAGATGTCCCGAGTTTCGAACGATTTTGTAATGTCAGCTCGACGTATATGTGTTGAAGTCATTTAATTCTCCCGGAAACACGAATTTTTTGCATTGAACGACGCTCCGCACGGCTCTATCTAACGAAACATCGATCTACAGCGAGAAACGAGATGTCTTTAGTTTCGGGCGGTCTGGCATCTCAGCTTAACGTGAACGTGTCAAATTTATTCAGTTTGTACGGAAAGACGCAATTCTTGAATCAATCGTCGTTTCGCACGACCGTATCAAACGAAAAATCGATAACCGAGACAGGAGATATCCGGAGTTACAGACGAATCTGTCATCTTAGCTTGACATAAAAGTGTTCAAACTATGCATTTTTGTCGAATACCAAAATTTTTGCGTTGAACGTTGTCTCGCCCGGCTGTATCGAACGAAACATCGATCCCCACCGAGAATCGACATATCCTCCGTTCCGGACGATTCACGTATCCCAGCTCATCGTAAACGCGACAAAATCGTTAAATTTGCCGAGAAACACGAAGTTCTGGCATTTATCATAGTATTGCACGGCTGTATCGAATGAAAAATCGATAACCGAGAACCGAAATTTCCCGAGTTTTGAAAGATTCTCGCATCGCAGCTCAACGTAAACGTGTAAAGACTGGGCATTTTGTCTCGAGAAACGGGATTCTTGCGTTAATCAACGTCTCGCACGGTTGTATCGAACGAAACATCGATCTGCACCGAGAAACGAGATGTTCCCAGTTTTGGGCGATTCTGTAATCTTAGCTCGGCGTATATGTGTTAAAATCATTGAATCCTTCCGAAAACATAAATTTCTTGCATGAAAGGACGCTTTGCACGGCCTCATCCAACGAAACATCGATCTACAGCGAGAAACGAGATGTCTCCAGTTTCGGGCGATATCGCATCTTAGCTTGATGTGAACGTGTCAAAATAGTTCAGTTTTTAAAGAAACATTGAATTCTTGAATGAATCGTCGTTTCGCAAAGCTGTATCGAAGGAAAAGTCGATCACCGAAAAACGAGATATCCGGAGTTTCAAACTATTCTGTCATCTCAGCTCGACATAAAAGTGTTCAAACTATGCATTTTGTCTCGAAGACCGGCATTCTTGTGTGAACGTCCTCTCGCACGACTGTATCGAACGAAACATCGATCTACACCAAGAATTGAGATATCCCGAGTTTTGACAGATTCTGTCATCCCAGCTAGACATGAACGTGTTAATTCTATGCAAATTGTCTCAAAGAACAAAATTTTTGCGTTAAATGACTTCTTGCACGACTTTATCAAACGGAACATAGATCGACGCCGAGACTCGAGATGTGCGGAGTTCCGAGCGAACCTGGCATCGTAGCTATATGTGTCCGAACCTTTCAATTCGCCCGGAACAACGAAGTTCTTGCATTAATCGTCGTTTTCCACGGCTGTATCGAACGACAAATAAATCACCGAGAATCCAGATGTCTCGAGTCTCGAAAGATTCTGTCATCTTAGCTCGACATAAAAGCGTTCGAACTATGCATTTTGTCGTCTTGCACGTTTGTAACGAACAAAACATCGATCTACACCAAGAATGGAGATGTCCCGAGTTTCTGAACGATTCTGTCATCTTAGCTCGACCTCAAAGTGTAAAAACTACGCATTTTCTGTCGAACAATGAAATTCTTGCGTTAAACGACGTCTCGCCCGGCTCTATCGAACGAAACATCGATCCACACCGAGAATCGATATGTCCGGAGTTCCGAGCAAACCTGGCATCGTAGCTTGACGGATGTGTCCGAACCTTCCGATTCGCCCGGAACAACTAAATTCTTGCATCAAACGTTGTTTTTCACGGCTGTGTCGAACGACAAATAAATCACCGAGAATCGAGATGTCCCGAATTTCGAAAGATTCTGTCATCTTAGCTCGACATAAAAGCGTTCGAACTATGCATTCCGTTTCGAAGAACGATATTATTGCGTTAAACGTCGTCTTGCACGTTTGTAACGAACCAAACATCGATCTACACTAAGAATCGAGATGTCCCGAGTTTCGAACGATTCTGTCATCTTAGCTTGACGTAAAAGTGTAAAACCTACGCATTTTTTTGTCAAACAACGGAATTCATGCGTTGAACGACGTCTCGCCCGGCTCTATCGAACGAAACATCGATCCACACCGAGAATCGACATATCCTCCGTTCCGGACGATTCACGTATCCCAGCTCATCGTAAACGCATCAAAATCGTTAAATTTGCCGAGAAACACGAAGTTCTGGCATTTATCATAGTTTTTCACGGATGTATCGAATGAAAAATCGATAACCGAGAACCGAAATTTCCCGAGTTTTCAAAGATTCTCGCGTCGCAGCTCAACGTAAACGTGTAAAGACTGTGCATTTTGTCTCGAGAAACGGGATTCTTGCGTTAATCAACGTCTCGCACGGTTGTATCAAACGAAACATTGATCTGCACCGAGAAACGAAATGTTCCCAGTTTTGGGCGATTCTGTAATCTTAGCTCGACGTATATGTGTTGAAATCATTGAATCCTTCCGAAAACATAAATTTCTTGCATGAAAGGACGCACGGCCTCATCCAACGAAACATCGATCTACAGCGAGAAACGAGATGTCTCCAGTTTCGGGCGATATCGCATCTTAGCTTGATGTGAACGAGTGAAAATAGTTCATTTTGCAAAGAAACATTGAATTCTTGAATGAATCGTCGTTTCGCAAAGCTGTATCGAAGGAAAAGTCGATCACCGAAAAACGAGATGTCCGGAGTTTCAAACTATTCTGTCATCTCAGCTCGACATAAAAGTGTTCAAACTATGCATTTTGTCTCGAAGACCGGCATTCTTGTGTGAACGTCCTCTCGCACGACTGTATCGAACGAAACATCGATCTACACCAAGAATTGAGATATCCCGAGTTTTGACAGATTCTGTCATCCCAGCTAGACATGAACGTGTTAATTCTATGCAAATTGTCTCAAAGAACAAAATTTTTGCGTTAAATGACTTCTTGCACGACTTTATCGAACGGAACATAGATCGACGCCGAGACTCGAGATGTGCGGAGTTCCGAGCGAACCTGGCATCGTAGCTATATGTGTCCGAACCTTTCAATTCGCCCGGAACAACGAAGTTCTTGCATTAATCGTCGTTTTCCACGGCTGTATCGAACGACAAATAAATCACCGAGAATCCAGATGTCTCGAGTTTCGAAAGATTCTGTCATCTTAGCTCGACATAAAAGCGTTCGAACTATGCATTTTGTCGTCTTGCACGTTTGTAACGAACAAAACATCGATCTACACCAAGAATGGAGATGTCCCGAGTTTCTGAACGATTCTGTCATCTTAGCTCGACCTCAAAGTGTAAAAACTACGCATTTTTTGTCGAAAAACGGAATTCTTGCGTTAAACGACGTCTCGCCCGGCTCTATCGAACGAAACATCGATCCACACCAAGAATCGAGATGTCCGGATTTCCGAGCAAATCTGGCATCGTAGCTCGACTTATATGTATCAGGATTGTTCATTTCGTCAGGAAACACTGAATCCTTGCACTATCCGTCGTTTTTCACGGCTGTATCGCTCGAAAATCCAATCACCGAGAATCGAGATGTATTGAGTTTCGAACGATTCTCGAATCGCAGCTTAACGTAGACGTGTTTAAACTATGCATTTTGTCTCGAAAAACAAGATTATTGCGTTAAACGTCGTCTTGCACGGTTGTAACGAACTAAACATCGATCTACACCAACAATCGAGATGTCCCGAGTTTCGAACGATTCTGTAATCTCAGCTTGACGTATATGTGTTGAGATTATTTATCTCTCCCGAAAACACGAATTTTCTGCATTAAACGACGCTTCGCACGGCTCTATCTAACGAAACATCTATCTACAGCGAGAAACGAGATGTCTCTAGTTTCGGGCGATCTGGCATCTCAGCTTAACGTAAACGTGTCGAATTTGTTCAGTTTGTACGGAAACACGAAATTCTTGAATCAATCGTCGTTTCGCACGACCGTATCAAACGAAAAATCAATAACCGAGACTGGAGATATCCGGAGTTACAGACGAATCTGTCATTTTACCTCGACATAAAAGTGTTAAATTTATGCATTTTCGTCGGATAAAAAAATCTTTCCGTTAAACGTGGTCTCACCCAGCTGTATCGAACGAAACATCGATCCACACCGAGAATCGAGATATCCCCCGTTTTAGATGATTCACGTATCCGAGCTCAACGTAAACGCATCAGAATCGTAAAATTTGCCGAGAAACACGAAGTTCTGGCATTTATCATAGTATTGCACGGCTGTATCGAATGAAAAATCGATAACCGAGAACCGAAATTTCCCGAGTTTTGAAAGATTCTCGCATCGCAGCTCAACGTAAACGTGTAAAGACTGGGCATTTTGTCTCGAGAAACGGGATTCTTGCGTTAATCAACGTCTCGCACGGTTGTATCGAACGAAACATCGATCTGCACCGAGAAACGAGATGTTCCCAGTTTTGGGCGATTCTGTAATCTTAGCTCGACGTATATGTGTTAAAATCATTGAATCCTTCCGAAAACATAAATTTCTTGCATGAAAGGACGCTTTGCACGGCCTCATCCAACGAAACATCGATCTACAGCGAGAAACGAGATGTCTCCAGTTTCGGGCGATATCGCATCTTAGCTTGATGTGAACGAGTGAAAATAGTTCAGTTTGCAAAGAAACATTGAATTCTTGAATTAATCGTCGTTTTGCAAAGCTGTATCGAAGGGACAGTCGATAACCGAAAAACGAAATGTCCGGAGATTCAAACTATTCTGTCATCTCAGCTCGACATAAAAGTGTTCAAACTATGCATTTGGTCTCGAAGAACGGCATTCTTGTGTGAACGTCCTATCGCACGACTGTATCGAACGAAACATCGATCTACGCCAAGAATTGATATATCCCGAGTTTCGACAGATTCTGTCATCCCAGCTAGACATGAACGTGTTAATTCCATGCAAATTGTCTCAAAAAACAAAATTTTTGCGTTAAATGACTTCTCGCACGACTGTATCAAACGGAACATAGATCGACGCCGAGACTCGAGATGTGCGGAGTTCCGAGCGAACCTGGCATCGTAGCTATATGTCTCCGAACCTTTCAATTCACCCGGAACAACGAAATTCTTGCATTAATCGTCGTTTTCCACGGCTGTATCGAACGACAAATTAATCACCGAGAATCCAGATGTCTCGAGTTTCGAAAGATTCTGTCATCTTAGCTCGACATAAAAGCGTTCGAACTATGCATTTTGTCGTCTTGCACGTTTGTAACGAACAAAACATCGATCTACACCAAGAATGGAGATGTCCCGAGTTTCTGAACGATTCTGTCATCTTAGCTCGACCTCAAAGTGTAAAAACTACGCATTTTTTGTCGAAAAACGGAATTCTTGCGTTAAACGACGTCTCGCCCGGCTCTATCGAACGAAACATCGATCCACACCAAGAATCGAGATGTCCGGATTTCCGAGCAAATCTGGCATCGTAGCTCGACTTATATGTATCAGGATTGTTCATTTCGTCAAGAAACACCAAATCCTTGCCCTATTCGTCGTTTTTCACGGCTATATCGCTCGAAAAACCAGTCACCGAAAATCGAGATGTATCGAGTTTTTAACGATTCTCGAATCGCAGCTCAACGTAAACGTGTTTAGACTATGCATTTTGTCTCGAAAAACGAGATTATTGCGTTGAACGTCATCTTGCACGGTTGCAACGAACAAAACATTGATCTACTTCAAGAATCGAGATGTCCCGAGTTTCGAACGATTTTGTAATGTCAGCTCGACGTATATGTGTTGAAGTCATTTAATTCTCCCGGAAACACGAATTTTTTGCATTGAACGACGCTCCGCACGGCTCTATCTAACGAAACATCGATCTACAGCGAGAAACGAGATGTCTTTAGTTTCGGGCGGTCTGGCATCTCAGCTTAACGTGAACGTGTCAAATTTATTCAGTTTGTACGGAAAGACGCAATTCTTGAATCAATCGTCGTTTCGCACGACCGTATCAAACGAAAAATCGATAACCGAGACAGGAGATATCCGGAGTTACAGACGAATCTGTCATCTTAGCTCGACATAAAAGTGTTCAAACTATGCATTTTCGTCGAATACCAAAATTTTTGCGTTGAACGTTGTCTCGCCCGGCTGTATCGAACGAAACATCGATCCCCACCGAGAATCGACATATCCTCCGTTCCGGACGATTCACGTATCCCAGCTCATCGTAAACGCATCAAAATCGTTAAATTTGCCGAGAAACACAAAGTTCTGGCATTTATCATAGTATTGCACGGCTGTATCGAATGAAAAATCGATAACCGAGAACCGAAATTTCCCGAGTTTTGAAAGATTCTCGCATCGCAGCTCAACGTAAACGTTTGAAGACCGGGCATTTTGTCTCGAGAAACGGGATTCTTGCGTTAATCAACGTCTCGCACGGTTGTATCGAACGAAACATCGATCTGCACCGAGAAACGAGATGTTCCCAGTTTAGGGCGATTCTGTAATCTTAGCTCGACGTCTATGTGTTAAACCATTGAATCCTTCCGAAGAAACGAATTTCTTGCATCGAACGACGCTTTGCACGGCCTCATCACACGAAACATCGATCTACAGCGAGAAACGAGATGTCTCCAGTTTCGGGCGATATCGCATCTTAGCTTGATGTGAACGTGTCAAAATAGTTCAGTTTTTAAAGAAACATTGAATTCTCGAATGAATCGTCGTTTCGCAAAGCTGTATCGAAGGAAAAGTCGATCACCGAAAAACGAGATGTCCGGAGTTTCAAACTATTCTGTCATCTCAGCTCGACATAAAAGTGTTCAAACTATGCATTTTGTCTCGAAGACCGGCATTCTTGTGTGAACGTCCTCTCGCACGACTGTATCGAACGAAACATCGATCTACACCAAGAATTGAGATATCCCGAGTTTTGACAGATTCTGTCATCCCAGCTAGACATGAACGTGTTAATTCTATGCAAATTGTCTCAAAGAACAAAATTTTTGCGTTAAATGACTTCTCGCACGACTGTATCAAACGGAACATAGATCGACGCCGAGACTCGAAATGTGCGGAGTTCCGAGCGAACCTGGCATCGTAGCTATATGTCTCCGAACCTTTCAATTCACCCGGAACAACGAAATTCTTGCATTAATCGTCGTTTTCCACGGCTGTATCGAACGACAAATAAATCACCGAGAATCCAGATGTCTCGAGTTTCGAAAGATTCTGTCATCTTAGCTCGACATAAAAGCGTTCGAACTATGCATTTTGTCGTCTTGCACGTTTGTAACGAACAAAACATCGATCTACACCGAGAATGGAGATGTCCCGAGTTTCTGAACGATTCTGTCATCTTAGCTCGACCTCAAAGTGTAAAAACTACGCATTTTTTGTCGAAAAACGGAATTCTTGCGTTAAACGACGTCTCGCCCGGCTCTATCGAACGAAACATCGATCCACACCAAGAATCGAGATGTCCGGATTTCCGAGCAAATCTGGCATCGTAGCTCGACTTATATGTATCAGGATTGTTCATTTCGTCAAGAAACACCAAATCCTTGCCCTATTCGTCGTTTTTCACGGCTATATCGCTCGAAAAACCAGTCACCGAAAATCGAGATGTATCGAGTTTTTAACGATTCTCGAATCGCAGCTCAACGTAAACGTGTTTAGACTATGCATTTTGTCTCGAAAAACGAGATTATTGCGTTGAACGTCATCTTGCACGGTTGCAACGAACAAAACATTGATCTACTTCAAGAATCGAGATGTCCCGAGTTTCGAACGATTTTGTAATGTCAGCTCGACGTATATGTGTTGAAGTCATTTAATTCTCCCGGAAACACGAATTTTTTGCATTGAACGACGCTCCGCACGGCTCTATCTAACGAAACATCGATCTACAGCGAGAAACGAGATGTCTTTAGTTTCGGGCGGTCTGGCATCTCAGCTTAACGTGAACGTGTCAAATTTATTCAGTTTGTACGGAAAGACGCAATTCTTGAATCAATCGTCGTTTCGCACGACCGAATCAAACGAAAAATCGATAACCGAGACAGGAGATATCCGGAGTTACAGACGAATCTGTCATCTTAGCTCGACATAAAAGTGTTCAAACTATGCATTTTCGTCGAATACCAAAATTTTTGCGTTGAACGTTGTCTCGCCCGGCTGTATCGAACGAAACATCGATCCCCACCGAGAATCGACATATCCTCCGTTCCGGACGATTCACGTATCCCAGCTCATCGTAAACGCATCAAAATCGTTAAAGTTGCCGAGAAACACGAAGTTCTGGCATTTATCATAGTATTGCACGGCTGTATCGAATGAAAAATCGATAACCGAGAACCGAAATTTCCCGAGTTTTGAAAGATTCTCGCATCGCAGCTCAACGTAAACGTTTGAAGACCGGGCATTTTGTCTCGAGAAACGGGATTCTTGCGTTAATCAACGTCTCGCACGGTTGTATCGAACGAAACATCGATCTGCACCGAGAAACGAGATGTTCCCAGTTTAGGGCGATTCTGTAATCTTAGCTCGACGTCTATGTGTTAAACCATTGAATCCTTCCGAAGAAACGAATTTCTTGCATCGAACGACGCTTTGCACGGCCTCATCACACGAAACATCGATCTACAGCGAGAAACGAGATGTCTCTAGTTTCGGGCGATATCGCATCTTAGCTTGATGTGAACGTGTCAAAATAGTTCAGTTTTTAAAGAAACATTGAATTCTTGAATGAATCGTCGTTTCGCAAAGCTGTATCGAAGGAAAAGTCGATCACCGAAAAACGAGATGTCCGGAGTTTCAAACTATTCTGTCATCTCAGCTCGACATAAAAGTGTTCAAACTATGCATTTTGTCTCGAAGACCGGCATTCTTGTGTGAACGTCCTCTCGCACGACTGTATCGAACGAAACATCGATCTACACCAAGAATTGAGATATCCCGAGTTTTGACAGATTCTGTCATCCCAGCTAGACATGAACGTGTTAATTCTATGCAAATTGTCTCAAAGAACAAAATTTTTGCGTTAAATGACTTCTTGCACGACTTTATCAAACGGAACATAGATCGACGCCGAGACTCGAGATGTGCGGAGTTCCGAGCGAACCTGGCATCGTAGCTATATGTGTCCGAACCTTTCAATTCGCCCGGAACAACGAAGTTCTTGCATTAATCGTCGTTTTCCACGGCTGTATCGAACGACAAATAAATCACCGAGAATCCAGATGTCTCGAGTTTCGAAAGATTCTGTCATCTTAGCTCGACATAAAAGCGTTCGAACTATGCATTTTGTCGTCTTGCACGTTTGTAACGAACAAAACATCGATCTACACCAAGAATGGAGATGTCCCGAGTTTCTGAACGATTCTGTCATCTTAGCTCGACCTCAAAGTGTAAAAACTACGCATTTTTTGTCGAAAAACGGAATTCTTGCGTTAAACGACGTCTCGCCCGGCTGTATCGAACGAAACATCGATCCACACCAAGAATCGAGATGTCCGGATTTCCGAGCAAATCTGGCATCGTAGCTCGACTTATATGTATCAGGATTGTTCATTTCGTCAGGAAACACTGAATCCTTGCACTATCCGTCGTTTTTCACGGCTGTATCGCTCGAAAATCCAATCACCGAGAATCGAGATGTATTGAGTTTCGAACGATTCTCGAATCGCAGCTTAACGTAAACGTGTTTAAACTATGCATTTTGTCTCGAAAAACAAGATTATTGCGTTAAACGTCGTCTTGCACGGTTGTAACGAACTAAACATCGATCTACACCAACAATCGAGATGTCCCGAGTTTCGAACGATTCTGTAATCTCAGCTCGACGTATATGTGTTGAGATTATTTATCTCTCCCGAAAACACGAATTTTCTGCATTAAACGACGCTTCGCACGGCTCTATCTAACGAAACATCTATCTACAGCGAGAAACGAGATGTCTCTAGTTTCGGGCGATCTGGCATCTCAGCTTAACGTAAACGTGTCGAATTTGTTCAGTTTGTACGGAAACACGAAATTCTTGAATCAATCGTCGTTTCGCACGACCGTATCAAACGAAAAATCAATAACCGAGACTGGAGATATCCGGAGTTACAGACGAATCTGTCATTTTAGCTCGACATAAAAGTGTTGAAACTATGCATTTTTGTCGGATAAAAAAATCTTTGCGTTAAACGTGGTCTCACCCAGCTGTATCGAACGAAACATCGATCCACACCGAGAATCGAGATATCCCCCGTTTCAGATGATTCACGTATCCGAGCTCAACGTAAACGCATCAGAATCGTGAAATTTGCCGAGAAACACGAAGTTCTGGCATTTATCATAGTTTTTCACGGCTGTATTGAATGAAAAATCGATAACCGAGAACCGAAATTTCCCGAGTTTTCAAAGATTCTCGCGTCGCAGCTCAACGTAAACGTGTAAAGACTGTGCATTTTGTCTCGAGAAACGGGATTCTTGCGTTAATCAACGTCTCGCACGGTTGTATCAAACGAAACATCGATCTGCACCGAGAAACGAAATGTTCCGAGTTTTGGGCGATTCTGTAATCTTAGCTCGACGTATATGTGTTGAAATCATTGAATCCTTCCGAAAACATAAATTTCTTGCATCAAAGGACGCTTTGCACGGCCTCATCCAACGGAACATCGATCTACAGCGAGAAACGAGATGTTTTTAGTTTCGGGCGATATCGCATCTTAGCTTGATGTGAACGAGTTAAAATAGTTCAGTTTGTAAAAAAAAACATTGAATTCTTGAATGAATCGTCGTTTTGCAAAGCTGTATCGAAGGGAAAGTCGATAACCGAAAAACGAAATGTCCGGAGATTCAAACTATTCTGTCATCTCAGCTCGACATAAAAGTGTTCAAACTATGCATTTTGTCTCGAAGAACGGCATTCTTGTGTGAACGTCCTCTCGCACGACTGTATCGAACGAAACATCGATCTACACCAAGAATTGATATGTCCCGAGTTTCGACAGATTCTGTCATCCCAGCTAGACATGAACGTGTTAATTCTATGCAAATTGTCTCGAAAAACAAAATTTTTGCGTTAAATGACTTCTCACACGACTGTATCAAACGAAACATAGATCGACACCGAGACTCGAGATGTGCGGAGTTCCGAGCGAACCTGGCATCGTAGCTATATGTGTCCGAACCTTTCAATTCGCCCGGAACAGCTTAATTCTTGCATTAATCGTTGTTTTTCACAGATGTAACGAACGACAAATAAATCACCGAGAATCGAGATGTCCCGAGTTTCGAAAGATTCTGTCATCTCAGCTCGACGTAAAAGTGTGAAAACTACGCATTTTCTGTCGAACAATGAAATTCTTGCGTTAAACGACGTTTCGCCCGGCTCTATCGAACGAAACATCGATCCACACCGAGAATCGAGATGTCCGGAGTTCCGAGCACATCTGGCACCATAGCTTGACTTATATGTATCAGGATCGTTCATTTCGTCCGGAAACACTGAATCCTTGCATTATCCGTCGGTTTTCACGGCTGTATCGCTCGGAAAACCAATCACCGAGAATCGAGATGTATCGAGATTCGAACGGTTCTCGATTCGCAGCTCAACGTAAACGTGTTTAGACTATGCGTTTTGTCTCGAAAAACAAGATTATTGCGTTGAACGTCGTCTTGCACGGTTGCAACGAACAAAACATTGATCTACTTCAAGAATCGAGATGTCCCGAGTTTCGAACGATTTTGTAATGTCAGCTCGACGTATATGTGTTGAAGTCATTTAATTCTCCCGGAAACACGAATTTTTTGCATTGAACGACGCTCCGCACGGCTCTATCTAACGAAACATCGATCTACAGCGAGAAACGAGATGTCTTTAGTTTCGGGCGGTCTGGCATCTCAGCTTAACGTGAACGTGTCAAATTTATTCAGTTTGTACGGAAAGACGCAATTCTTGAATCAATCGTCGTTTCGCACGACCGTATCAAACGAAAAATCGATAACCGAGACAGGAGATATCCGGAGTTACAGACGAATCTGTCATCTTAGCTTGACATAAAAGTGTTCAAACTATGCATTTTTGTCAAATACCAAAATTTTTGCGTTGAACGTTGTCTCGCCCGGCTGTATCGAACGAAACATCGATCCCCACCGAGAATCGACATATCCTCCGTTCCGGACGATTCACGTATCCCAGCTCATCGTAAACGCATCAAAATCGTTAAATTTGCCGAGAAACACGAAGTTCTGGCATTTATCATAGTATTGCACGGCTGTATCGAATGAAAAATCGATAACCGAGAACCGAAATTTCCCGAGTTTTGAAAGATTCTCGCGTCGCAGCTCAACGTAAACGTGTAAAGACTGTGCATTTTGTCTCGAGAAACGGGATTCTTGCGTTAATCAACGTCTCGCACGGTTGTATCAAACGAAACATCGATCTGCACCGAGAAACGAGATGTTCCCAGTTTTGGGCGATTCTGTAATCTTAGCTCGACGTATATGTGTTAAAATCATTGAATCCTTCCGAAAACATAAATTTCTTGCATGAAAGGACGCACGGCCTCATCCAACGAAACATCGATCTACAGCGAGAAACGAGATGTCTCCAGTTTCGGGCGATATCGCATCTTAGCTTGATGTGAACGAGTGAAAATAGTTCATTTTGCAAAGAAACATTGAATTCTTGAATTAATCGTCGTTTTGCAAAGCTGTATCGAAGGGAAAGTCGATAACCGAAAAACGAAATGTCCGGAGATTCAAACTATTCTGTCATCTCAGCTCGACATAAAAGTGTTCAAACTATGCATTTGGTCTCGAAGAACGGCATTCTTGTGTGAACGTCCTATCGCACGACTGTATCGAACGAAACATCGATCTACGCCAAGAATTGATATATCCCGAGTTTCGACAGATTCTGTCATCCCAGCTAGACATGAACGTGTTAATTCTATGCAAATTGTCTCAAAAAACAAAATTTTTGCGTTAAATGACTTCTCGCACGACTGTATCAAACGGAACATAGATCGACGCCGAGACTCGAGATGTGCGGAGTTCCGAGCGAACCTGGCATCGTAGCTATATGTCTCCGAACCTTTCAATTCACCCGGAACAACGAAATTCTTGCATTAATCATCGTTTTCCACGGCTGTATCGAACGACAAATAAATCACCGAGAATCCAGATGTCTCGAGTTTCGAAAGATTCTGTCATCTTAGCTCGACATAAAAGCGTTCGAACTATGCATTTTGTCGTCTTGCACGTTTGTAACGAACAAAACATCGATCTACACCAAGAATGGAGATGTCCCGAGTTTCTGAACGATTCTGTCATCTTAGCTCGACCTCAAAGTGTAAAAACTACGCATTTTTTGTCGAAAAACGGAATTCTTGCGTTAAACGACGTCTCGCCCGGCTCTATCGAACGAAACATCGATCCACACCAAGAATCGAGATGTCCGGATTTCCGAGCAAATCTGGCATCGTAGCTCGACTTATATGTATCAGGATTGTTCATTTCGTCAGGAAACACTGAAACCTTGCACTATCCGTCGTTTTTCACAGCTGTATCGCTCGAAAATCCAATCACCGAGAATCGAGATGTATTGAGTTTCGAACGATTCTCGAATCGCAGCTTAACGTAAACGTGTTTAAACTATGCATTTTGTCTCGAAAAACGAGATTATTGCGTTAAACGTCGTCTTGCACGGTTGTAACGAACTAAACATCGATCTACACCAACAATCGAGATGTCCCGAGTTTCGAACGATTCTGTAATCTCAGCTCGACGTATATGTGTTGAGATTATTTATCTCTCCCGAAAACACGAATTTTCTGCATTGAACGACGCTTCGCACGGCTCTATCTAACGAAACATCTATCTACAGCGAGAAACGAGATGTCTCTAGTTTCGGGCGATTTGGCATCTCAGCTTAACGTAAAAGTGTCGAATTTGTTCAGTTTGTACGGAAACACGAAATTCTTGAATCAATCGTCGTTTCGCACGACCGTATCAAACGAAAAATCAATAACCGAGACTGGAGATATCCGGAGTTACAGACGAATCTGTCATTTTAGCTCGACATAAAAGTGTAAAAACTATGCATTTTTGTCGGATAAAAAAATCTTTGCGTTAAACGTGGTCTCACCCAGCTGTATCGAACGAAACATCGATCCACACCGAGAATCAAGATATCCCCCGTTTCAGATGATTTACGTATCCGAGCTCAACGTAAACGCATCAGAATCGTAAAATTTGCCGAGAAACACGAAGTTCTGGCATTTATCATAGTTTTTCACGACTGTATCGAATGAGAAATCGATAACCCAGAACCGAAATTTCCCGAGTTTTGGAGATTCTCGCGTCGCAGCTCAACGTAAACGTGTAAAGACTGTGCATTTTGTCTCGAGAAACGGGATTCTTGCGTTAATCAACGTCTCGCACGGTTGTATCAAACGAAACATCGATCTGCACCGAGAAACGAGATGTTCCCAGTTTTGGGCGATTCTGTAATCTTAGCTCGACGTATATGTGTTGAAATCATTGAATCCTTCCGAAAACATAAATTTCTTGCATCAAAGGACGCTTTGCACGGCCTCATCCAACGGAACATCGATCTACAGCGAGAAACGAGATGTCTTTAGTTTCGGGCGATATCGCATCTTAGCTTGATGTGAACGAGTTAAAATAGTTCAGTTTGTATAAAAAAACATTGAATTCTTGAATGAATCGTCGTTTTGCAAAGCTGTATTGAAGGGAAAGTCGATAACCGAAAAACGAAATGTCCGGAGATTCAAACTATTCTGTCATCTCAGCTCGACATAAAAGTGTTCAAACTATGCATTTTGTCTCGAAGAACGGCATTCTTGTGTGAACGTCCTCTCGCACGACTGTATCGAACGAAACATCGATCTACACCAAGAATTGATATATCCCGAGTTTCGACAGATTCTGTCATCCCAGCTAGACATGAACGTGTTAATTCTATGCAAATTGTCTCAAAAAACGAAATTTTTGCGTTAAATGACTTCTCACACGACTGTATCAAACGGAACATAGATCGACACCGAGACTCGAGATGTGCGGAGTTCCGAGCGAACCTGGCATCGTAGCTATATGTGTCCGAACCTTTCAATTCGCCCGGAACAGCTTAATTCTTGCATTAATCGTCGTTTTTCACAGCTGTAACGAACGACAAATAAATCACCGAGAATCGAGATGTCCCGAGTTTCGAAAGATTCTGTCATCTCAGCTCGACGTAAAAGCGTAAAAACTACGCATTTTCTGTCGAACAATGAAATTCTTGCGTTAAACGACGTCTCGCCCGGCTCTATCGAACGAAACGTCGATCCACACCGAGAATCGAGATGTCCGGAGTTCCGAGCATATCTGGCACCATAGCTTGACTTATATGTATCAGGATCGTTCATTTCGTCCGGAAACACTGAATCCTTGCATTATCCGTCGGTTTTCACGGCTGTATCGCTCGGAAAACCAATCACCGAGAATCGA
This sequence comes from Tromatobia lineatoria, assembly GCA_949699805.1. NCBI lineage: Eukaryota > Metazoa > Arthropoda > Insecta > Hymenoptera > Ichneumonidae > Tromatobia > Tromatobia lineatoria. The sequence goes on along the minus strand of OX453038.1, from coordinate 19,153,589 downwards.
GATGTATCGAGATTCGAACGATTCTCGATTCGCAGCTCAACGTAAACGTGTTTAGACTATGCGTTTTGTCTCGAAAAACAAGATTATTGCGTTGAACGTCGTCTTGCACGGTTGCAACGGACAAAACATTGATCTACTTCAAGAATCGAGATGTCCCGAGTTTCGAACGATTTTGTAATGTCAGCTCGACGTATATGTGTTGAAGTCATTTAATTATCCCGGAAACACGAATTTTTTGCATTGAACGACGCTCCGCACGGCTCTATGTAACGAAACATCGATATACAGCGAGAAACGAGATGTCTTTAGTTTCGGGCGGTCTGGCATCTCAGCTTAACGTGAACGTGTCAAATTTATTCAGTTTGTACGGAAAGACGCAATTCTTGAATCAATCGTCGTTTCGCACGACCGTATCAAACGAAAAATCGATAACCGAGACAGGAGATATCCGGAGTTACAGACGAATCTGTCATCTTAGCTCGACATAAAAGTGTTCAAACTATGCATTTTTGTCGAATACCAAAATTTTTGCGTTGAACGTTGTCTCGCCCGGCTGTATCGAACGAAACATCGATCCCCACCGAGAATCGACATATCCTCCGTTCCGGACGATTCACGTATCCCAGCTCATCGTAAACGCATCAAAATCGTTAAATTTGCCGAGAAACACGAAGTTCTGGCATTTATCATAGTTTTGCACGGCTGTATCGAATGAAAAATCGATAACCGAGAACCAAAATTTCCCGAGTTTTGAAAGATTCTCGCATCGCAGCTCAACGTAAACGTGTAAAGACTGGGCATTTTGTCTCGAGAAACGGGATTCTTGCGTTAATCAACGTCTCGCACGGTTGTATCGAACGAAACATCGATCTGCACCGAGAAACGAGATGTTCCCAGTTTAGGGCGATTCTGTAATCTTAGCTCGACGTCTATGTGTTAAACCATTAAATCCTTCCGAAGAAACGAATTTCTTGCATCGAACGACGCTTTGCACGGCCTCATCACACGAAACATCGATCTACAGCGAGAAACGAGATGTCTCTATTTTCGGGCGATATCGCATCTTAGCTTGATGTGAACGTGTCAAAATAGTTCAGTTTTTAAAGAAACATTGAATTCTTGAATGAATCGTCGTTTCGCAAAGCTGTATCGAAGGAAAAGTCGATCACCGAAAAACGAGGGGTCCGGAGTTTCAAACTATTCTGTCATCTCAGCTCGACATAAAAGTGTTCAAACTATGCATTTTGTCTCGAAGACCGGCATTCTTGTGTGAACGTCCTCTCGCACGACTGTATCGAACGAAACATCGATCTACACCAAGAATTGAGATATCCCGAGTTTTAAAAGATTCTGTCATCCCAGCTAGACATGAACGTGTTAATTCTATGCAAATTGTCTCAAAGAACAAAATTTTTGCGTTAAATGACTCCTTGCACGACTCTATCAAACGGAACATAGATCGACGCCGAGACTCGAGATGTGCGGAGTTCCGAGTGAACCTGGCATCGTAGCTATATGTGTCCGAACCTTTCAATTCGCCCGGAACAACGAAATTCTTGCATTAATCGTCGTTTTACACGGCTGTATCGAACGACAAATAAATCACCGAGAATCCAGATGTCTCGAGTTTCGAAAGATTCTGTCATCTTAGCTCGACATAAAAGCGTTCGAACTATGCATTTTGTCGTCTTGCACGTTTGTAACGAACAAAACATCGATCTACACCAAGAATGGAGATGTCCCGAGTTTCCGAACGATTCTGTCATCTTAGCTCGACCTAAAAGTGTAAAAACTACGCATTTTTTGTCGAAAAACGGAATTCTTGCGTTAAACGACGTCTCGCCCGGCTCTATCGAACGAAACATCGATCCACACCAAGAATCGAGATGTCCGGAGTTCCGAGCAAATCTGGCATCGTAGCTCGACTTATATGTATCAGGATTGTTCATTTCGTCAGGAAACACTGAAACCTTGCACTATCCGTCGTTTTTCACAGCTGTATCGCTCGAAAATCCAATCACCGAGAATCAAGATGTATTGAGTTTCGAACGATTCTCGAATCGCAGCTTAACGTAAACGTGTTTAAACTATGCATTTTGTTTCGAAAAACGAGATTATTGCGTTAAACGTCGTCTTGCACGGTTGTAACGAACTAAACATCGATCTACACCAACAATCGAGATGTCCCGAGTTTCGAACGATTCTGTAATCTCAGCTCGACGTATATGTGTTGAGATTATTTATCTCTCCCGAAAACACGAATTTCCTGCATTGAACGACGCTTCGCACGGCTCTATCTAACGAAACATCTATCTACAGCGAGAAACGAGATGTCTCTAGTTTCGGGCGATCTGGCATCTCAGCTTAACGTAAAAGTGTCGAATTTGTTCAGTTTGTACGGAAACACGAAATTCTTGAATCAATCGTCGTTTCGCACGACCGTATCAAACGAAAAATCAATAACCGAGACTGGAGATATCCGGAGTTACAGACGAATCTGTCATTTTAGCTCGACATAAAAGTGTAAAAACTATGCATTTTTGTCGGATAAAAAAATCTTTGCGTTAAACGTGGTCTCACCCAGCTGTATCGAACGAAACATCGATCCACACCGAGAATCAAGATATCCCCCGTTTCAGATGATTTACGTATCCGAGCTCAACGTAAACGCATCAGAATCGTAAAATTTGCCGAGAAACACGAAGTTCTGGCATTTATCATAGTTTTTCACGGCTGTATCGAATGAGAAATCGATAACCGAGAACCGAAATTTCCCGAGTTTTGAAAGATTCTCGCGTCGCAGCTCAACGTAAACGTGTAAAGACTGTGCATTTTGTCTCGAGAAACGGGATTCTTGCGTTAATCAACGTCTCGCACGGTTGTATCAAACGAAACATCGATCTGCACCGAGAAACGAGATGTTCCCAGTTTTGGGCGATTCTGTAATCTTAGCTCGACGTATATGTGTTGAAATCATTGAATCCTTCCGAAAACATAAATTTCTTGCATCAAAGGACGCTTTGCACGGCCTCATCCAACGGAACATCGATCTACAGCGAGAAACGAGATGTCTTTAGTTTCGGGCGATATCGCATCTTAGCTTGATGTGAACGAGTTAAAATAGTTCAGTTTGTAAAAAAAAACATTGAATTCTTGAATGAATCGTCGTTTTGCAAAGCTGTATCGAAGGGAAAGTCGATAACCGAAAAACGAAATGTCCGGAGATTCAAACTATTCTGTCATCTCAGCTCGACATAAAAGTGTTCAAACTATGCATTTTGTCTCGAAGAACGGCATTCTTGTGTGAACGTCCTCTCGCACGACTGTATCGAACGAAACATCGATCTACACCAAGAATTGATATATCCCGAGTTTCGACAGATTCTGTCATCCCAGCTAGACATGAACGTGTTAATTCTATGCAAATTGTCTCAAAAAACGAAATTTCTGCGTTAAATGACTTCTTGCACGACTTTATCAAACGGAACATAGATCGACGCCGAGACTCGAAATGTGCCGAGTTCCGAGCGAACCTGGCATCGTAGCTATATGTGTCCGAACCTTTCAATTCGCCCGGAACAACTAAATTCTTGCATTAATCGTCGTTTTCCACGGCTGTATCGAACGACAAATAAATCACCGAGAATCCAGATGTCTCGAGTTTCGAAAGATTCCGTCATCTTAGCTCGACATAAAAGCGTTCGAACTATGCATTTTGTCGTCTTGCACGTTTGTAACGAACAAAACATCGATCTACACCAAGAATGGAGATGTCCCGAGTTTCCGAACGATTCTGTCATCTTAGCTCGACCTAAAAGTGTAAAAACTACGCATTTTTTGTCGAAAAACGGAATTCTTGCGTTAAACGACGTCTCGCACGGCTCTATCGAACGAAACATCGATCCACACCAAGAATCGAGATGTCCGGAGTTCCGAGCAAATCTGGCATCGTAGCTCGACTTATATGTAATGTATCAGGATTGTTCATTTCGTCAGGAAACACTGAATCCTTGCACTATCGGTCGTTTTTCACAGCTGTATCGCTCGAAAATCCAATCACCGAGAATCGAGGTGTATTGAGTTTCGAACGATTCTCGAATCGCAGCTTAACGTAAACGTGTTTAAACTATGCATTTTGTCTCGAAAAACGAGATTATTGCGTTAAACGTCGTCTTGCACGGTTGTAACGAACTAAACATCGATCTACACCAACAATCGAGATGTCCCGAGTTTCGAACGATTCTGTAATCTCAGCTCGACGTATATGTGTTGAGATTATTTATCTCTCCCGAAAACACGAATTTTCTGCATTGAACGACGCTTCGCACGGCTCTATCTAACGAAACATCTATCCACAGCGAGAAACGAGATGTCTCTAGTTTCGGGCGATCTGGCATCTCAGCTTAACGTAAAAGTGTCGAATTTGTTCAGTTTGTACGGAAACACGAAATTCTTGAATCAATCGTCGTTTCGCACGACCGTATCAAACGAAAAATCAATAACCGAGACTGGAGATATCCGGAGTTACAGACGAATCTGTCATTTTAGCTCGACATAAAAGTGTAAAAACTATGCATTTTTGTCGGATAAAAAAATCTTTGCGTTAAACGTGGTCTCACCCAGCTGTATCGAACGAAACATCGATCCACACCGAGAATCAAGATATCCCCCGTTTCAGATGATTTACGTATCCGAGCTCAACGTAAACGCATCAGAATCGTAAAATTTGCCGAGAAACACGAAGTTCTGGCATTTATCATAGTTTTTCACGACTGTATCGAATGAGAAATCGATAACCCAGAACCGAAATTTCCCGAGTTTTGGAGATTCTCGCGTCGCAGCTCAACGTAAACGTGTAAAGACTGTGCATTTTGTCTCGAGAAACGGGATTCTTGCGTTAATCAACGTCTCGCACGGTTGTATCAAACGAAACATCGATCTGCACCGAGAAACGAGATGTTCCCAGTTTTGGGCGATTCTGTAATCTTAGCTCGACGTATATGTGTTGAAATCATTGAATCCTTCCGAAAACATAAATTTCTTGCATCAAAGGACGCTTTGCACGGCCTCATCCAACGGAACATCGATCTACAGCGAGAAACGAGATGTCTTTAGTTTCGGGCGATATCGCATCTTAGCTTGATGTGAACGAGTTAAAATAGTTCAGTTTGTATAAAAAAACATTGAATTCTTGAATGAATCGTCGTTTTGCAAAGCTGTATCGAAGGGAAAGTCGATAACCGAAAAACGAAATGTCCGGAGATTCAAACTATTCTGTCATCTCAGCTCGACATAAAAGTGTTCAAACTATGCATTTTGTCTCGAAGAACGGCATTCTTGTGTGAACGTCCTCTCGCACGACTGTATCGAACGAAACATCGATCTACACCGAGAATTGATATATCCCGAGTTTCGACAGATTCTGTCATCCCAGCTAGACATGAACGTGTTAATTCTATGCAAATTGTCTCAAGAAACGAAATTCTTGCGTTAAATGACTTCTCACACGACTGTATCAAACGGAACATAGATCGACACCGAGGCTCGAGATGTGCGGAGTTCCGAGCGAACCTGGCATCGTAGCTATATGTGTCCGAACCTTTCAATTCGCCCGGAACAGCTTAATTCTTGCATTAATCGTCGTTTTTCACAGCTGTAACGAACGACAAATAAATCACCGAGAATCGAGATGTCCCGAGTTTCGAAAGATTCTGTCATCTCAGCTCGACGTAAAAGTGTATAAACTACGCATTTTCTGTCGAACAATGAAATTCATGCGTTAAACGACGTCTCGCCCGGCTCTATCGAACGAAACATCGATCCACACCGAGAATCGAGATGTCCGGAGTTCCGAGCATATCTGGCACCATAGCTTGACTTATATGTATCAGGATCGTTCATTTCGTCCGGAAACACTGAATCCTTGCATTATCCGTCGGTTTTCACGGCTGTATCGCTCGGAAAACCAATCACCGAGAATCGAGATGTATCGAGATTCGAACGATTCTCGATTCGCAGCTCAACGTAAACGTGTTTAGACTATGCGTTTTGTCTCGAAAAACAAGATTATTGCGTTAAACGTCGTCTTGCACGGTTGCAACGAACAAAACATTGATCTACTTCAAGAATCGAGATGTCCCGAGTTTCGAACGATTTTGTAATGTCAGCTCGACGTATATGTGTTGAAGTCATTTAATTCTCCCGAAAACACGAATTTTTTGCATTGAACGACGCTCCGCACGGCTCTATGTAACGAAACATCGATCTACAGCGAGAAACCAGATGTCTTTAGTTTCGGGCGGTCTGGCATTTCAGCTTAACGTGAACGTGTCAAATTTATTCAGTTTGTACGGAAAGACGCAATTCTTGAATCAATCGTCGTTTCGCACGACCGTATCAAACGAAAAATCGATAACCGAGACAGGAGATATCCGGAGTTACAGACGAATCTGTCATCTTAGCTCGACATAAAAGTGTTCAAACTATGCATTTTTGTCGAATACCAAAATTTTTGCGTTGAACGTTGTCTCGCCCGGCTGTATCGAACGAAACATCGATCCCCACCGAGAATCGACTTATCCACCGTTCCGGACGATTCACGTATCCCAGCTCATCGTAAACGCATCAAAATCGTTAAATTTGCCGAGAAACACGAAGTTCTGGCATTTATCATAGTATTGCACGGCTGTATCGAATGAAAAATCGATAACCGAGAATCGAAATTTCCCGAGTTTTGAAAGATTCTCGCATCGCAGCTCAACGTAAACGTGTGAAGACCGGGCATTTTGTCTCGAGAAACGGGATTCTTGCGTTAATCAACGTCTCGCACGGTTGTATCGAACAAAACATCGATCTGCACCGAGAAACGAGATGTTCCCAGTTTTGGGCGATTCTGTAATCTTAGCTCGACGTATATGTGTTGAAATCATTGAATCCTTCCGAAAACATAAATTTCTCGCATCAAAGGACGCTTTGCACGGCCTCATCCAACGGAACATCGATCTACAGCGAGAAACGAGATGTCTTTAGTTTCGGGCGATATCGCATCTTAGCTTGATGTGAACGAGTTAAAATAGTTCAGTTTGTAAAAAAAAACATTGAATTCTTGAATGAATCGTCGTTTTGCAAAGCTGTATTGAAGGGAAAGTCGATAACCGAAAAACGAAATGTCCGGAGATTCAAACTATTCTGTCATCTCAGCTCGACATAAAAGTGTTCAAACTATGCATTTTGTCTCGAAGAACGGCATTCTTGTGTGAACGTCCTCTCGCACGACTGTATCGAACGAAACATCGATCTACACCAAGAATTGATATATCCCGAGTTTCGACAGATTCTGTCATCCCAGCTAGACATGAACGTGTTAATTCTATGCAAATTGTCTCAAAAAACGAAATTTTTGCGTTAAATGACTTCTCACACGACTGTATCAAACGGAACATAGATCGACACCGAGACTCGAGATGTGCGGAGTTCCGAGCGAACCTGGCATCGTAGCTATATGTGTCCGAACCTTTCAATTCGCCCGGAACAGCTTAATTCTTGCATTAATCGTCGTTTTTCACAGCTGTAACGAACGACAAATAAATCACCGAGAATCGAGATGTCCCGAGTTTCGAAAGATTCTGTCATCTCAGCTCGACGTAAAAGCGTAAAAACTACGCATTTTCTGTCGAACAATGAAATTCTTGCGTTAAACGACGTCTCGCCCGGCTCTATCGAACGAAACGTCGATCCACACCGAGAATCGAGATGTCCGGAGTTCCGAGCATATCTGGCACCATAGCTTGACTTATATGTATCAGGATCGTTCATTTCGTCCGGAAACACTGAATCCTTGCATTATCCGTCGGTTTTCACGGCTGTATCGCTCGGAAAACCAATCACCGAGAATCGAGATGTATCGAGATTCGAACGATTCTCGATTCGCAGCTCAACGTAAACGTGTTTAGACTATGCGTTTTGTCTCGAAAAACAAGATTATTGCGTTGAACGTCGTCTTGCACGGTTGCAACGGACAAAACATTGATCTACTTCAAGAATCGAGATGTCCCGAGTTTCGAACGATTTTGTAATGTCAGCTCGACGTATATGTGTTGAAGTCATTTAATTATCCCGGAAACACGAATTTTTTGCATTGAACGACGCTCCGCACGGCTCTATGTAACGAAACATCGATATACAGCGAGAAACGAGATGTCTTTAGTTTCGGGCGGTCTGGCATCTCAGCTTAACGTGAACGTGTCAAATTTATTCAGTTTGTACGGAAAGACGCAATTCTTGAATCAATCGTCGTTTCGCACGACCGTATCAAACGAAAAATCGATAACCGAGACAGGAGATATCCGGAGTTACAGACGAATCTGTCATCTTAGCTCGACATAAAAGTGTTCAAACTATGCATTTTTGTCGAATACCAAAATTTTTGCGTTGAACGTTGTCTCGCCCGGCTGTATCGAACGAAACATCGATCCCCACCGAGAATCGACATATCCACCGTTCCGGACGATTCACGTATCCCAGCTCATCGTAAACGCATCAAAATCGTTAAATTTGCCGAGAAACACGAAGTTCTGGCATTTATCATAGTATTGCACGGCTGTATCGAATGAAAAATCGATAACCGAGAACCGAAATTTCCCGAGTTTTGAAAGATTCTCGCATCGCAGCTCAACGTAAACGTGTGAAGACCGGGCATTTTGTCTCGAGAAACGGGATTCTTGCGTTAATCAACGTCTCGCACGGTTGTATCGAACGAAACATCGATCTGCACCGAGAAACGAGATGTTCCCAGTTTAGGGCGATTCTGTAATCTTAGCTCGACGTCTATGTGTTAAACCATTGAATCCTTCCGAAGAAACGAATTTCTTGCATCGAACGACGCTATGCACGGCCTCATCACACGAAACATCGATCTACAGCGAGAAACGAGATGTCTCCAGTTTCGGGCGATATCGCATCTTAGCTTGATGTGAACGTGTCAAAATAGTTCAGTTTTTAAAGAAACATTGAATTCTTGAATGAATCGTCGTTTCGCAAAGCTGTATCGAAGGAAAAGTCGATCACCGAAAAACGAGATGTCCGGAGTTTCAAACTATTCTGTCATCTCAGCTCGACATAAAAGTGTTCAAACTATGCATTTCGTCTCGAAGACCGGCATTCTTGTGTGAACGTCCTCTCGCACGACTGTATCGAACGAAACATCGATCTACACCAAGAATTGAGATATTCCGAGTTTTGACAGATTCTGTCATCCCAGCTAGACATGAACGTGTTAATTCTATGCAAATTGTCTCAAAAAACAAAATTTCTGCGTTAAATGACTTCCTGCACGACTTTATCAAACGGAACATAGATCGACGCCGAGACTCGAGATGTGCGGAGTTCCGAGCGAACCTGGCATCGTAGCTATATGTGTCCGAACCTTTCAATTCGCCCGGAACAACTAAATTCTTGCATTAATCGTCGTTTTCCACGGCTGTATCGAACGACAAATAAATCACCGAGAATCCAGATGTCTCGAGTTTCGAAAGATTCTGTCATCTTAGCTCGACATAAAAGCGTTCGAACTATGCATTTTGTCGTCTTGCACGTTTGTAACGAACAAAACATCGATCTACACCAAGAATGGAGATGTCCCGAGTTTCCGAACGATTCTGTCATCTTAGCTCGACCTAAAAGTGTAAAAACTACGCATTTTTTGTCGAAAAACGGAATTCTTGCGTTAAACGACGTCTCGCACGGCTCTATCGAACGAAACATCGATCCACACCAAGAATCGAGATGTCCGGAGTTCCGAGCAAATCTGGCATCGTAGCTCGACTTATATGTAATGTATCAGGATTGTTCATTTCGTCAGGAAACACTGAATCCTTGCACTATCGGTCGTTTTTCACAGCTGTATCGCTCGAAAATCCAATCACCGAGAATCGAGATGTATTGAGTTTCGAACGATTCTCGAATCGCAGCTTAACGTAAACGTGTTTAAACTATGCATTTTGTCTCGAAAAACGAGATTATTGCGTTAAACGTCGTCTTGCACGGTTGTAACGAACTAAACATCGATCTACACCAACAATCGAGATGTCCCGAGTTTCGAACGATTCTGTAATCTCAGCTCGACGTATATGTGTTGAGATTATTTATCTCTCCCGAAAACACGAATTTTCTGCATTGAACGACGCTTCGCACGGCTCTATCTAACGAAACATCTATCTACAGCGAGAAACGAGATGTCTCTAGTTTCGGGCGATCTGGCATCTCAGCTTAACGTAAAAGTGTCGAATTTGTTCAGTTTGTACGGAAACACGAAATTCTTGAATCAATCGTCGTTTCGCACGACCGTATCAAACGAAAAATCAATAACCGAGACTGGAGATATCCGGAGTTACAGACGAATCTGTCATTTTAGCTCGACATAAAAGTGTAAAAACTATGCATTTTTGTCGGATAAAAAAATCTTTGCGATAAACGTGGTCTCACCCAGCTGTATCGAACGAAACATCGATCCACACCGAGAATCAAGATATCCCCCGTTTCAGATGATTCACGTATCCGAGCTCAACGTAAACGCATCAGAATCGTAAAATTTGCCGAGAAACACGAAGTTCTGGCATTTATCATAGTTTTTCACGGCTGTATCGAATGAGAAATCGATAACCGAGAACCGAAATTTCCCGAGTTTTGGAGATTCTCGCGTCGCAGCTCAACGTAAACGTGTAAAGACTGTGCATTTTGTCTCGAGAAACGGGATTCTTGCGTTAATCAACGTCTCGCACGGTTGTATCAATAGAAACATCGATCTGCACCGAGAAACGAGATGTTCCCAGTTTTGGGCGATTCTGTAATCTTAGCTCGACGTATATGTGTTGAAATCATTGAATCCTTCCGAAAACATAAATTTCTCGCATCAAAGGACGCTTTGCACGGCCTCATCCAACGGAACATCGATCTACAGCGAGAAACGAGATGTCTTTAGTTTCGGGCGATATCGCATCTTAGCTTGATGTGAACGAGTTAAAATAGTTCAGTTTGTAAAAAAAAACATTGAATTCTTGAATGAATCGTCGTTTTGCAAAGCTGTATTGAAGGGAAAGTCGATAACCGAAAAACGAAATGTCCGGAGATTCAAACTATTCTGTCATCTCAGCTCGACATAAAAGTGTTCAAACTATGCATTTTGTCTCGAAGAACGGCATTCTTGTGTGAACGTCCTCTCGCACGACTGTATCGAACGAAACATCGATCTACACCAAGAATTGATATATCCCGAGTTTCGACAGATTCTGTCATCCCAGCTAGACATGAACGTGTTAATTCTATGCAAATTGTCTCAAAAAACGAAATTTTTGCGTTAAATGACTTCTCACACGACTGTATCAAACGGAACATAGATCGACACCGAGACTCGAGATGTGCGGAGTTCCGAGCGAACCTGGCATCGTAGCTATATGTGTCCGAACCTTTCAATTCGCCCGGAACAGCTTAATTCTTGCATTAATCGTCGTTTTTCACAGCTGTAACGAACGACAAATAAATCACCGAGAATCGAGATGTCCCGAGTTTCGAAAGATTCTGTCATCTCAGCTCGACGTAAAAGTGTAAAAACTACGCATTTTCTGTCGAACAATGAAATTCTTGCGTTAAACGACGTCTCGCCCGGCTCTATCGAACGAAACGTCGATCCACACCGAGAATCGAGATGTCCGGAGTTCCGAGCATATCTGGCACCATAGCTTGACTTATATGTATCAGGATCGTTCATTTCGTCCGGAAACACTGAATCCTTGCATTATCCGTCGGTTTTCACGGCTGTATCGCTCGGAAAACCAATCACCGAGAATCGAGATGTATCGAGATTTGAACGATTCTCGATTCGCAGCTCAACGTAAACGTGTTTAGACTATGCGTTTTGTCTCGAAAAACAAGATTATTGCGTTGAACGTCGTCTTGCACGGTTGCAACGGACAAAACATTGATCTACTTCAAGAATCGAGATGTCCCGAGTTTCGAACGATTTTGTAATGTCAGCTCGACGTATATGTGTTGAAGTCATTTAATTCTCCCGGAAACACGAATTTTTTGCATTGAACGACGCTCCGCACGGCTCTATCTAACGAAACATCGATCTACAGCGAGAAACGACATGTCTTTAGTTTCGGGCGGTCTGGCATCTCAGCTTAACGTGAACGTGTCAAATTTATTCAGTTTGTACGGAAAGACGCAATTCTTGAATCAATCGTCGTTTCGCACGACCGTATCAAACGAAAAATCGATAACCGAGACAGGAGATATCCGGAGTTACAGACGAATCTGTCATCTTAGCTCGACATAAAAGTGTTCAAACTATGCATTTCTGTCGAATACCGAAATTTTTGCGTTGAACGTTGTCTCGCCCGGCTGTATCGAACGAAACATCGATCCCCACCGAGAATCGACATATCCTCCGTTCCGGACGATTCACGTATCCCAGCTCATCGTAAACGCATCAAAATCGTTAAATTTGCCGAGAAACACGAAGTTCTGGCATTTATCATAGTTTTGCACGGCTGTATCGAATGAAAAATCGATAACCGAGAACCAAAATTTCCCGAGTTTTGAAAGATTCTCGCATCGCAGCTCAACGTAAACGTGTAAAGACTGGGCATTTTGTCTCGAGAAACGGGATTCTTGCGTTAATCAACGTCTCGCACGGTTGTATCGAACGAAACATCGATCTGCACCGAGAAACGAGATGTTCCCAGTTTAGGGCGATTCTGTAATCTTAGCTCGACGTCTATGTGTTAAACCATTAAATCCTTCCGAAGAAACGAATTTCTTGCATCGAACGACGCTTTGCACGGCCTCATCACACGAAACATCGATCTACAGCGAGAAACGAGATGTCTCTATTTTCGGGCGATATCGCATCTTAGCTTGATGTGAACGTGTCAAAATAGTTCAGTTTTTAAAGAAACATTGAATTCTTGAATGAATCGTCGTTTCGCAAAGCTGTATCGAAGGAAAAGTCGATCACCGAAAAACGAGGGGTCCGGAGTTTCACTATTCTGTCATCTCAGCTCGACATAAAAGTGTTCAAACTATGCATTTTGTCTCGAAGACCGGCATTCTTGTGTGAACGTCCTCTCGCACGACTGTATCGAACGAAACATCGATCTACACCAAGAATTGAGATATCCCGAGTTTTAAAAGATTCTGTCATCCCAGCTAGACATGAACGTGTTAATTCTATGCAAATTGTCTCAAAGAACAAAATTTTTGCGTTAAATGACTCCTTGCACGACTCTATCAAACGGAACATAGATCGACGCCGAGACTCGAGATGTGCGGAGTTCCGAGTGAACCTGGCATCGTAGCTATATGTGTCCGAACCTTTCAATTCGCCCGGAACAACGAAATTCTTGCATTAATCGTCGTTTTACACGGCTGTATCGAACGACAAATAAATCACCGAGAATCCAGATGTCTCGAGTTTCGAAAGATTCTGTCATCTTAGCTCGACATAAAAGCGTTCGAACTATGCATTTTGTCGTCTTGCACGTTTGTAACGAACAAAACATCGATCTACACCAAGAATGGAGATGTCCCGAGTTTCCGAACGATTCTGTCATCTTAGCTCGACCTAAAAGTGTAAAAACTACGCATTTTTTGTCGAAAAACGGAATTCTTGCGTTAAACGACGTCTCGCCCGGCTCTATCGAACGAAACATCGATCCACACCAAGAATCGAGATGTCCGGAGTTCCGAGCAAATCTGGCATCGTAGCTCGACTTATATGTATCAGGATTGTTCATTTCGTCAGGAAACACTGAAACCTTGCACTATCCGTCGTTTTTCACAGCTGTATCGCTCGAAAATCCAATCACCGAGAATCAAGATGTATTGAGTTTCGAACGATTCTCGAATCGCAGCTTAACGTAAACGTGTTTAAACTATGCATTTTGTTTCGAAAAACGAGATTATTGCGTTAAACGTCGTCTTGCACGGTTGTAACGAACTAAACATCGATCTACACCAACAATCGAGATGTCCCGAGTTTCGAACGATTCTGTAATCTCAGCTCGACGTATATGTGTTGAGATTATTTATCTCTCCCGAAAACACGAATTTCCTGCATTGAACGACGCTTCGCACGGCTCTATCTAACGAAACATCTATCTACAGCGAGAAACGAGATGTCTCTAGTTTCGGGCGATCTGGCATCTCAGCTTAACGTAAAAGTGTCGAATTTGTTCAGTTTGTACGGAAACACGAAATTCTTGAATCAATCGTCGTTTCGCACGACCGTATCAAACGAAAAATCAATAACCGAGACTGGAGATATCCGGAGTTACAGACGAATCTGTCATTTTAGCTCGACATAAAAGTGTAAAAACTATGCATTTTTGTCGGATAAAAAAATCTTTGCGTTAAACGTGGTCTCACCCAGCTGTATCGAACGAAACATCGATCCACACCGAGAATCAAGATATCCCCCGTTTCAGATGATTTACGTATCCGAGCTCAACGTAAACGCATCAGAATCGTAAAATTTGCCGAGAAACACGAAGTTCTGGCATTTATCATAGTTTTTCACGGCTGTATCGAATGAGAAATCGATAACCGAGAACCGAAATTTCCCGAGTTTTGAAAGATTCTCGCGTCGCAGCTCAACGTAAACGTGTAAAGACTGTGCATTTTGTCTCGAGAAACGGGATTCTTGCGTTAATCAACGTCTCGCACGGTTGTATCAAACGAAACATCGATCTGCACCGAGAAACGAGATGTTCCCAGTTTTGGGCGATTCTGTAATCTTAGCTCGACGTATATGTGTTGAAATCATTGAATCCTTCCGAAAACATAAATTTCTTGCATCAAAGGACGCTTTGCACGGCCTCATCCAACGGAACATCGATCTACAGCGAGAAACGAGATGTCTTTAGTTTCGGGCGATATCGCATCTTAGCTTGATGTGAACGAGTTAAAATAGTTCAGTTTGTAAAAAAAAACATTGAATTCTTGAATGAATCGTCGTTTTGCAAAGCTGTATCGAAGGGAAAGTCGATAACCGAAAAACGAAATGTCCGGAGATTCAAACTATTCTGTCATCTCAGCTCGACATAAAAGTGTTCAAACTATGCATTTTGTCTCGAAGAACGGCATTCTTGTGTGAACGTCCTCTCGCACGACTGTATCGAACGAAACATCGATCTACACCAAGAATTGATATATCCCGAGTTTCGACAGATTCTGTCATCCCAGCTAGACATGAACGTGTTAATTCTATGCAAATTGTCTCAAAAAACGAAATTTCTGCGTTAAATGACTTCTTGCACGACTTTATCAAACGGAACATAGATCGACGCCGAGACTCGAAATGTGCCGAGTTCCGAGCGAACCTGGCATCGTAGCTATATGTGTCCGAACCTTTCAATTCGCCCGGAACAACTAAATTCTTGCATTAATCGTCGTTTTCCACGGCTGTATCGAACGACAAATAAATCACCGAGAATCCAGATGTCTCGAGTTTCGAAAGATTCCGTCATCTTAGCTCGACATAAAAGCGTTCGAACTATGCATTTTGTCGTCTTGCACGTTTGTAACGAACAAAACATCGATCTACACCAAGAATGGAGATGTCCCGAGTTTCCGAACGATTCTGTCATCTTAGCTCGACCTAAAAGTGTAAAAACTACGCATTTTTTGTCGAAAAACGGAATTCTTGCGTTAAACGACGTCTCGCACGGCTCTATCGAACGAAACATCGATCCACACCAAGAATCGAGATGTCCGGAGTTCCGAGCAAATCTGGCATCGTAGCTCGACTTATATGTAATGTATCAGGATTGTTCATTTCGTCAGGAAACACTGAATCCTTGCACTATCGGTCGTTTTTCACAGCTGTATCGCTCGAAAATCCAATCACCGAGAATCGAGGTGTATTGAGTTTCGAACGATTCTCGAATCGCAGCTTAACGTAAACGTGTTTAAACTATGCATTTTGTCTCGAAAAACGAGATTATTGCGTTAAACGTCGTCTTGCACGGTTGTAACGAACTAAACATCGATCTACACCAACAATCGAGATGTCCCGAGTTTCGAACGATTCTGTAATCTCAGCTCGACGTATATGTGTTGAGATTATTTATCTCTCCCGAAAACACGAATTTTCTGCATTGAACGACGCTTCGCACGGCTCTATCTAACGAAACATCTATCCACAGCGAGAAACGAGATGTCTCTAGTTTCGGGCGATCTGGCATCTCAGCTTAACGTAAAAGTGTCGAATTTGTTCAGTTTGTACGGAAACACGAAATTCTTGAATCAATCGTCGTTTCGCACGACCGTATCAAACGAAAAATCAATAACCGAGACTGGAGATATCCGGAGTTACAGACGAATCTGTCATTTTAGCTCGACATAAAAGTGTAAAAACTATGCATTTTTGTCGGATAAAAAAATCTTTGCGTTAAACGTGGTCTCACCCAGCTGTATCGAACGAAACATCGATCCACACCGAGAATCAAGATATCCCCCGTTTCAGATGATTTACGTATCCGAGCTCAACGTAAACGCATCAGAATCGTAAAATTTGCCGAGAAACACGAAGTTCTGGCATTTATCATAGTTTTTCACGACTGTATCGAATGAGAAATCGATAACCCAGAACCGAAATTTCCCGAGTTTTGGAGATTCTCGCGTCGCAGCTCAACGTAAACGTGTAAAGACTGTGCATTTTGTCTCGAGAAACGGGATTCTTGCGTTAATCAACGTCTCGCACGGTTGTATCAAACGAAACATCGATCTGCACCGAGAAACGAGATGTTCCCAGTTTTGGGCGATTCTGTAATCTTAGCTCGACGTATATGTGTTGAAATCATTGAATCCTTCCGAAAACATAAATTTCTTGCATCAAAGGACGCTTTGCACGGCCTCATCCAACGGAACATCGATCTACAGCGAGAAACGAGATGTCTTTAGTTTCGGGCGATATCGCATCTTAGCTTGATGTGAACGAGTTAAAATAGTTCAGTTTGTATAAAAAAACATTGAATTCTTGAATGAATCGTCGTTTTGCAAAGCTGTATCGAAGGGAAAGTCGATAACCGAAAAACGAAATGTCCGGAGATTCAAACTATTCTGTCATCTCAGCTCGACATAAAAGTGTTCAAACTATGCATTTTGTCTCGAAGAACGGCATTCTTGTGTGAACGTCCTCTCGCACGACTGTATCGAACGAAACATCGATCTACACCGAGAATTGATATATCCCGAGTTTCGACAGATTCTGTCATCCCAGCTAGACATGAACGTGTTAATTCTATGCAAATTGTCTCAAGAAACGAAATTCTTGCGTTAAATGACTTCTCACACGACTGTATCAAACGGAACATAGATCGACACCGAGGCTCGAGATGTGCGGAGTTCCGAGCGAACCTGGCATCGTAGCTATATGTGTCCGAACCTTTCAATTCGCCCGGAACAGCTTAATTCTTGCATTAATCGTCGTTTTTCACAGCTGTAACGAACGACAAATAAATCACCGAGAATCGAGATGTCCCGAGTTTCGAAAGATTCTGTCATCTCAGCTCGACGTAAAAGTGTATAAACTACGCATTTTCTGTCGAACAATGAAATTCATGCGTTAAACGACGTCTCGCCCGGCTCTATCGAACGAAACATCGATCCACACCGAGAATCGAGATGTCCGGAGTTCCGAGCATATCTGGCACCATAGCTTGACTTATATGTATCAGGATCGTTCATTTCGTCCGGAAACACTGAATCCTTGCATTATCCGTCGGTTTTCACGGCTGTATCGCTCGGAAAACCAATCACCGAGAATCGAGATGTATCGAGATTCGAACGATTCTCGATTCGCAGCTCAACGTAAACGTGTTTAGACTATGCGTTTTGTCTCGAAAAACAAGATTATTGCGTTAAACGTCGTCTTGCACGGTTGCAACGAACAAAACATTGATCTACTTCAAGAATCGAGATGTCCCGAGTTTCGAACGATTTTGTAATGTCAGCTCGACGTATATGTGTTGAAGTCATTTAATTCTCCCGAAAACACGAATTTTTTGCATTGAACGACGCTCCGCACGGCTCTATGTAACGAAACATCGATCTACAGCGAGAAACCAGATGTCTTTAGTTTCGGGCGGTCTGGCATTTCAGCTTAACGTGAACGTGTCAAATTTATTCAGTTTGTACGGAAAGACGCAATTCTTGAATCAATCGTCGTTTCGCACGACCGTATCAAACGAAAAATCGATAACCGAGACAGGAGATATCCGGAGTTACAGACGAATCTGTCATCTTAGCTCGACATAAAAGTGTTCAAACTATGCATTTTTGTCGAATACCAAAATTTTTGCGTTGAACGTTGTCTCGCCCGGCTGTATCGAACGAAACATCGATCCCCACCGAGAATCGACTTATCCACCGTTCCGGACGATTCACGTATCCCAGCTCATCGTAAACGCATCAAAATCGTTAAATTTGCCGAGAAACACGAAGTTCTGGCATTTATCATAGTATTGCACGGCTGTATCGAATGAAAAATCGATAACCGAGAATCGAAATTTCCCGAGTTTTGAAAGATTCTCGCATCGCAGCTCAACGTAAACGTGTGAAGACCGGGCATTTTGTCTCGAGAAACGGGATTCTTGCGTTAATCAACGTCTCGCACGGTTGTATCGAACAAAACATCGATCTGCACCGAGAAACGAGATGTTCCCAGTTTTGGGCGATTCTGTAATCTTAGCTCGACGTATATGTGTTGAAATCATTGAATCCTTCCGAAAACATAAATTTCTCGCATCAAAGGACGCTTTGCACGGCCTCATCCAACGGAACATCGATCTACAGCGAGAAACGAGATGTCTTTAGTTTCGGGCGATATCGCATCTTAGCTTGATGTGAACGAGTTAAAATAGTTCAGTTTGTAAAAAAAAACATTGAATTCTTGAATGAATCGTCGTTTTGCAAAGCTGTATTGAAGGGAAAGTCGATAACCGAAAAACGAAATGTCCGGAGATTCAAACTATTCTGTCATCTCAGCTCGACATAAAAGTGTTCAAACTATGCATTTTGTCTCGAAGAACGGCATTCTTGTGTGAACGTCCTCTCGCACGACTGTATCGAACGAAACATCGATCTACACCAAGAATTGATATATCCCGAGTTTCGACAGATTCTGTCATCCCAGCTAGACATGAACGTGTTAATTCTATGCAAATTGTCTCAAAAAACGAAATTTTTGCGTTAAATGACTTCTCACACGACTGTATCAAACGGAACATAGATCGACACCGAGACTCGAGATGTGCGGAGTTCCGAGCGAACCTGGCATCGTAGCTATATGTGTCCGAACCTTTCAATTCGCCCGGAACAGCTTAATTCTTGCATTAATCGTCGTTTTTCACAGCTGTAACGAACGACAAATAAATCACCGAGAATCGAGATGTCCCGAGTTTCGAAAGATTCTGTCATCTCAGCTCGACGTAAAAGCGTAAAAACTACGCATTTTCTGTCGAACAATGAAATTCTTGCGTTAAACGACGTCTCGCCCGGCTCTATCGAACGAAACGTCGATCCACACCGAGAATCGAGATGTCCGGAGTTCCGAGCATATCTGGCACCATAGCTTGACTTATATGTATCAGGATCGTTCATTTCGTCCGGAAACACTGAATCCTTGCATTATCCGTCGGTTTTCACGGCTGTATCGCTCGGAAAACCAATCACCGAGAATCGAGATGTATCGAGATTCGAACGATTCTCGATTCGCAGCTCAACGTAAACGTGTTTAGACTATGCGTTTTGTCTCGAAAAACAAGATTATTGCGTTGAACGTCGTCTTGCACGGTTGCAACGGACAAAACATTGATCTACTTCAAGAATCGAGATGTCCCGAGTTTCGAACGATTTTGTAATGTCAGCTCGACGTATATGTGTTGAAGTCATTTAATTATCCCGGAAACACGAATTTTTTGCATTGAACGACGCTCCGCACGGCTCTATGTAACGAAACATCGATATACAGCGAGAAACGAGATGTCTTTAGTTTCGGGCGGTCTGGCATCTCAGCTTAACGTGAACGTGTCAAATTTATTCAGTTTGTACGGAAAGACGCAATTCTTGAATCAATCGTCGTTTCGCACGACCGTATCAAACGAAAAATCGATAACCGAGACAGGAGATATCCGGAGTTACAGACGAATCTGTCATCTTAGCTCGACATAAAAGTGTTCAAACTATGCATTTTTGTCGAATACCAAAATTTTTGCGTTGAACGTTGTCTCGCCCGGCTGTATCGAACGAAACATCGATCCCCACCGAGAATCGACATATCCACCGTTCCGGACGATTCACGTATCCCAGCTCATCGTAAACGCATCAAAATCGTTAAATTTGCCGAGAAACACGAAGTTCTGGCATTTATCATAGTATTGCACGGCTGTATCGAATGAAAAATCGATAACCGAGAACCGAAATTTCCCGAGTTTTGAAAGATTCTCGCATCGCAGCTCAACGTAAACGTGTGAAGACCGGGCATTTTGTCTCGAGAAACGGGATTCTTGCGTTAATCAACGTCTCGCACGGTTGTATCGAACGAAACATCGATCTGCACCGAGAAACGAGATGTTCCCAGTTTAGGGCGATTCTGTAATCTTAGCTCGACGTCTATGTGTTAAACCATTGAATCCTTCCGAAGAAACGAATTTCTTGCATCGAACGACGCTATGCACGGCCTCATCACACGAAACATCGATCTACAGCGAGAAACGAGATGTCTCCAGTTTCGGGCGATATCGCATCTTAGCTTGATGTGAACGTGTCAAAATAGTTCAGTTTTTAAAGAAACATTGAATTCTTGAATGAATCGTCGTTTCGCAAAGCTGTATCGAAGGAAAAGTCGATCACCGAAAAACGAGATGTCCGGAGTTTCAAACTATTCTGTCATCTCAGCTCGACATAAAAGTGTTCAAACTATGCATTTCGTCTCGAAGACCGGCATTCTTGTGTGAACGTCCTCTCGCACGACTGTATCGAACGAAACATCGATCTACACCAAGAATTGAGATATTCCGAGTTTTGACAGATTCTGTCATCCCAGCTAGACATGAACGTGTTAATTCTATGCAAATTGTCTCAAAAAACAAAATTTCTGCGTTAAATGACTTCCTGCACGACTTTATCAAACGGAACATAGATCGACGCCGAGACTCGAGATGTGCGGAGTTCCGAGCGAACCTGGCATCGTAGCTATATGTGTCCGAACCTTTCAATTCGCCCGGAACAACTAAATTCTTGCATTAATCGTCGTTTTCCACGGCTGTATCGAACGACAAATAAATCACCGAGAATCCAGATGTCTCGAGTTTCGAAAGATTCTGTCATCTTAGCTCGACATAAAAGCGTTCGAACTATGCATTTTGTCGTCTTGCACGTTTGTAACGAACAAAACATCGATCTACACCAAGAATGGAGATGTCCCGAGTTTCCGAACGATTCTGTCATCTTAGCTCGACCTAAAAGTGTAAAAACTACGCATTTTTTGTCGAAAAACGGAATTCTTGCGTTAAACGACGTCTCGCACGGCTCTATCGAACGAAACATCGATCCACACCAAGAATCGAGATGTCCGGAGTTCCGAGCAAATCTGGCATCGTAGCTCGACTTATATGTAATGTATCAGGATTGTTCATTTCGTCAGGAAACACTGAATCCTTGCACTATCGGTCGTTTTTCACAGCTGTATCGCTCGAAAATCCAATCACCGAGAATCGAGATGTATTGAGTTTCGAACGATTCTCGAATCGCAGCTTAACGTAAACGTGTTTAAACTATGCATTTTGTCTCGAAAAACGAGATTATTGCGTTAAACGTCGTCTTGCACGGTTGTAACGAACTAAACATCGATCTACACCAACAATCGAGATGTCCCGAGTTTCGAACGATTCTGTAATCTCAGCTCGACGTATATGTGTTGAGATTATTTATCTCTCCCGAAAACACGAATTTTCTGCATTGAACGACGCTTCGCACGGCTCTATCTAACGAAACATCTATCTACAGCGAGAAACGAGATGTCTCTAGTTTCGGGCGATCTGGCATCTCAGCTTAACGTAAAAGTGTCGAATTTGTTCAGTTTGTACGGAAACACGAAATTCTTGAATCAATCGTCGTTTCGCACGACCGTATCAAACGAAAAATCAATAACCGAGACTGGAGATATCCGGAGTTACAGACGAATCTGTCATTTTAGCTCGACATAAAAGTGTAAAAACTATGCATTTTTGTCGGATAAAAAAATCTTTGCGATAAACGTGGTCTCACCCAGCTGTATCGAACGAAACATCGATCCACACCGAGAATCAAGATATCCCCCGTTTCAGATGATTCACGTATCCGAGCTCAACGTAAACGCATCAGAATCGTAAAATTTGCCGAGAAACACGAAGTTCTGGCATTTATCATAGTTTTTCACGGCTGTATCGAATGAGAAATCGATAACCGAGAACCGAAATTTCCCGAGTTTTGGAGATTCTCGCGTCGCAGCTCAACGTAAACGTGTAAAGACTGTGCATTTTGTCTCGAGAAACGGGATTCTTGCGTTAATCAACGTCTCGCACGGTTGTATCAATAGAAACATCGATCTGCACCGAGAAACGAGATGTTCCCAGTTTTGGGCGATTCTGTAATCTTAGCTCGACGTATATGTGTTGAAATCATTGAATCCTTCCGAAAACATAAATTTCTCGCATCAAAGGACGCTTTGCACGGCCTCATCCAACGGAACATCGATCTACAGCGAGAAACGAGATGTCTTTAGTTTCGGGCGATATCGCATCTTAGCTTGATGTGAACGAGTTAAAATAGTTCAGTTTGTAAAAAAAAACATTGAATTCTTGAATGAATCGTCGTTTTGCAAAGCTGTATTGAAGGGAAAGTCGATAACCGAAAAACGAAATGTCCGGAGATTCAAACTATTCTGTCATCTCAGCTCGACATAAAAGTGTTCAAACTATGCATTTTGTCTCGAAGAACGGCATTCTTGTGTGAACGTCCTCTCGCACGACTGTATCGAACGAAACATCGATCTACACCAAGAATTGATATATCCCGAGTTTCGACAGATTCTGTCATCCCAGCTAGACATGAACGTGTTAATTCTATGCAAATTGTCTCAAAAAACGAAATTTTTGCGTTAAATGACTTCTCACACGACTGTATCAAACGGAACATAGATCGACACCGAGACTCGAGATGTGCGGAGTTCCGAGCGAACCTGGCATCGTAGCTATATGTGTCCGAACCTTTCAATTCGCCCGGAACAGCTTAATTCTTGCATTAATCGTCGTTTTTCACAGCTGTAACGAACGACAAATAAATCACCGAGAATCGAGATGTCCCGAGTTTCGAAAGATTCTGTCATCTCAGCTCGACGTAAAAGTGTAAAAACTACGCATTTTCTGTCGAACAATGAAATTCTTGCGTTAAACGACGTCTCGCCCGGCTCTATCGAACGAAACGTCGATCCACACCGAGAATCGAGATGTCCGGAGTTCCGAGCATATCTGGCACCATAGCTTGACTTATATGTATCAGGATCGTTCATTTCGTCCGGAAACACTGAATCCTTGCATTATCCGTCGGTTTTCACGGCTGTATCGCTCGGAAAACCAATCACCGAGAATCGAGATGTATCGAGATTTGAACGATTCTCGATTCGCAGCTCAACGTAAACGTGTTTAGACTATGCGTTTTGTCTCGAAAAACAAGATTATTGCGTTGAACGTCGTCTTGCACGGTTGCAACGGACAAAACATTGATCTACTTCAAGAATCGAGATGTCCCGAGTTTCGAACGATTTTGTAATGTCAGCTCGACGTATATGTGTTGAAGTCATTTAATTCTCCCGGAAACACGAATTTTTTGCATTGAACGACGCTCCGCACGGCTCTATCTAACGAAACATCGATCTACAGCGAGAAACGACATGTCTTTAGTTTCGGGCGGTCTGGCATCTCAGCTTAACGTGAACGTGTCAAATTTATTCAGTTTGTACGGAAAGACGCAATTCTTGAATCAATCGTCGTTTCGCACGACCGTATCAAACGAAAAATCGATAACCGAGACAGGAGATATCCGGAGTTACAGACGAATCTGTCATCTTAGCTCGACATAAAAGTGTTCAAACTATGCATTTCTGTCGAATACCGAAATTTTTGCGTTGAACGTTGTCTCGCCCGGCTGTATCGAACGAAACATCGATCCCCACCGAGAATCGACATATCCTCCGTTCCGGACGATTCACGTATCCCAGCTCATCGTAAACGCATCAAAATCGTTAAATTTGCCGAGAAACACGAAGTTCTGGCATTTATCATAGTTTTGCACGGCTGTATCGAATGAAAAATCGATAACCGAGAACCAAAATTTCCCGAGTTTTGAAAGATTCTCGCATCGCAGCTCAACGTAAACGTGTAAAGACTGGGCATTTTGTCTCGAGAAACGGGATTCTTGCGTTAATCAACGTCTCGCTCGGTTGTATCGAACGAAACATCGATCTGCACCGAGAAACGAGATGTTCCCAGTTTAGGGCGATTCTGTAATCTTAGCTCGACGTCTATGTGTTAAACCATTGAATCCTTCCGAAGAAACGAATTTCTTGCATCGAACGACGCTTTGCACGGCCTCATCACACGAAACATCGATCTACAGCGTTCTCGCTTCTTCGTTCTCGTTCTCGTTTCTACGAGATGTCTCCAGTTTCGGGCGATATCGCATCTTAGGTTGATGTGAACGTGTCAAAATAGTTCAGTTTTTGAAGAAACATTGAATTCTTGAATGAATCGTCGTTTCGCAAAGCTGTATCGAAGGAAAAGTCGATCACCGACCTACGAGATGTGCGGAGTTTTAAACGATTCTGTCATCTAAGCTCGACATAAAAGTTTTCAAACTTCGCATTTTGTCTCGAAGAACGAGATTCTTGTGTGAAGGTCGTCTCGCACGACTGTATCGAACGAACCATCGATATACAACAAGAATCGAGATATCCCGAGTATCGACAGTGTTACGTCGCGAATTATAAATTTTAATAAATTTTACTCTGTACGGCGCTTAATGACGTAGTTCGGTTATATGGCGATAAGTGACGGAAATGTACATATATTGTTGCTCTTCGTTTAGACCGGAATGCGCTGGTCAGGGATTAGAGCGAGACTGGACTCGTAAAAAAAAAAGAATAAATGAAAATAATGAGGACTTACCCTTTATGCTGATGAGCAGGCGTGTGAGCTGTTGAGCGTAGAGGGTTGTTGGGTTAATCTATGATGATGAGTGGAATGTCCTCCGTCGGTATGTCTCCGGCTTCTGATGTTACAGATAGATGGTTCTTCAGGATCCAACTACCAGAAGTTTTTATAATGTGGAAATTGACGCGCACCACGGACACGATCAACGGTAATTGCCGTTGAATCGGACTCCAACTCTCACAAGTGTGAACGTCACTAATTTTAATTCTTATTAAGGATGACCGGTGATGACCTCGTTTTGTTTTGGGTTTGCCGGCTGCTATGGCTATAGCCCTTCGAATTTGAAAACTTTTTCCAGCGCGACGACGACCCATTCATGAATGAGTTGTCAAACGATGATTATCGAAAAGTTCACACTCATATGAATTATGATACTCGAGAGCACAAAAGGACCCGAAGGCCTGAGAGCTCCACAGAGTGATGAATTGGAAAGGCACGGATTTATCCGAGAGTACAAAAGGACCCGAAGGCCTGAGAGCTCCACAAGATAAGGGAATTGCAGGAAAATACCCGAGAGCACGAAAGGACCCGAAGGCCTGAGAGCTCCACAGTGTATAAGAGTTTATTCTAAGGCTCGATCTAAAGAGTTATGGGAATTATAATACGAGTGTGAAATAATCGACAATATATATATATATATATATGTATATTATGATTACTTTCAGCTTACGATCTTAACTCGAGGTCTCGCCGATAAATGAAAACACACTCGAAGTTTTAATAAGAGCGTTTAGTTTATTTAATAGAACACTGTTACACTGTCTATGGTTAATTATTAGATGGATTATATCACTAAGATAAGAACCGTATAGTTTATTATAACAAGATGTTGAATGATTAACCACTACACGATGTTACCCGCAACGATTTTTGTATCGGTCAAAACAACACCGCCTGTTCCCTGACAGGTATCGCCACGTTTTTAATCGCCAGTAATTGAATCAAATAAGTATATATGTATATATATATATATATATATCTTTGCACAAATCACTAATGCACAAATCACTAAGAATGTGAAAGAATAAAACACATTATTTAAGAATCGCGTCGCGAAATAATACTCGTAATTATCGGACCGACTTTCGGATGGAAGTTATAGTGTAAGTAATACCGGAACAAAAATTCGCGCGGCGAGAAGAGTACTGACTATTTATATGCGGAGCAACGCTGATGGAGGAGGGCCCGTAGCTGTTGCAATGGTGGGGGCCACGCGCTCGGCAGTCGCCCATGAGGCCCGATGCTGACGCAGCATCCCACGGTAAGTCGAGAGATTCAGCTTCTTTGTTATCGGCTAAGTCGCACGGTACACTCTTATCGATGCTGACTCCGCGTCTAGGCCTCATCCGGTGCCGCGCTCGGTTTGTAATATGATATTTATTCTCGATCCGCGACTTATAATTGTTATTATACTAGTGGTATATTATATACGTTTATGTTAACATTATTAATATGCTCTGCACATTGTTGCCTTGATTAACATATGTTTTGCCTTCTAACAATATTTACTTGTTGATAATTATCATACTTTTCAATTGTTGATGTTGTATTGTGTTACTATTTAGGTATATAAAACAAATATAACATGCTAAAAAAAACAAATCTATTATTATTTATTGACAATGTTATACCTTGAATTTCCTCTATTTACCCATAGAGAATCGATAATGATTCTAATAAGTACAAATGTCTTTATTTGTGGGCTTTTAACGGTAAACTACTCGTGCGTTGGAAGTCCGACCTCGTCATCTGCGTTTTTCTAAAGAAACGCGAATATCTCGTAAACGGGACGTCCTAGAGCATTTTTATGACTAGCCCTTTATAACTTCTAAACCTTTTTCTGCTTCTAATGGTGTTATCAGATTTTCTTTATCGTGAGTAGTTGTTTAGTTATCGACCGTTAAAGTAAATAGTTCGTGGATTTAGAACCCAAATGTGAAATAAAGTTAATCAAATGTTAACCATGAATGTTCTTAAGTGAAGTGATATTTTATTGTTGATGATATATATTATTATTATTATTATGATCCTACAGTCGAAGTTCGCTTAAGCGACGACTATGTAGTATTCTATGATATATTGAATAATCCGTTCATTGTACGTTAAAAATTGATGAAACCGGTATAATGATTAACAAACATATTGATATATATATAAATATTTATGGGAAATGACCCAGGACGTAACAACAGATTCTGTCATCTCAGCTTGAGATAAACGTGTTAAAACTATGCAAATTGTCTCAAAAAACGAAATTTTCAGGTTGAATGTCGTCTCGCACGACTGTATCAAACGGAACATAGATCGACACCGACACTCGATATGTCCGGAGTTCCGAGCAAACCTGGCATCGTAGCTATATGTGTCCGAACCTTTCAATTCGCCCGGAACAACTAAATTCTTGCATTAATCGTCGTTTTCCACGGCTGTATGGAACGACAAATAAATCACCGAGAATCCAGATGTCTCGAGTTTCGAAAGATTCTGTCATCTTAGCTCGACATAAAAGCGTTCGAACTATGCATTTTGTCGTCTTGCACGTTTGTAACGAACAAAACATCGATCTACACCAAGAATGGAGATGTCCCGAGTTTCCGAACGATTCTGTCATCTTAGCTCGACCTAAAAGTGTAAAAACTACGCATTTTTTGTCGAAAAACGGAATTCTTGCGTTAAACGACGTCTCGCCCGGCTCTATCGAACGAAACATCGATCCACACCAAGAATCGAGATGTCCGGAGTTCCGAGCAAATCTGGCATCGTAGCTCGACTTATATGTAATGTATCAGGATTGTTCATTTCGTCAGGAAACACTGAATCCTTGCACTATCCGCCGTTTTTCACAGCTGTATCGCTCGAAAATCCAATCACCGAGAATCGAGATGTATTGAGTTTCGAACGATTCTCGAATCGCAGCTTAACGTAAACGTGTTTAAACTATGCATTTTGTCTCGAAAAACGAGATTATTGCGTTAAACGTCGTCTTGCACGGTTGTAACGAACTAAACATCGATCTACACCAACAATCAAGATGTCCCGAGTTTCGAACGATTCTGTAATCTCAGCTCGACGTATATGTGTTGAGATTATTTATCTCTCCCGAAAACACGAATTTTCTGCATTGAACGACGCTTCGCACGGCTCTATCTAACGAAACATCTATCTACAGCGAGAAACGAGATGTCTCTAGTTTCGGGCGATCTGGCATCGCAGCTTAACGTAAAAGTGTCGAATTTGTTCAGTTTGCACGGAAACACGAAATTCTTGAATCAATCGTCGTTTCGCACGACCGTATCAAACGAAAAATCAATAACCGAGACTGGAGATATCCGGAGTTACAGACGAATCTGTCATTTTAGCTCGACATAAAAGTGTAAAAACTATGCATTTTTGTCGGATAAAAAAATCTTTGCGTTAAACGTGGTCTCACCCAGCTGTATCGAACGAAACATCGATCCACACCGAGAATCAAGATATCCCCCGTTTCAGATGATTTACGTATCCGAGCTCAACGTAAACGCATCAGAATCGTAAAATTTGCCGAGAAACACGAAGTTCTGGCATTTATCATAGTTTTTCACGGCTGTATCGAATGAAAAATCGATAACCGAGAACCGAAATTTCCCGAGTTTTGAAAGATTCTCGCGTCGCAGCTCAACGTAAACGTGTAAAGACTGTGCATTTTGTCTCGAGAAACGGGATTCTTGCGTTAATCAACGTCTCGCACGGTTGTATCAAACGAAACATCGATCTGCACCGAGAAACGAGATGTTCCCAGTTTTGGGCGATTCTGTAATCTTAGCTCGACGTATATGTGTTAAAATCATTGAATCCTTCCGAAAACATGAATTTCTTGCATGAAAGGACGCTTTGCACGGCCTCATCCAACGAAACATCGATCTACAGCGAGAAACGAGATGTCTCCAGTTTCGGGCGATATCGCATCTTAGCTTGATGTGAACGAGTGAAAATAGTTCATTTTGCAAAGAAACATTGAATTCTTGAATTAATCGTCGTTTTGCAAAGCTGTATCGAAGGGAAAGTCGATAACCGAAAAACGAAATGTCCGGAGATTCAAACTATCCTGTCATCTCAGCTCGACATAAAAGTGTTCAAACTATGCATTTGGTCTCGAAGAACGGCATTCTTGTGTGAACGTCCTCTCGCACGACTGTATCGAACGAAACATCGATCTACACCAAAAATTGATATATCCCGAGTTTCGACAGATTCTGTCATCCCAGCTAGACATGAACGTGTTAATTCTATGCAAATTGTCTCAAAAAACAAAATTTTTGCGTTGAATGACTTCTCGCACGACTGTATCAAACGGAACATAGATCGACACTGAGACTCGAGTTGTGCGGAGTTCCGAGCGAACCTGGCATCGTAGCTATATGTGTCCGAACCTTTCAATTCGCCCGGAACAACGAAGTTCTTGCATTAATCGTCGTTTTCCACGGCTGTATCGAACGACAAATAAATCACCGAGAATCCAGATGTCTCGAGTTTCGAAAGATTCTGTCATCTCAGCTCGACGTAAAAGTGTAAAAACTACGCATTTTCTGTCGAACAATGAAATTCTTGCGTTAAACGACGTCTCGCCCGGCTCTATCGAACGAACCATCGATATTCAACAAGAATCGAGATATCCCGAGTATCGACAGATTCTGTCATCTCAGCTTGAGATGAACGTGTTAAAACTATGCAAATCGTCTCAAAAAACGAAATTTTCAGGTTGAATGTCGTCTCGCACGACTGTATCAAACGGAACATAGATCGACACCGACACTCGATATGTCCGGAGTTCCGAGCAAACCTGGCATCGTAGCTTGACGGATGTGTCCGAACCTTCCGATTCGCCCGGAACAACTAAATTCTTGCATCAATCGTTGTTTTTCACGGCTGTGTCGAACGACAAATAAATCACCGAGAATCGAGATGTCCCGAGTTTCGAAAGATTCTGTCATCTTAGCTCGACATAAAAGTGTTCAAACTATGCATTTCTGTCGAATACCAAAATTTTTGCGTTGAACGTTGTCTCGCCCGGCTGTATCGAACGAAACATCGATCCCCACCGAGAATCGACATATCTTCCGTTCCGGACGATTCACGTATCCCAGCTCATCGTAAACGCATCAAAATCGTTAAATTTGCCGAGAAACACGAAGTTCTGGCATTTATCATAGTTTTGCACGGCTGTATCGAATGAAAAATCGATAACCGAGAACCAAAATTTCCCGAGTTTTGAAAGATTCTCGCATCGCAGCTCAACGTAAACGTGTAAAGACTGGGCATTTTGTCTCGAGAAACGGGATTCTTGCGTTAATCAACGTCTCGCACGGTTGTATCGAACGAAACATCGATCTGCACCGAGAAACGAGATGTTCCCAGTTTAGGGCGATTCTGTAATCTTAGCTCGACGTCTATGTGTTAAACCATTGAATCCTTCCGAAGAAACGAATTTCTTGCATCGAACGACGCTTTGCACGGCCTCATCACACGAAACATCGATCTACAGCGAGAAACGAGATGTCTCTAGTTTCGGGCGATATCGCATCTTAGCTTGATGTGAACGTGTCAAAATAGTTCAGTTTTTAAAGAAACATTGAATTCTTGAATGAATCGTCGTTTCGCAAAGCTGTATCGAAGGAAAAGTCGATCACCGAAAAACGAGATGTCCGGAGTTTCAAACTATTCTGTCATCTCAGCTCGACATAAAAGTGTTCAAACTATGCATTTTGTCTCGAAGACCGGCATTCTTGTGTGAACGTCCTCTCGCACGACTGTATCGAACGAAACATCGATCTACACCAAGAATTGAGATATCCCGAGTTTTAAAAGATTCTGTCATCCCAGCTAGACATGAACGTGTTAATTCTATGCAAATTGTCTTAAAGAACAAAATTTTTGCGTTAAATGACTCCTTGCACGACTCTATCAAACGGAACATAGATCGACGCCGAGACTCGAGATGTGCGGAGTTCCGAGTGAACCTGGCATCGTAGCTATATGTGTCCGAACCTTTCAATTCGCCCGGAACAACGAAATTCTTGCATTAATCGTCGTTTTCCACGGCTGTATCGAACGACAAATAAATCACCGAGAATCCAGATGTCTCGAGTTTCGAAAGATTCTGTCATCTTAGCTCGACATAAAAGCGTTCGAACTATGCATTTTGTCGTCTTGCACGTTTGTAACGAACAAAACATCGATCTACACCAAGAATGGAGATGTCCCGAGTTTCCGAACGATTCTGTCATCTTAGCTCGACCTAAAAGTGTAAAAACTACGCATTTTTTTGTCGAAAAACGGAATTCTTGCGTTAAACGACGTCTCGCCCGGCTCTATCGAACGAAACATCGATCCACACCAAGAATCGAGATGTCCGGAGGTCCGAGCAAATCTGGCGTCGTAGCTCGACTTTTATGTATCAGGATTGTTCATTTCGTCAGGAAACACTGAATCCTTGCACTATCCGTCGTTTTTCACAGCTGTATCGCTCGAAAATCCAATCACCGAGAATCGAGATGTATTGAGTTTCGAACGATTCTCGAATCGCAGCTTAACGTAAACGTGTTTAAACTATGCATTTTGTCTCGAAAAACGAGATTATTGCGTTAAACGCCGTCTTGCGCGGTTGTAACGAACTAAACATCGATCTACACCAACAATCGAGATGTCCCGAGTTTCGAACGATTCTGTAATCTCAGCTCGACGTATATGTGTTGAGATTATTTATCTCTCCCGAAAACACAAATTTTCTGCATTGAACGACGCTTCACACGGCTCTATCTAACAAAACATCTATCTACAGCGAGAAACGAGATGTCTCTAGTTTCGGGCGATCTGGCATCTCAGCTTAACGTAAAAGTGTCGAATTTCTTCAGTTTGTACGGAAACACGAAATTCTTGAATTAATCGTCGTTTCGCACGACCGTATCAAACGAAAAATCAATAACCGAGACTGGAGATATCCGGAGTTACAGACGAATCTGTCATTTTAGCTCGACATAAAAGTGTAAAAACTATGCATTTTTGTCGGATAAAAAAATCTTTGCGTTAAACGTGGTCTCACCCAGCTGTATCGAACGAAACATCGATCCACGCCGAGAATCAAGATATCCCCCGTTTCAGATGATTTACGTATCCGAGCTCAACGTAAACGCATCAGAATCGTAAAATTTGCCGAGAAACACGAAGTTCTGGCATTTATCATAGTTTTTCACGGCTGTATCGAATGAAAAATCGATAACCGAGAACCGAAATTTCCCGAGTTTTGAAAGATTCTTGCGTCGCAGCTTAACGTAAACGTGTAAAGACTGTGCATTTTGTCTCGAGAAACGGGATTCTTGCGTTAATCAACGTCTCGCACGGTTTTATCAAACGAAACATCGATCTGCACCGAGAAACGAGATGTTCCCAGTTTTGGGCGATTCTGTAATCTTAGCTCGACGTATATGTGTTGAAATCATTGAATCCTTCCGAAAACATAAATTTCTTGCATCAAAGGACGCTTTGCACGGCCTCATCCAACGGAACATCGATCTACAGCGAGAAACGAGATGTCTTTAGTTTCGGGCGATATCGCAGCTTAGCTTGATGTGAACGAGTCAAAATAGTTCAGTTTGTAATAAAAAACATTGAATTCTTGAATGAATCGTCGTTTTGCAAAGCTGTATCGAAGGGAAAGTCGATAACCGAAAAACGAAATGTCCGGAGATTCAAACTATTCTGTCATCTCAGCTCGACATAAAAGTGTTCAAACTATGCATTTTGTCTCGAAGAACGGCATTCTTGTGTGAACGTCCTCTCGCACGACTGTATCGAACGAAACATCGATCTACACCAAGAATTGATATATCCCGAGTTTCGACAGATTCTGTCATCCCAGCTAGACATGAACGTGTTAATTCTATGCAAATTGTCTCAAAAAACGAAATTTTTGCGTTAAATGACTTCTCACACGACTGTATCAAACGGAACATAGATCGACACCGAGACTCGAGATGTGCGGAGTTCCGAGCGAACCTGGCATCGTAGCTATATGTGTCCGAACCTTTCAATTCGCCCGAAACATCTTAATTCTTGCATTAATCGTCGTTTTTCACGGCTGTAACGAACGACAAATAAATCACCGAGAATCGAGATGTCCCGAGTTTCGAACGATTCTGTCATCTTAGCTCGACGTAAAAGTGTAAAAACTACGCATTTTTTTGTCGAACAACGAAATTCATGAGTTAAACGCCGTCTCGCCCGGCTGTATCGAACGAAACATCGATCCACACCAAGAATCGTGATGTCCGGAGTTCCGAGCAAATCTGGCATCTTAACTTGACGTATATGAGTCGGTATCGTTCAATTCGTTCGGGAACTCAAAACTTTTGCATTAATCGTTTTTTTTTACTGCTGTATCGAAAGAAAAATCGATCACCGACCTACGAGATGTGCGGAGTTTTAAACGATTCTGTCATCTAAGCTCGACATAAAAGTTTTCAAACTTCGCATTTTGTCTCGAAGAACGAGATTCTTGTGTGAAGGTCGTCTCGCACGACTGTATCGAACGAACCATCGATATACAACAAGAATCGAGATATCCCGAGTATCGACAGATTCTGTCATCTCAGCTTGAGATAAACGTGTTAAAACTATGCAAATTGTCTCAAAAAACGAAATTTTCAGGTTGAATGTCGTCTCGCACGACTGTATCAAACGGAACATAGATCGACACCGACACTCGATATGTCCGGAGTTCCGAGCAAACCTGGCATCGTAGCTTGACGGATGTGTCCCAACCTTCCGATTCGCCCGGAACAACTAAATTCTTGCATCAATCGTTGTTTTTCACGGCTGTGTCGAACGACAAATAAATCACCGAGAATCGAGATGTCCCGAGTTTCGAAAGATTCTGTCATCTTAGCTCGACATAAAAGCGTTCGAACTATGCATTCCGTTTCGAAGAACGATATTATTGCGTTAAACGTCGTCTTGCACGTTTGTAACGAACCAAACATCGATCTACACCAAGAATCGAGATGTCCCGAGTTTCGAACGATTCTGTCATCTTAGCTTGACCTAAAAGTGTAAAACCTACGCATTTTTTTGTCAAACAACGGAATTCATGCGTTGAACGACGTCTCGCCCGGCTCTATCGAACGAAACATCGATCCACACCAACAATCAAGATGTCCGGAGTTCCGAGCAAATCTGGCATCATAGCTTGACTTATAAGCATCAGGATCGTTTATTTCGTCAGGAAACACTAAATCCTTGCACTATTTGTCGTTTTTCACGGCTATATCGCTCGAAAAACCAGTCACCGAAAATCGAGATGTATCGAGTTTTTAACGATTCTCGAATCGCAGCTCAACGTAAACGTGTTTAGACTATGCATTTTGTCTCAAAAAACGAGATTATTGCGTTGAACGTCGTCTTGCACGGTTGCAACGAACAAAACATTGATCTACTTCAAGAATCGAGATGTCCCGAGTTTCGAACGATTTTGTAATGTCAGCTCGACGTATATGTGTTGAAGTCATTTAATTCTCCCGGAAACACGAATTTTTTGCATTGAACGACGCTCCGCACGGCTCTATCTAACGAAACATCGATCTACAGCGAGAAACGACATGTCTTTAGTTTCGGGCGGTCTGGCATCTCAGCTTAACGTGAACGTGTCAAATTTATTCAGTTTGTACGGAAAGACGCAATTCTTGAATCAATCGTCGTTTCGCACGACCGTATCAAACGAAAAATCGATAACCGAGACAGGAGATATCCGGAGTTACAGACGAATCTGTCATCTTAGCTCGACATAAAAGTGTTCAAACTATGCATTTCTGTCGAATACCGAAATTTTTGCGTTGAACGTTGTCTCGCCCGGCTGTATCGAACGAAACATCGATCCCCACCGAGAATCGACATATCCTCCGTTCCGGACGATTCACGTATCCCAGCTCATCGTAAACGCATCAAAATCGTTAAATTTGCCGAGAAACACGAAGTTCTGGCATTTATCATAGTTTTGCACGGCTGTATCGAATGAAAAATCGATAACCGAGAACCAAAATTTCCCGAGTTTTGAAAGATTCTCGCATCGCAGCTCAACGTAAACGTGTAAAGACTGGGCATTTTGTCTCGAGAAACGGGATTCTTGCGTTAATCAACGTCTCGCTCGGTTGTATCGAACGAAACATCGATCTGCACCGAGAAACGAGATGTTCCCAGTTTAGGGCGATTCTGTAATCTTAGCTCGACGTCTATGTGTTAAACCATTGAATCCTTCCGAAGAAACGAATTTCTTGCATCGAACGACGCTTTGCACGGCCTCATCACACGAAACATCGATCTACAGCGTTCTCGCTTCTTCGTTCTCGTTCTCGTTTCTACGAGATGTCTCCAGTTCCGGGCGATATCGCATCTTAGCTTGATGTGAACGTGTCAAAATCGTTCAGTTTTTGAAGAAACATTGAATTCTTGAATGAATCGTCGTTTCGCAAAGCTGTATCGAAGGAAAAGTCGATCACCGACCTACGAGATGTGCGGAGTTTTAAACGATTCTGTCATCTAAGCTCGACATAAAAGTTTTCAAACTTCGCATTTTGTCTCGAAGAACGAGATTCTTGTGTGAAGGTCGTCTCGCACGACTGTATCGAACGAACCATCGATATACAACAAGAATCGAGATATCCCGAGTATCGACAGATTCTGTCATCTCAGCTTGAGATAAACGTGTTAAAACTATGCAAATTGTCTCAAAAAACGAAATTTTCAGGTTGAATGTCGTCTCGCACGACTGTATCAAACGGAACATAGATCGACACCGACACTCGATATGTCCGGAGTTCCGAGCAAACCTGGCATCGTAGCTTGACGGATGTGTCCCAACCTTCCGATTCGCCCGGAACAACTAAATTCTTGCATCAATCGTTGTTTTTCACGGCTGTGTCGAACGACAAATAAATCACCGAGAATCGAGATGTCCCGAGTTTCGAAAGATTCTGTCATCTTAGCTCGACATAAAAGCGTTCGAACTATGCATTCCGTTTCGAAGAACGATATTATTGCGTTAAACGTCGTCTTGCACGTTTGTAACGAACCAAACATCGATCTACACCAAGAATCGAGATGTCCCGAGTTTCGAACGATTCTGTCATCTTAGCTTGACCTAAAAGTGTAAAACCTACGCATTTTTTTGTCAAACAACGGAATTCATGCGTTGAACGACGTCTCGCCCGGCTCTATCGAACGAAACATCGATCCACACCAACAATCGAGATGTCCGGAGTTCCGAGCAAATCTGGCATCATAGCTTGACTTATAAGCATCAGGATCGTTTATTTCG
Source organism: Tromatobia lineatoria (assembly GCA_949699805.1). Classification (NCBI taxonomy): domain Eukaryota; kingdom Metazoa; phylum Arthropoda; class Insecta; order Hymenoptera; family Ichneumonidae; genus Tromatobia; species Tromatobia lineatoria. Next base: position 19,116,938 of record OX453038.1, on the reverse strand, counting down.
TCAGGAAACACTAAATCCTTGCACTATTCGTCGTTTTTCACGGCTATATCGCTCGAAAAACCAGTCACCGAAAATCGAGATGTATCGAGTTTTTAACGATTCTCGAATCGCAGCTCAACGTAAACGTGTTTAGACTATGCATTTTGTCTCAAAAAACGAGATTATTGCGTTGAACGTCGTTTTGCACGGTTGCAACGAACAAAACATTGATCTACTTCAACAATCGAGATGTCCCGAGTTTCGAACGATTTTGTAATGTCAGCTCGACGTATATGTGTTGAAGTCATTTAATTCTCCCGGAAACACGAATTTTTTGCATTGAACGACGCTCCGCACGGCTCTATCTAACGAAACATCGATCTACAGCGAGAAACGACATGTCTTTAGTTTCGGGCGGTCTGGCATCTCAGCTTAACGTGAACGTGTCAAATTTATTCAGTTTGTACGGAAAGACGCAATTCTTGAATCAATCGTCGTTTCGCACGACCGTATCAAACGAAAAATCGATAACCGAGACAGGAGATATCCGGAGTTACAGACGAATCTGTCATCTTAGCTCGACATAAAAGTGTTCAAACTATGCATTTCTGTCGAATACCGAAATTTTTGCGTTGAACGTTGTCTCGCCCGGCTGTATCGAACGAAACATCGATCCCCACCGAGAATCGACATATCCTCCGTTCCGGACGATTCACGTATCCCAGCTCATCGTAAACGCATCAAAATCGTTAAATTTGCCGAGAAACACGAAGTTCTGGCATTTATCATAGTTTTGCACGGCTGTATCGAATGAAAAATCGATAACCGAGAACCAAAATTTCCCGAGTTTTGAAAGATTCTCGCATCGCAGCTCAACGTAAACGTGTAAAGACTGGGCATTTTGTCTCGAGAAACGGGATTCTTGCGTTAATCAACGTCTCGCTCGGTTGTATCGAACGAAACATCGATCTGCACCGAGAAACGAGATGTTCCCAGTTTAGGGCGATTCTGTAATCTTAGCTCGACGTCTATGTGTTAAACCATTGAATCCTTCCGAAGAAACGAATTTCTTGCATCGAACGACGCTTTGCACGGCCTCATCACACGAAACATCGATCTACAGCGTTCTCGCTTCTTCGTTCTCGTTCTCGTTTCTACGAGATGTCTCCAGTTTCGGGCGATATCGCATCTTAGCTTGATGTGAACGTGTCAAAATAGTTCAGTTTTTGAAGAAACATTGAATTCTTGAATGAATCGTCGTTTCGCAAAGCTGTATCGAAGGAAAAGTCGATCACCGACCTGCGAGATGTGCGGAGTTTTAAACGATTCTGTCATCTAAGCTCGACATAAAAGTTTTCAAACTTCGCATTTTGTCTCGAAGAACGAGATTCTTGTGTGAAGGTCGTCTCGCACGACTGTATCGAACGAACCATCGATATACAACAAGAATCGAGATATCCCGAGTATCGACAGATTCTGTCATCTCAGCTTGAGATAAACGTGTTAAAACTATGCAAATTGTCTCAAAAAACGAAATTTTCAGGTTGAATGTCGTCTCGCACGACTGTATCAAACGGGACATAGATCGACACCGACACTCGATATGTCCGGAGTTCCGAGCAAACCTGGCATCGTAGCTTGACGGATGTGTCCCAACCTTCCGATTCGCCCGGAACAACTAAATTCTTGCATCAATCGTTGTTTTTCACGGCTGTGTCGAACGACAAATAAATCACCGAGAATCGAGATGTCCCGAGTTTCGAAAGATTCTGTCATCTTAGCTCGACATAAAAGCGTTCGAACTATGCATTCCGTTTCGAAGAACGATATTATTGCGTTAAACGTCGTCTTGCACGTTTGTAACGAACCAAACATCGATCTACACCAAGAATCGAGATGTCCCGAGTTTCGAACGATTCTGTCATCTTAGCTTGACGTAAAAGTGTAAAACCTACGCATTTTTTTGTCAAACAACGGAATTCATGCGTTGAACGACGTCTCGCCCGGCTCTATCGAACGAAACATCGATCCACACCAACAATCGAGATGTCCGGAGTTCCGAGCAAATCTGGCATCATAGCTTGACTTATAAGCATCAGGATCGTTTATTTCGTCAGGAAACACTAAATCCTTGCACTATTCGTCGTTTTCCACGGCTATATCGCTCGAAAAACCAGTCACCGAAAATCGAGATGTATCGAGTTTTTAACGATTCTCGAATCGCAGCTCAACGTAAACGTGTTTAGACTATGCATTTTGTCTCGAAAAACGAGATTATTGCGTTGAACGTCGTCTTGCACGGTTGCAACGAACAAAACATTGATCTACTTCAAGAATCGAGATGTCCCGAGTTTCGAACGATTTTGTAATGTCAGCTCGACGTATATGTGTTGAAGTCATTTAGTTCTCCCGGAAACACGAATTTTTTGCATTAAACGACGCTCCGCACGGCTCTATCTAACGAAACATCGATCTACAGCGAGAAACGACATGTCTTTAGTTTCGGGCGGTCTGGCATCTCAGCTTAACGTGAACGTGTCAAATTTTTTCAGTTTGTACGGAAAGACGCAATTCTTGAATCAATCGTCGTTTCGCACGACCGTATCAAACGAAAAATCGATAACCGAGACAGGAGATATCCGGAGTTACAGACGAATCTGTCATCTTAGCTCGACATAAAAGTGTTCAAACTATGCATTTCTGTCGAATACCGAAATTTTTGCGTTGAACGTTGTCTAGCCCGGCTGTATCGAACGAAACATCGATCCCCACCGAGAATCGACATATCCTCCGTTCCGGACGATTCACGTATCCCAGCTCATCGTAAACGCATTAAAATCGTTAAATTTGCCGAGAAACACGAAGTTCTGGCATTTATCATAGTTTTGCACGGCTGTATCGAATGAAAAATCGATAACCGAGAACCAAAATTTCCCGAGTTTTGAAAGATTCTCGCATCGCAGCTCAACGTAAACGTGTAAAGACTGGGCATTTTGTCTCGAGAAACGGGATTCTTGCGTTAATCAACGTCTCGCTCGGTTGTATCGAACGAAACATCGATCTGCACCGAGAAACGAGATGTTCCCAGTTTAGGGCGATTCTGTAATCTTAGCTCGACGTCTATGTGTTAAACCATTGAATCCTTCCGAAGAAACGAATTTCTTGCATCGAACGACGCTTTGCACGGCCTCATCACACGAAACATCGATCTACAGCGTTCTCGCTTCTTCGTTCTCGTTCTCGTTTCTACGAGATGTCTCCAGTTTCGGGCGATATCGCATCTTAGCTTGATGTGAACGTGTCAAAATAGTTCAGTTTTTGAAGAAACATTGAATTCTTGAATGAATCGTCGTTTCGCAAAGCTGTATCGAAGGAAAAGTCGATCACCGACCTACGAGATGTGCGGAGTTTTAAACGATTCTGTCATCTAAGCTCGACATAAAAGTTTTCAAACTTCGCATTTTGTCTCGAAGAACGAGATTCTTGTGTGAAGGTCGTCTCGCACGACTGTATCGAACGAACCATCGATATACAACAAGAATCGAGATATCCCGAGTATCGACAGATTCTGTCATCTCAGCTTGAGATAAACGTGTTAAAACTATGCAAATTGTCTCAAAAAACGAAATTTTCAGGTTGAATGTCGTCTCGCACGACTGTATCAAACGGAACATAGATCGACACCGACACTCGATATGTCCGGAGTTCCGAGCAAACCTGGCATCGTAGCTTGACGGATGTGTCCCAACCTTCCGATTCGCCCGGAACAACTAAATTCTTGCATCAATCGTTGTTTTTCACGGCTGTGTCGAACGACAAATAAATCACCGAGAATCGAGATGTCCCGAGTTTCGAAAGATTCTGTCATCTTAGCTCGACATAAAAGCGTTCGAACTATGCATTCCGTTTCGAAGAACGATATTATTGCGTTAATCGTCGTCTTGCACGTTTGTAACGAACCAAACATCGATCTACACCAAGAATCGAGATGTCCCGAGTTTCGAACGATTCTGTCATCTTAGCTTGACCTAAAAGTGTAAAACCTACGCATTTTTTTGTCAAACAACGGAATTCATGCGTTGAACGACGTCTCGCCCGGCTCTATCGAACGAAACATCGATCCACACCAACAATCGAGATGTCCGGAGTTCCGAGCAAATCTGGCATCATAGCTTGACTTATAAGCATCAGGATCGTTTATTTCGTCAGGAAACACTAAATCCTTGCACTATTCGTCGTTTTTCACGGCTATATCGCTCGAAAAACCAGTCACCGAAAATCGAGATGTATCGAGTTTTTAACGATTCTCGAATCGCAGCTCAACGTAAACGTGTTTAGACTATGCATTTTGTCTCGAAAAACGAGATTATTGCGTTGAACGTCGTCTTGCACGGTTGCAACGAACAAAACATTGATCTACTTCAAGAATCGAGATGTCCCGAGTTTCGAACGATTTTGTAATGTCAGCTCGACGTATATGTGTTGAAGTCATTTAATTCTCCCGGAAACACGAATTTTTTGCATTGAACGACGCTCCGCACGGCTCTATCTAACGAAACATCGATCTACAGCGAGAAACGACATGTCTTTAGTTTCGGGCGGTCTGGCATCTCAGCTTAACGTGAACGTGTCAAATTTATTCAGTTTGTACGGAAAGACGCAATTCTTGAATCAATCGTCGTTTCGCACGACCGTATCAAACGAAAAATCGATAACCGAGACAGGAGATATCCGGAGTTACAGACGAATCTGTCATCTTAGCTCGACATAAAAGTGTTCAAACTATGCATTTCTGTCGAATACCGAAATTTTTGCGTTGAACGTTGTCTCGCCCGGCTGTATCGAACGAAACATCGATCCCCACCGAGAATCGACATATCCTCCGTTCCGGACGATTCACGTATCCCAGCTCATCGTAAACGCATCAAAATCGTTAAATTTGCCGAGAAACACGAAGTTCTGGCATTTATCATAGTTTTGCACGGCTGTATCGAATGAAAAATCGATAACCGAGAACCAAAATTTCCCGAGTTTTGAAAGATTCTCGCATCGCAGCTCAACGTAAACGTGTAAAGACTGGGCATTTTGTCTCGAGAAACGGGATTCTTGCGTTAATCAACGTCTCGCTCGGTTGTATCGAACGAAACATCGATCTGCACCGAGAAACGAGATGTTCCCAGTTTAGGGCGATTCTGTAATCTTAGCTCGACGTCTATGTGTTAAACCATTGAATCCTTCCGAAGAAACGAATTTCTTGCATCGAACGACGCTTTGCACGGCCTCATCACACGAAACATCGATCTACAGCGTTCTCGCTTCTTCGTTCTCGTTCTCGTTTCTACGAGATGTCTCCAGTTTCGGGCGATATCGCATCTTAGCTTGATGTGAACGTGTCAAAATAGTTCAGTTTTTGAAGAAACATTGAATTCTTGAATGAATCGTCGTTTCGCAAAGCTGTATCGAAGGAAAAGTCGATCACCGACCTACGAGATGTGCGGAGTTTTAAACGATTCTGTCATCTAAGCTCGACATAAAAGTTTTCAAACTTCGCATTTTGTCTCGAAGAACGAGATTCTTGTGTGAAGGTCGTCTCGCACGACTGTATCGAACGAACCATCGATATACAACAAGAATCGAGATATCCCGAGTATCGACAGATTCTGTCATCTCAGCTTGAGATAAACGTGTTAAAACTATGCAAATTGTCTCAAAAAACGAAATTTTCAGGTTGAATGTCGTCTCGCACGACTGTATCAAACGGAACATAGATCGACACCGACACTCGATATGTCCGGAGTTCCGAGCAAACCTGGCATCGTAGCTTGACGGATGTGTCCCAACCTTCCGATTCGCCCGGAACAACTAAATTCTTGCATCAATCGTTGTTTTTCACGGCTGTGTCGAACGACAAATAAATCACCGAGAATCGAGATGTCCCGAGTTTCGAAAGATTCTGTCATCTTAGCTCGACATAAAAGCGTTCGAACTATGCATTCCGTTTCGAAGAACGATATTATTGCGTTAATCGTCGTCCTGCACGTTTGTAACGAACCAAACATCGATCTACACCAAGAATCGAGATGTCCCGAGTTTCGAACGATTCTGTCATCTTAGCTTGACCTAAAAGTGTAAAACCTACGCATTTTTTTTGTCAAACAACGGAATTCATGCGTTGAACGACGTCTCGCCCGGCTCTATCGAACGAAACATCGATCCACACCAACAATCGAGATGTCCGGAGTTCCGAGCAAATCTGGCATCATAGCTTGACTTAGAAGCATCAGGATCGTTTATTTCGTCAGGAAACACTAAATCCTTGCACTATTCGTCGTTTTTCACGGCTATATCGCTCGAAAAACCAGTCACCGAAAATCGAGATGTATCGAGTTTTTAACGATTCTCGAATCGCAGCTCAACGTAAACGTGTTTAGACTATGCATTTTGTCTCGAAAAACGAGATTATTGCGTTGAACGTCGTCTTGCACGGTTGCAACGAACAAAACATTGATCTACTTCAAGAATCGAGATGTCCCGAGTTTCGAACGATTTTGTAATGTCAGCTCGACGTATATGTGTTGAAGTCATTTAATTCTCCCGGAAACACGAATTTTTTGCATTGAACGACGCTCCGCACGGCTCTATCTAACGAAACATCGATCTACAGCGAGAAACGACATGTCTTTAGTTTCGGGCGGTCTGGCATCTCAGCTTAACGTGAACGTGTCAAATTTATTCAGTTTGTACGGAAAGACGCAATTCTTGAATCAATCGTCGTTTCGCACGACCGTATCAAACGAAAAATCGATAACCGAGACAGGAGATATCCGGAGTTACAGACGAATCTGTCATCTTAGCTCGACATAAAAGTGTTCAAACTATGCATTTCTGTCGAATACCGAAATTTTTGCGTTGAACGTTGTCTCGCCCGGCTGTATCGAACGAAACATCGATCCCCACCGAGAATCGACATATCCTCCGTTCCGGACGATTCACGTATCCCAGCTCATCGTAAACGCATCAAAATCGTTAAATTTGCCGAGAAACACGAAGTTCTGGCATTGATCATAGTTTTGCACGGCTGTATCGAATGAAAAATCGATAACCGAGAACCAAAATTTCCCGAGTTTCGAAAGATTCTCGCATCGCAGCTCAACGTAAACGTGTAAAGACTGGGCATTTTGTCTCGAGAAACGGGATTCTTGCGTTAATCAACGTCTCGCTCGGTTGTATCGAACGAAACATCGATCTGCACCGAGAAACGAGATGTTCCCAGTTTAGGGCGATTCTGTAATCTTAGCTCGACGTCTATGTGTTAAACCATTGAATCCTTCCGAAGAAACGAATTTCTTGCATCGAACGACGCTTTGCACGGCCTCATCACACGAAACATCGATCTACAGCGTTCTCGCTTCTTCGTTCTCGTTCTCGTTTCTACGAGATGTCTCCAGTTCCGGGCGATATCGCATCTCTTAGCTTGATGTGAACGTGTCAAAATAGTTCAGTTTTTGAAGAAACATTGAATTCTTGAATGAATCGTCGTTTCGCAAAGCTGTATCGAAGGAAAAGTCGATCACCGAAAAACGAGATGTCCGGAGTTTCAAACTATTCTGTCATCTCAGCTCGACATAAAAGTGTTCAAACTATGCATTTTGTCTCGACGACCGGCATTCTTGTGTGAACGTCCTCTCGCACGACTGTATCGAACGAAACATCGATCTACACCAAGAATTGAGATATCCCGAGTTTTGACAGATTCTGTCATCCCAGCTAGACATGAACGTGTTAATTCTATGCAAATTGTCTCAAAGAACAAAATTTTTGCGTTCAATGACTTCTTGCACGACTTTATCAAACGGAACATAGATCGACACCGACACTCGATATGTCCGGAGTTCCGAGCAAACCTGGCATCGTAGCTTGACGGATGTGTCCCAACCTTCCGATTCGCCCGGAACAACTAAATTCTTGCATCAATCGTTGTTTTTCACGGCTGTGTCGAACGACAAATAAATCACCGAGAATCGAGATGTCCCGAGTTTCGAAAGATTCTGTCATCTTAGCTCGACATAAAAGCGTTCGAACTATGCATTCCGTTTCGAAGAACGATATTATTGCGTTAAACGTCGTCTTGCACGTTTGTAACGAACCAAACATCGATCTACACCAAGAACCAAAATTTCCCGAGTTTTGAAAGATTCTCGCATCGCAGCTCAACGTAAACGTGTAAAGACTGGGCATTTTGTCTCGAGAAACGGGATTCTTGCGTTAATCAACGTCTCGCTCGGTTGTATCGAACGAAACATCGATCTGCACCGAGAAACGAGATGTTCCCAGTTTAGGGCGATTCTGTAATCTTAGCTCGACGTCTATGTGTTAAACCATTGAATCCTTCCGAAGAAACGAATTTCTTGCATCGAACGACGCTTTGCACGGCCTCATCACACGAAACATCGATCTACAGCGTTCTCGCTTCTTCGTTCTCGTTCTCGTTTCTACGAGATGTCTCCAGTTTCGGGCGATATCGCATCTTAGCTTGATGTGAACGTGTCAAAATAGTTCAGTTTTTGAAGAAACATTGAATTCTTGATTGAATCGTCGTTTCGCAAAGCTGTATCGAAGGAAAAGTCGATCACCGACCTACGAGATGTGCGGAGTTTTAAACGATTCTGTCATCTAAGCTCGACATAAAAGTTTTCAAACTTCGCATTTTGTCTCGAAGAACGAGATTCTTGTGTGAAGGTCGTCTCGCACGACTGTATCGAACGAACCATCGATATACAACAAGAATCGAGATATCCCGAGTATCGACAGATTCTGTCATCTCAGCTTGAGATAAACGTGTTAAAACTATGCAAATTGTCTCAAAAAACGAAATTTTCAGGTTGAATGTCGTCTCGCACGACTGTATCAAACGGAACATAGATCGACACCGACACTCGATATGTCCGGAGTTCCGAGCAAACCTGGCATCGTAGCTTGACGGATGTGTCCCAACCTTCCGATTCGCCCGGAACAACTAAATTCTTGCATCAATCGTTGTTTTTCACGGCTGTGTCGAACGACAAATAAATCACCGAGAATCGAGATGTCCCGAGTTTCGAAAGATTCTGTCATCTTAGCTCGACATAAAAGCGTTCGAACTATGCATTCCGTTTCGAAGAACGATATTATTGCGTTAATCGTCGTCTTGCACGTTTGTAACGAACCAAACATCGATCTACACCAAGAATCGAGATGTCCCGAGTTTCGAACGATTCTGTCATCTTAGCTTGACCTAAAAGTGTAAAACCTACGCATTTTTTTGTCAAACAACGGAATTCATGCGTTGAACGACGTCTCGCCCGGCTCTATCGAACGAAACATCGATCCACACCAACAATCGAGATGTCCGGAGTTCCGAGCAAATCTGGCATCATAGCTTGACTTATAAGCATCAGGATCGTTTATTTCGTCAGGAAACACTAAATCCTTGCACTATTCGTCGTTTTTCACGGCTATATCGCTCGAAAAACCAGTCACCGAAAATCGAGATGTATCGAGTTTTTAACGATTCTCGAATCGCAGCTCAACGTAAACGTGTTTAGACTATGCATTTTGTCTCGAAAAACGAGATTATTGCGTTGAACGTCGTCTTGCACGGTTGCAACGAACAAAACATTGATCTACTTCAAGAATCGAGATGTCCCGAGTTTCGAACGATTTTGTAATGTCAGCTCGACGTATATGTGTTGAAGTCATTTAATTCTCCCGGAAACACGAATTTTTTGCATTGAACGACGCTCCGCACGGCTCTATCTAACGAAACATCGATCTACAGCGAGAAACGACATGTCTTTAGTTTCGGGCGGTCTGGCATCTCAGCTTAACGTGAACGTGTCAAATTTATTCAGTTTGTACGGAAAGACGCAATTCTTGAATCAATCGTCGTTTCGCACGACCGTATCAAACGAAAAATCGATAACCGAGACAGGAGATATCCGGAGTTACAGACGAATCTGTCATCTTAGCTCGACATAAAAGTGTTCAAACTATGCATTTCTGTCGAATACCGAAATTTTTGCGTTGAACGTTGTCTCGCCCGGCTGTATCGAACGAAACATCGATCCCCACCGAGAATCGACATATCCTCCGTTCCGGACGATTCACGTATCCCAGCTCATCGTAAACGCATCAAAATCGTTAAATTTGCCGAGAAACACGAAGTTCTGGCATTTATCATAGTTTTGCACGGCTGTATCGAATGAAAAATCGATAACCGAGAACCAAAATTTCCCGAGTTTTGAAAGATTCTCGCATCGCAGCTCAACGTAAACGTGTAAAGACTGGGCATTTTGTCTCGAGAAACGGGATTCTTGCGTTAATCAACGTCTCGCTCGGTTGTATCGAACGAAACATCGATCTGCACCGAGAAACGAGATGTTCCCAGTTTAGGGCGATTCTGTAATCTTAGCTCGACGTCTATGTGTTAAACCATTGAATCCTTCCGAGGAAACGAATTTCTTGCATCGAACGACGCTTTGCACGGCCTCATCACACGAAACATCGATCTACAGCGTTCTCGCTTCTTCGTTCTCGTTCTCGTTTCTACGAGATGTCTCCAGTTTCGGGCGATATCGCATCTTAGCTTGATGTGAACGTGTCAAAATAGTTCAGTTTTTGAAGAAACATTGAATTCTTGAATGAATCGTCGTTTCGCAAAGCTGTATCGAAGGAAAAGTCGATCACCGACCTACGAGATGTGCGGAGTTTTAAACGATTCTGTCATCTAAGCTCGACATAAAAGTTTTCAAACTTCGCATTTTGTCTCGAAGAACGAGATTCTTGTGTGAAGGTCGTCTCGCACGACTGTATCGAACGAACCATCGATATACAACAAGAATCGAGATATCCCGAGTATCGACAGATTCTGTCATCTCAGCTTGAGATAAACGTGTTAAAACTATGCAAATTGTCTCAAAAAACGAAATTTTCAGGTTGAATGTCGTCTCGCACGACTGTATCAAACGGAACATAGATCGACACCGACACTCGATATGTCCGGAGTTCCGAGCAAACCTGGCATCGTAGCTTGACGGATGTGTCCCAACCTTCCGATTCGCCCGGAACAACTAAATTCTTGCATCAATCGTTGTTTTTCACGGCTGTGTCGAACGACAAATAAATCACCGAGAATCGAGATGTCCCGAGTTTCGAAAGATTCTGTCATCTTAGCTCGACATAAAAGCGTTCGAACTATGCATTCCGTTTCGAAGAACGATATTATTGCGTTAATCGTCGTCTTGCACGTTTGTAACGAACCAAACATCGATCTACACCAAGAATCGAGATGTCCCGAGTTTCGAACGATTCTGTCATCTTAGCTTGACCTAAAAGTGTAAAACCTACGCATTTTTTTGTCAAACAACGGAATTCATGCGTTGAACGACGTCTCGCCCGGCTCTATCGAACGAAACATCGATCCACACCAACAATCGAGATGTCCGGAGTTCCGAGCAAATCTGGCATCATAGCTTGACTTATAAGCATCAGGATCGTTTATTTCGTCAGGAAACACTAAATCCTTGCACTATTCGTCGTTTTTCACGGCTATATCGCTCGAAAAACCAGTCACCGAAAATCGAGATGTATCGAGTTTTTAACGATTCTCGAATCGCAGCTCAACGTAAACGTGTTTAGACTATGCATTTTGTCTCGAAAAACGAGATTATTGCGTTGAACGTCGTCTTGCACGGTTGCAACGAACAAAACATTGATCTACTTCAAGAATCGAGATGTCCCGAGTTTCGAACGATTTTGTAATGTCAGCTCGACGTATATGTGTTGAAGTCATTTAATTCTCCCGGAAACACGAATTTTTTGCATTGAACGACGCTCCGCACGGCTCTATCTAACGAAACATCGATCTACAGCGAGAAACGACATGTCTTTAGTTTCGGGCGGTCTGGCATCTCAGCTTAACGTGAACGTGTCAAATTTATTCAGTTTGTACGGAAAGACGCAATTCTTGAATCAATCGTCGTTTCGCACGACCGTATCAAACGAAAAATCGATAACCGAGACAGGAGATATCCGGAGTTACAGACGAATCTGTCATCTTAGCTCGACATAAAAGTGTTCAAACTATGCATTTCTGTCGAATACCGAAATTTTTGCGTTGAACGTTGTCTCGCCCGGCTGTATCGAACGAAACATCGATCCCCACCGAGAATCGACATATCCTCCGTTCCGGACGATTCACGTATCCCAGCTCATCGTAAACGCATCAAAATCGTTAAATTTGCCGAGAAACACGAAGTTCTGGCATTTATCATAGTTTTGCACGGCTGTATCGAATGAAAAATCGATAACCGAGAACCAAAATTTCCCGAGTTTTGAAAGATTCTCGCATCGCAGCTCAACGTAAACGTGTAAAGACTGGGCATTTTGTCTCGAGAAACGGGATTCTTGCGTTAATCAACGTCTCGCTCGGTTGTATCGAACGAAACATCGATCTGCACCGAGAAACGAGATGTTCCCAGTTTAGGGCGATTCTGTAATCTTAGCTCGACGTCTATGTGTTAAACCATTGAATCCTTCCGAAGAAACGAATTTCTTGCATCGAACGACGCTTTGCACGGCCTCATCACACGAAACATCGATCTACAGCGTTCTCGCTTCTTCGTTCTCGTTCTCGTTTCTACGAGATGTCTCCAGTTTCGGGCGATATCGTATCTCTTAGCTTGATGTGAACGTGTCAAAATAGTTCAGTTTTTGAAGAAACATTGAATTCTTGAATGAATCGTCGTTTTGCAAAGCTGTATCGAAGGAAAAGTCGATCACCGAAAAACGAGATGTCCGGAGTTTCAAACTATTCTGTCATCTCAGCTCGACATAAAAGTGTTCAAACTATGCATTTTGTCTCGAAGACCGGCATTCTTGTGTGAACGTCCTCTCGCACGACTGTATCGAACGAAACATCGATCTACACCAAGAATTGAGATATCCCGAGTTTTGACAGATTCTGTCATCCCAGCTAGACATGAACGTGTTAATTCTATGCAAATTGTCTCAAAGAACAAAATTTTTGCGTTAAATGACTTCTTGCACGACTTTATCAAACGGAACATAGATCGACACCGACACTCGATATGTCCGGAGTTCCGAGCAAACCTGGCATCGTAGCTTGACGGATGTGTCCCAACCTTCCGATTCGCCCGGAACAACTAAATTCTTGCATCAATCGTTGTTTTTCACGGCTGTGTCGAACGACAAATAAATCACCGAGAATCGAGATGTCCCGAGTTTCGAAAGATTCTGTCATCTTAGCTCGACATAAAAGCGTTCGAACTATGCATTCCGTTTCGAAGAACGATATTATTGCGTTAATCGTCGTCTTGCACGTTTGTAACGAACCAAACATCGATCTACACCAAGAATCGAGATGTCCCGAGTTTCGAACGATTCTGTCATCTTAGCTTGACCTAAAAGTGTGAAACCTACGCATTTTTTTGTCAAACAACGGAATTCATGCGTTGAACGACGTCTCGCCCGGCTCTATCGAACGAAACATCGATCCACACCAACAATCGAGATGTCCGGAGTTCCGAGCAAATCTGGCATCATAGCTTGACTTATAAGCATCAGGATCGTTTATTTCGTCAGGAAACACTAAATCCTTGCACTATTCGTCGTTTTTCACGGCTATATCGCTCGAAAAACCAGTCACCGAAAATCGAGATTTATCGAGTTTTGAACGATTCTCGAATCGCAGCTCAACGTAAACGTGTTTAGACTATGCATTTTGTCTCGAAAAACGAGATTATTGCGTTGAACGTCGTCTTGCACGGTTGCAACGAACAAAACATTGATCTACTTCAAGAATCGAGATGTCCCGAGTTTCGAACGATTTTGTAATGTCAGCTCGACGTATATGTGTTGAAGTCATTTAATTCTCCCGGAAACAGGAATTTTTTGCATTGAACGACGCTCCGCACGGCTCTATCTAACGAAACATCGATCTACAGCGAGAAACGACATGTCTTTGGTTTCGGGCGGTCTGGCATCTCAGCTTAACGTGAACGTGTTAAATTTATTCAGTTTGTACGGAAAGACGCAATTCTTGAATCAATCGTCGTTTCGCACGACCGTATCAAACGAAAAATCGATAACCGAGACAGGAGATATCCGGAGTTACAGACGAATCTGTCATCTTAGCTCGACATAAAAGTGTTCAAACTATGCATTTCTGTCGAATACCGAAATTTTTGCGTTGAACGTTGTCTCGCCCGGCTGTATCGAACGAAACATCGATCCCCACCGAGAATCGACATATCCTGCGTTCCGGACGATTCACGTATCCCAGCTCATCGTAAACGCATCAAAATCGTTAAATTTGCCGAGAAACACGAAGTTCTGGCATTTATCATAGTTTTGCACGGCTGTATCGAATGAAAAATCGATAACCGAGAACCAAAATTTCCCGAGTTTTGAAAGATTCTCGCATCGCAGCTCAACGTAAACGTGTAAAGACTGGGCATTTTGTCTCGAGAAACGGGATTCTTGCGTTAATCAACGTCTCGCTCGGTTGTATCGAACGAAACATCGATCTGCACCGAGAAACGAGATGTTCCCAGTTTAGGGCGATTCTGTAATCTTAGCTCGACGTCTATGTGTTAAACCATTGAATCCTTCCGAAGAAACGAATTTCTTGCATCGAACGACGCTTTGCACGGCCTCATCACACGAAACATCGATCTACAGCGTTCTCGCTTCTTCGTTCTCGTTCTCGTTTCTACGAGATGTCTCCAGTTTCGGGCGATATCGCATCTTAGCTTGATGTGAACGTGTCAAAATAGTTCAGTTTTTGAAGAAACATTGAATTCTTGAATGAATCGTCGTTTCGCAAAGCTGTATCGAAGGAAAAGTCGATCACCGACCTACGAGATGTGCGGAGTTTTAAACGATTCTGTCATCTAAGCTCGACATAAAAGTTTTCAAACTTCGCATTTTGTCTCGAAGAACGAGATTCTTGTGTGAAGGTCGTCTCGCACGACTGTATCGAACGAACCATCGATATACAACAAGAATCGAGATATCCCGAGTATCGACAGATTCTGTCATCTCAGCTTGAGATAAACGTGTTAAAACTATGCAAATTGTCTCAAAAAACGAAATTTTCAGGTTGAATGTCGTCTCGCACGACTGTATCAAACGGGACATAGATCGACACCGACACTCGATATGTCCGGAGTTCCGAGCAAACCTGGCATCGTAGCTTGACGGATGTGTCCCAACCTTCCGATTCGCCCGGAACAACTAAATTCTTGCATCAATCGTTGTTTTTCACGGCTGTGTCGAACGACAAATAAATCACCGAGAATCGAGATGTCCCGAGTTTCGAAAGATTCTGTCATCTTAGCTCGACATAAAAGCGTTCGAACTATGCATTCCGTTTCGAAGAACGATATTATTGCGTTAAACGTCGTCTTGCACGTTTGTAACGAACCAAACATCGATCTACACCAAGAATCGAGATGTCCCGAGTTTCGAACGATTCTGTCATCTTAGCTTGACGTAAAAGTGTAAAACCTACGCATTTTTTTGTCAAACAACGGAATTCATGCGTTGAACGACGTCTCGCCCGGCTCTATCGAACGAAACATCGATCCACACCAACAATCGAGATGTCCGGAGTTCCGAGCAAATCTGGCATCATAGCTTGACTTATAAGCATCAGGATCGTTTATTTCGTCAGGAAACACTAAATCCTTGCACTATTCGTCGTTTTTCACGGCTATATCGCTCGAAAAACCAGTCACCGAAAATCGAAATGTATCGAGTTTTTGACGATTCTCGAATCGCAGCTCAACGTAAACGTGTTTAGACTATGCATTTTGTCTCGAAAAACGAGATTATTGCGTTGAACGTCGTCTTGCACGGTTGCAACGAACAAAACATTGATCTACTTCAAGAATCGAGATGTCCCGAGTTTCGAACGATTTTGTAATGTCAGCTCGACGTATATGTGTTAAAGTCATTTAATTCTCCCGGAAACACGAATTTTTTGCATTGAACGACGTTCCGCACGGCTCTATCTAACGAAACATCGATCTACAGCGAGAAACGACATGTCTTTAGTTTCGGGCGGTCTGGCATCTCAGCTTAACGTGAACGTGTCAAATTTATTCAGTTTGTACGGAAAGACGCAATTCTTGAATCAATCGTCGTTTCGCACGACCGTATCAAACGAAAAATCGATAACCGAGACAGGAGATATCCGGAGTTACAGACGAATCTGTCATCTTAGCTCGACATAAAAGTGTTCAAACTATGCATTTCTGTCGAATACCGAAATTTTTGCGTTGAACGTTGTCTAGCCCGGCTGTATCGAACGAAACATCGATCCCCACCGAGAATCGACATATCCTCCGTTCCGGACGATTCACGTATCCCAGCTCATCGTAAACGCATTAAAATCGTTAAATTTGCCGAGAAACACGAAGTTCTGGCATTTATCATAGTTTTGCACGGCTGTATCGAATGAAAAATCGATAACCGAGAACCAAAATTTCCCGAGTTTTGAAAGATTCTCGCATCGCAGCTTAACGTAAACGTGTAAAGACTGGGCATTTTGTCTCGAGAAACGGGATTCTTGCGTTAATCAACGTCTCGCTCGGTTGTATCGAACGAAACATCGATCTGCACCGAGAAACGAGATGTTCCCAGTTTAGGGCGATTCTGTAATCTTAGCTCGACGTCTATGTGTTAAACCATTGAATCCTTCCGAAGAAACGAATTTCTTGCATCGAACGACGCTTTGCACGGCCTCATCACACGAAACATCGATCTACAGCGTTCTCGCTTCTTCGTTCTCGTTCTCGTTTCTACGAGATGTCTCCAGTTTCGGGCGATATCGCATCTTAGCTTGATGTGAACGTGTCAAAATAGTTCAGTTTTTGAAGAAACATTGAATTCTTGAATGAATCGTCGTTTCGCAAAGCTGTATCGAAGGAAAAGTCGATCACCGACCTACGAGATGTGCGGAGTTTTAAACGATTCTGTCATCTAAGCTCGACATAAAAGTTTTCAAACTTCGCATTTTGTCTCGAAGAACGAGATTCTTGTGTGAAGGTCGTCTCGCACGACTGTATCGAACGAACCATCGATATACAACAAGAATCGAGATATCCCGAGTATCGACAGATTCTGTCATCTCAGCTTGAGATAAACGTGTTAAAACTATGCAAATTGTCTCAAAAAACGAAATTTTCAGGTTGAATGTCGTCTCGCACGACTGTATCAAACGGAACATAGATCGACACCGACACTCGATATGTCCGGAGTTCCGAGCAAACCTGGCATCGTAGCTTGACGGATGTGTCCCAACCTTCCGATTCGCCCGGAACAACTAAATTCTTGCATCAATCGTTGTTTTTCACGGCTGTGTCGAACGACAAATAAATCACCGAGAATCGAGATGTCCCGAGTTTCGAAAGATTCTGTCATCTTAGCTCGACATAAAAGCGTTCGAACTATGCATTCCGTTTCGAAGAACGATATTATTGCGTTAATCGTCGTCCTGCACGTTTGTAACGAACCAAACATCGATCTACACCAAGAATCGAGATGTCCCGAGTTTCGAACGATTCTGTCATCTTAGCTTGACCTAAAAGTGTAAAACCTACGCATTTTTTTTGTCAAACAACGGAATTCATGCGTTGAACGACGTCTCGCCCGGCTCTATCGAACGAAACATCGATCCACACCAACAATCGAGATGTCCGGAGTTCCGAGCAAATCTGGCATCATAGCTTGACTTATAAGCATCAGGATCGTTTATTTCGTCAGGAAACACTAAATCCTTGCACTATTCGTCGTTTTTCACGGCTATATCGCTCGAAAAACCAGTCACCGAAAATCGAAATGTATCGAGTTTTTGACGATTCTCGAATCGCAGCTCAACGTAAACGTGTTTAGACTATGCATTTTGTCTCGAAAAACGAGATTATTGCGTTGAACGTCGTCTTGCACGGTTGCAACGAACAAAACATTGATCTACTTCAAGAATCGAGATGTCCCGAGTTTCGAACGATTTTGTAATGTCAGCTCGACGTATATGTGTTAAAGTCATTTAATTCTCCCGGAAACACGAATTTTTTGCATTGAACGACGTTCCGCACGGCTCTATCTAACGAAACATCGATCTACAGCGAGAAACGACATGTCTTTAGTTTCGGGCGGTCTGGCATCTCAGCTTAACGTGAACGTGTCAAATTTATTCAGTTTGTACGGAAAGACGCAATTCTTGAATCAATCGTCGTTTCGCACGACCGTATCAAACGAAAAATCGATAACCGAGACAGGAGATATCCGGAGTTACAGACGAATCTGTCATCTTAGCTCG
This sequence comes from Tromatobia lineatoria, assembly GCA_949699805.1. NCBI lineage: Eukaryota > Metazoa > Arthropoda > Insecta > Hymenoptera > Ichneumonidae > Tromatobia > Tromatobia lineatoria. Next base: position 19,098,577 of record OX453038.1, on the reverse strand, counting down.
ACATAAAAGTGTTCAAACTATGCATTTCTGTCGAATACCGAAATTTTTGCGTTGAACGTTGTCTAGCCCGGCTGTATCGAACGAAACATCGATCCCCACCGAGAATCGACATATCCTCCGTTCCGGACGATTCACGTATCCCAGCTCATCGTAAACGCATTAAAATCGTTAAATTTGCCGAGAAACACGAAGTTCTGGCATTTATCATAGTTTTGCACGGCTGTATCGAATGAAAAATCGATAACCGAGAACCAAAATTTCCCGAGTTTTGAAAGATTCTCGCATCGCAGCTTAACGTAAACGTGTAAAGACTGGGCATTTTGTCTCGAGAAACGGGATTCTTGCGTTAATCAACGTCTCGCTCGGTTGTATCGAACGAAACATCGATCTGCACCGAGAAACGAGATGTTCCCAGTTTAGGGCGATTCTGTAATCTTAGCTCGACGTCTATGTGTTAAACCATTGAATCCTTCCGAAGAAACGAATTTCTTGCATCGAACGACGCTTTGCACGGCCTCATCACACGAAACATCGATCTACAGCGTTCTCGCTTCTTCGTTCTCGTTCTCGTTTCTACGAGATGTCTCCAGTTTCGGGCGATATCGCATCTTAGCTTGATGTGAACGTGTCAAAATAGTTCAGTTTTTGAAGAAACATTGAATTCTTGAATGAATCGTCGTTTCGCAAAGCTGTATCGAAGGAAAAGTCGATCACCGACCTACGAGATGTGCGGAGTTTTAAACGATTCTGTCATCTAAGCTCGACATAAAAGTTTTCAAACTTCGCATTTTGTCTCGAAGAACGAGATTCTTGTGTGAAGGTCGTCTCGCACGACTGTATCGAACGAACCATCGATATACAACAAGAATCGAGATATCCCGAGTATCGACAGATTCTGTCATCTCAGCTTGAGATAAACGTGTTAAAACTATGCAAATTGTCTCAAAAAACGAAATTTTCAGGTTGAATGTCGTCTCGCACGACTGTATCAAACGGAACATAGATCGACACCGACACTCGATATGTCCGGAGTTCCGAGCAAACCTGGCATCGTAGCTTGACGGATGTGTCCCAACCTTCCGATTCGCCCGGAACAACTCAATTCTTGCATCAATCGTTGTTTTTCACGGCTGTGTCGAACGAGAAATAAATCACCGAGAATCGAGATGTCCCGAGTTTCGAAAGATTCTGTCATCTTAGCTCGACATAAAAGCGTTCGAACTATGCATTCCGTTTCGAAGAACGATATTATTGCGTTAATCGTCGTCCTGCACGTTTGTAACGAACCAAACATCGATCTACACCAAGAATCGAGATGTCCCGAGTTTCGAACGATTCTGTCATCTTAGCTTGACCTAAAAGTGTAAAACCTACGCATTTTTTTTGTCAAACAACGGAATTCATGCGTTGAACGACGTCTCGCCCGGCTCTATCGAACGAAACATCGATCCACACCAACAATCGAGATGTCCGGAGTTCCGAGCAAATCTGGCATCATAGCTTGACTTAGAAGCATCAGGATCGTTTATTTCGTCAGGAAACACTAAATCCTTGCACTATTCGTCGTTTTTCACGGCTATATCGCTCGAAAAACCAGTCACCGAAAATCGAGATGTATCGAGTTTTTAACGATTCTCGAATCGCAGCTCAACGTAAACGTGTTTAGACTATGCATTTTGTCTCGAAAAACGAGATTATTGCGTTGAACGTCGTCTTGCACGGTTGCAACGAACAAAACATTGATCTACTTCAAGAATCGAGATGTCCCGAGTTTCGAACGATTTTGTAATGTCAGCTCGACGTATATGTGTTGAAGTCATTTAATTCTCCCGGAAACACGAATTTTTTGCATTGAACGACGCTCCGCACGGCTCTATCTAACGAAACATCGATCTACAGCGAGAAACGACATGTCTTTAGTTTCGGGCGGTCTGGCATCTCAGCTTAACGTGAACGTGTCAAATTTATTCAGTTTGTACGGAAAGACGCAATTCTTGAATCAATCGTCGTTTCGCACGACCGTATCAAACGAAAAATCGATAACCGAGACAGGAGATATCCGGAGTTACAGACGAATCTGTCATCTTAGCTCGACATAAAAGTGTTCAAACTATGCATTTCTGTCGAATACCGAAATTTTTGCGTTGAACGTTGTCTCGCCCGGCTGTATCGAACGAAACATCGATCCCCACCGAGAATCGACATATCCTCCGTTCCGGACGATTCACGTATCCCAGCTCATCGTAAACGCATCAAAATCGTTAAATTTGCCGAGAAACACGAAGTTCTGGCATTGATCATAGTTTTGCACGGCTGTATCGAATGAAAAATCGATAACCGAGAACCAAAATTTCCCGAGTTTCGAAAGATTCTCGCATCGCAGCTCAACGTAAACGTGTAAAGACTGGGCATTTTGTCTCGAGAAACGGGATTCTTGCGTTAATCAACTTCTCGCTCGGTTGTATCGAACGAAACATCGATCTGCACCGAGAAACGAGATGTTCCCAGTTTAGGGCGATTCTGTAATCTTAGCTCGACGTCTATGTGTTAAACCATTGAATCCTTCCGAAGAAACGAATTTCTTGCATCGAACGACGCTTTGCACGGCCTCATCACACGAAACATCGATCTACAGCGTTCTCGCTTCTTCGTTCTCGTTCTCGTTTCTACGAGATGTCTCCAGTTTCGGGCGATATCGCATCTCTTAGCTTGATGTGAACGTGTCAAAATAGTTCAGTTTTTGAAGAAACATTGAATTCTTGAATGAATCGTCGTTTCGCAAAGCTGTATCGAAGGAAAAGTCGATCACCGAAAAACGAGATGTCCGGAGTTTCAAACTATTCTGTCATCTCAGCTCGACATAAAAGTGTTCAAACTATGCATTTTGTCTCGACGACCGGCATTCTTGTGTGAACGTCCTCTCGCACGACTGTATCGAACGAAACATCGATCTACACCAAGAATTGAGATATCCCGAGTTTTGACAGATTCTGTCATCCCAGCTAGACATGAACGTGTTAATTCTATGCAAATTGTCTCAAAGAACAAAATTTTTGCGTTAAATGACTTCTTGCACGACTTTATCAAACGGAACATAGATCGACACCGACACTCGATATGTCCGGAGTTCCGAGCAAACCTGGCATCGTAGCTTGACGGATGTGTCCCAACCTTCCGATTCGCCCGGAACAACTAAATTCTTGCATCAATCGTTGTTTTTCACGGCTGTGTCGAACGACAAATAAATCACCGAGAATCGAGATGTCCCGAGTTTCGAAAGATTCTGTCATCTTAGCTCGACATAAAAGCGTTCGAACTATGCATTCCGTTTCGAAGAACGATATTATTGCGTTAAACGTCGTCTTGCACGTTTGTAACGAACCAAACATCGATCTACACCAAGAACCAAAATTTCCCGAGTTTTGAAAGATTCTCGCATCGCAGCTCAACGTAAACGTGTAAAGACTGGGCATTTTGTCTCGAGAAACGGGATTCTTGCGTTAATCAACGTCTCGCTCGGTTGTATCGAACGAAACATCGATCTGCACCGAGAAACGAGATGTTCCCAGTTTAGGGCGATTCTGTAATCTTAGCTCGACGTCTATGTGTTAAACCATTGAATCCTTCCGAAGAAACGAATTTCTTGCATCGAACGACGCTTTGCACGGCCTCATCACACGAAACATCGATCTACAGCGTTCTCGCTTCTTCGTTCTCGTTCTCGTTTCTACGAGATGTCTCCAGTTTCGGGCGATATCGCATCTTAGCTTGATGTGAACGTGTCAAAATAGTTCAGTTTTTGAAGAAACATTGAATTCTTGAATGAATCGTCGTTTCGCAAAGCTGTATCGAAGGAAAAGTCGATCACCGACCTACGAGATGTGCGGAGTTTTAAACGATTCTGTCATCTAAGCTCGACATAAAAGTTTTCAAACTTCGCATTTTGTCTCGAAGAACGAGATTCTTGTGTGAAGGTCGTCTCGCACGACTGTATCGAACGAACCATCGATATACAACAAGAATCGAGATATCCCGAGTATCGACAGATTCTGTCATCTCAGCTTGAGATAAACGTGTTAAAACTATGCAAATTGTCTCAAAAAACGAAATTTTCAGGTTGAATGTCGTCTCGCACGACTGTATCAAACGGAACATAGATCGACACCGACACTCGATATGTCCGGAGTTCCGAGCAAACCTGGCATCGTAGCTTGACGGATGTGTCCCAACCTTCCGATTCGCCCGGAACAACTAAATTCTTGCATCAATCGTTGTTTTTCACGGCTGTGTCGAACGACAAATAAATCACCGAGAATCGAGATGTCCCGAGTTTCGAAAGATTCTGTCATCTTAGCTCGACATAAAAGCGTTCGAACTATGCATTCCGTTTCGAAGAACGATATTATTGCGTTAATCGTCGTCTTGCACGTTTGTAACGAACCAAACATCGATCTACACCAAGAATCGAGATGTCCCGAGTTTCGAACGATTCTGTCATCTTAGCTTGACCTAAAAGTGTAAAACCTACGCATTTTTTTGTCAAACAACGGAATTCATGCGTTGAACGACGTCTCGCCCGGCTCTATCGAACGAAACATCGATCCACACCAACAATCGAGATGTCCGGAGTTCCGAGCAAATCTGGCATCATAGCTTGACTTATAAGCATCAGGATCGTTTATTTCGTCAGGAAACACTAAATCCTTGCACTATTCGTCGTTTTTCACGGCTATATCGCTCGAAAAACCAGTCACCGAAAATCGAGATGTATCGAGTTTTTAACGATTCTCGAATCGCAGCTCAACGTAAACGTGTTTAGACTATGCATTTTGTCTCGAAAAACGAGATTATTGCGTTGAACGTCGTCTTGCACGGTTGCAACGAACAAAACATTGATCTACTTCAAGAATCGAGATGTCCCGAGTTTCGAACGATTTTGTAATGTCAGCTCGACGTATATGTGTTGAAGTCATTTAATTCTCCCGGAAACACGAATTTTTTGCATTGAACGACGCTCCGCACGGCTCTATCTAACGAAACATCGATCTACAGCGAGAAACGACATGTCTTTAGTTTCGGGCGGTCTGGCATCTCAGCTTAACGTGAACGTGTCAAATTTATTCAGTTTGTACGGAAAGACGCAATTCTTGAATCAATCGTCGTTTCGCACGACCGTATCAAACGAAAAATCGATAACCGAGACAGGAGATATCCGGAGTTACAGACGAATCTGTCATCTTAGCTCGACATAAAAGTGTTCAAACTATGCATTTCTGTCGAATACCGAAATTTTTGCGTTGAACGTTGTCTCGCCCGGCTGTATCGAACGAAACATCGATCCCCACCGAAAATCGACATATCCTCCGTTCCGGACGATTCACGTATCCCAGCTCATCGTAAACGCATCAAAATCGTTAAATTTGCCGAGAAACACGAAGTTCTGGCATTTATCATAGTTTTGCACGGCTGTATCGAATGAAAAATCGATAACCGAGAACCAAAATTTCCCGAGTTTTGAAAGATTCTCGCATCGCAGCTCAACGTAAACGTGTAAAGACTGGGCATTTTGTCTCGAGAAACGGGATTCTTGCGTTAATCAACGTCTCGCTCGGTTGTATCGAACGAAACATCGATCTGCACCGAGAAACGAGATGTTCCCAGTTTAGGGCGATTCTGTAATCTTAGCTCGACGTCTATGTGTTAAACCATTGAATCCTTCCGAAGAAACGAATTTCTTGCATCGAACGACGCTTTGCACGGCCTCATCACACGAAACATCGATCTACAGCGTTCTCGCTTCTTCGTTCTCGTTCTCGTTTCTACGAGATGTCTCCAGTTTCGGGCGATATCGCATCTTAGCTTGATGTGAACGTGTCAAAATAGTTCAGTTTTTGAAGAAACATTGAATTCTTGAATGAATCGTCGTTTCGCAAAGCTGTATCGAAGGAAAAGTCGATCACCGACCTACGAGATGTGCGGAGTTTTAAACGATTCTGTCATCTAAGCTCGACATAAAAGTTTTCAAACTTCGCATTGTGTCGCGAAGAACGAGATTCTTGTGTGAAGGTCGTCTCGCACGACTGTATCGAACGAACCATCGATATACAACAAGAATCGAGATATCCCGAGTATCGACAGATTCTGTCATCTCAGCTTGAGATAAACGTGTTAAAACTATGCAAATTGTCTCAAAAAACGAAATTTTCAGGTTGAATGTCGTCTCGCACGACTGTATCAAACGGAACATAGATCGACACCGACACTCGATATGTCCGGAGTTCCGAGCAAACCTGGCATCGTAGCTTGACGGATGTGTCCCAACCTTCCGATTCGCCCGGAACAACTAAATTCTTGCATCAATCGTTGTTTTTCACGGCTGTGTCGAACGACAAATAAATCACCGAGAATCGAGATGTCCCGAGTTTCGAAAGATTCTGTCATCTTAGCTCGACATAAAAGCGTTCGAACTATGCATTCCGTTTCGAAGAACGATATTATTGCGTTAATCGTCGTCTTGCACGTTTGTAACGAACCAAACATCGATCTACACCAAGAATCGAGATGTCCCGAGTTTCGAACGATTCTGTCATCTTAGCTTGACCTAAAAGTGTAAACCCTACGCATTTTTTTTGTCAAACAACGGAATTCATGCGTTGAACGACGTCTCGCCCGGCTCTATCGAACGAAACATCGATCCACACCAACAATCGAGATGTCCGGAGTTCCGAGCAAATCTGGCATCATAGCTTGACTTAGAAGCATCAGGATCGTTTATTTCGTCAGGAAACACTGAATCCTTGCACTATTCGTCGTTTTTCACAGCTATATCGCTCGAAAAACCAGTCACCGAAAATCGAGATGTATCGAGTTTTTAACGATTCTCGAATCGCAGCTCAACGTAAACGTGTTTAGACTATGCATTTTGTCTCGAAAAACGAGATTATTGCGTTAAACGTCGTCTTGCACGGTTGCAACGAACAAAACATTGATCTACTTCAAGAATCGAGATGTCCCGAGTTTCGAACGATTTTGTAATGTCAGCTCGACGTATATGTGTTGAAGTCATTTAATTCTCCCGGAAACACGAATTTTTTGCATTGAACGACGCTCCGCACGGCTCTATCTAACGAAACATCGATCTACAGCGAGAAACGACATGTCTTTAGTTTCGGGCGGTCTGGCATCTCAGCTTAACGTGAACGTGTCAAATTTATTCAGTTTGTACGGAAAGACGCAATTCTTGAATCAATCGTCGTTTCGCACGACCGTATCAAACGAAAAATCGATAACCGAGACAGGAGATATCCGGAGTTACAGACGAATCTGTCATCTTAGCTCGACATAAAAGTGTTCAAACTATGCATTTCTGTCGAATACCGAAATTTTTGCGTTGAACGTTGTCTCGCCCGGCTGTATCGAACGAAACATCGATCCCCACCGAGAATCGACATATCCTCCGTTCCGGACGATTCACGTATCCCAGCTCATCGTAAACGCATCAAAATCGTTAAATTTGCCGAGAAACACGAAGTTCTGGCATTGATCATAGTTTTGCACGGCTGTATCGAATGAAAAATCGATAACCGAGAACCAAAATTTCCCGAGTTTTGAAAGATTCTCGCATCGCAGCTCAACGTAAACGTGTAAAGACTGGGCATTTTGTCTCGAGAAACGGGATTCTTGCGTTAATCAACGTCTCGCTCGGTTGTATCGAACGAAACATCGATCTGCACCGAGAAACGAGATGTTCCCAGTTTAGGGCGATTCTGTAATCTTAGCTCGACGTCTATGTGTTAAACCATTGAATCCTTCCGAAGAAACGAATTTCTTGCATCAAACGACGCTTTGCACGGCCTCATCACACGAAACATCGATCTACAGCGTTCTCGCTTCTTCGTTCTCGTTCTCGTTTCTACGAGATGTCTCCAGTTTCGGGCGATATCGCATCTCTTAGCTTGATGTGAACGTGTCAAAATAGTTCAGTTTTTGAAGAAACATTGAATTCTTGAATGAATCGTCGTTTCGCAAAGCTGTATCGAAGGAAAAGTCGATCACCGAAAAACGAGATGTCCGGAGTTTCAAACTATTCTGTCATCTCAGCTCGACATAAAAGTGTTCAAACTATGCATTTTGTCTCGACGACCGGCATTCTTGTGTGAACGTCCTCTCGCACGACTGTATCGAACGAAACATCGATCTACACCAAGAATTGAGATATCCCGAGTTTTGACAGATTCTGTCATCCCAGCTAGACATGAACGTGTTAATTCTATGCAAATTGTCTCAAAGAACAAAATTTTTGCGTTAAATGACTTCTTGCACGACTTTATCAAACGGAACATAGATCGACACCGACACTCGATATGTCCGGAGTTCCGAGCAAACCTGGCATCGTAGCTTGACGGATGTGTCCCAACCTTCCGATTCGCCCGGAACAACTAAATTCTTGCATCAATCGTTGTTTTTCACGGCTGTGTCGAACGACAAATAAATCACCGAGAATCGAGATGTCCCGAGTTTCGAAAGATTCTGTCATCTTAGCTCGACATAAAAGCGTTCGAACTATGCATTCCGTTTCGAAGAACGATATTATTGCGTTAAACGTCGTCTTGCACGTTTGTAACGAACCAAACATCGATCTACACCAAGAACCAAAATTTCCCGAGTTTTGAAAGATTCTCGCATCGCAGCTCAACGTAAACGTGTAAAGACTGGGCATTTTGTCTCGAGAAACGGGATTCTTGCGTTAATCAACGTCTCGCTCGGTTGTATCGAACGAAACATCGATCTGCACCGAGAAACGAGATGTTCCCAGTTTAGGGCGATTCTGTAATCTTAGCTCGACGTCTATGTGTTAAACCATTGAATCCTTCCGAAGAAACGAATTTCTTGCATCGAACGACGCTTTGCACGGCCTCATCACACGAAACATCGATCTACAGCGTTCTCGCTTCTTCGTTCTCGTTCTCGTTTCTACGAGATGTCTCCAGTTTCGGGCGATATCGCATCTTAGCTTGATGTGAACGTGTCAAAATAGTTCAGTTTTTGAAGAAACATTGAATTCTTGAATGAATCGTCGTTTCGCAAAGCTGTATCGAAGGAAAAGTCGATCACCGACCTACGAGATGTGCGGAGTTTTAAACGATTCTGTCATCTAAGCTCGACATAAAAGTTTTCAAACTTCGCATTTTGTCTCGAAGAACGAGATTCTTGTGTGAAGGTCGTCTCGCACGACTGTATCGAACGAACCATCGATATACAACAAGAATCGAGATATCCCGAGTATCGACAGATTCTGTCATCTCAGCTTGAGATAAACGTGTTAAAACTATGCAAATTGTCTCAAAAAACGAAATTTTCAGGTTGAATGTCGTCTCGCACGACTGTATCAAACGGAACATAGATCGACACCGACACTCGATATGTCCGGAGTTCCGAGCAAACCTGGCATCGTAGCTTGACGGATGTGTCCCAACCTTCCGATTCGCCCGGAACAACTAAATTCTTGCATCAATCGTTGTTTTTCACGGCTGTGTCGAACGACAAATAAATCACCGAGAATCGAGATGTCCCGAGTTTCGAAAGATTCTGTCATCTTAGCTCGACATAAAAGCGTTCGAACTATGCATTCCGTTTCGAAGAACGATATTATTGCGTTAATCGTCGTCTTGCACGTTTGTAACGAACCAAACATCGATCTACACCAAGAATCGAGATGTCCCGAGTTTCGAACGATTCTGTCATCTTAGCTTGACCTAAAAGTGTAAAACCTACGCATTTTTTTGTCAAACAACGGAATTCATGCGTTGAACGACGTCTCGCCCGGCTCTATCGAACGAAACATCGATCCACACCAACAATCGAGATGTCCGGAGTTCCGAGCAAATCTGGCATCATAGCTTGACTTATAAGCATCAGGATCGTTTATTTCGTCAGGAAACACTAAATCCTTGCACTATTCGTCGTTTTTCACGGCTATATCGCTCGAAAAACCAGTCACCGAAAATCGAGATGTATCGAGTTTTTAACGATTCTCGAATCGCAGCTCAACGTAAACGTGTTTAGACTATGCATTTTGTCTCGAAAAACGAGATTATTGCGTTGAACGTCGTCTTGCACGGTTGCAACGAACAAAACATTGATCTACTTCAAGAATCGAGATGTCCCGAGTTTCGAACGATTTTGTAATGTCAGCTCGACGTATATGTGTTGAAGTCATTTAATTCTCCCGGAAACACGAATTTTTTGCATTGAACGACGCTCCGCACGGCTCTATCTAACGAAACATCGATCTACAGCGAGAAACGACATGTCTTTAGTTTCGGGCGGTCTGGCATCTCAGCTTAACGTGAACGTGTCAAATTTATTCAGTTTGTACGGAAAGACGCAATTCTTGAATCAATCGTCGTTTCGCACGACCGTATCAAACGAAAAATCGATAACCGAGACAGGAGATATCCGGAGTTACAGACGAATCTGTCATCTTAGCTCGACATAAAAGTGTTCAAACTATGCATTTCTGTCGAATACCGAAATTTTTGCGTTGAACGTTGTCTCGCCCGGCTGTATCGAACGAAACATCGATCCCCACCGAGAATCGACATATCCTCAGTTCCGGACGATTCACGTATCCCAGCTCATCGTAAACGCATCAAAATCGTTAAATTTGCCGAGAAACACGAAGTTCTGGCATTGATCATAGTTTTGCACGGCTGTATCGAATGAAAAATCGATAACCGAGAACCAAAATTTCCCGAGTTTTGAAAGATTCTCGCATCGCAGCTCAACGTAAACGTGTAAAGACTGGGCATTTTGTCTCGAGAAACGGGATTCTTGCGTTAATCAACGTCTCGCTCGGTTGTATCGAACGAAACATCGATCTGCACCGAGAAACGAGATGTTCCCAGTTTAGGGCGATTCTGTAATCTTAGCTCGACGTCTATGTGTTAAACCATTGAATCCTTCCGAAGAAACGAATTTCTTGCATCGAACGACGCTTTGCACGGCCTCATCACACGAAACATCGATCTACAGCGTTCTCGCTTCTTCGTTCTCGTTCTCGTTTCTACGAGATGTCTCCAGTTTCGGGCGATATCGCATCTCTTAGCTTGATGTGAACGTGTCAAAATAGTTCAGTTTTTGAAGAAACATTGAATTCTTGAATGAATCGTCGTTTCGCAAAGCTGTATCGAAGGAAAAGTCGATCACCGAAAAACGAGATGTCCGGAGTTTCAAACTATTCTGTCATCTCAGCTCGACATAAAAGTGTTCAAACTATGCATTTTGTCTCGACGACCGGCATTCTTGTGTGAACGTCCTCTCGCACGACTGTATCGAACGAAACATCGATCTACACCAAGAATTGAGATATCCCGAGTTTTGACAGATTCTGTCATCCCAGCTAGACATGAACGTGTTAATTCTATGCAAATTGTCTCAAAGAACAAAATTTTTGCGTTAAATGACTTCTTGCACGACTTTATCAAACGGAACATAGATCGACACCGACACTCGATATGTCCGGAGTTCCGAGCAAACCTGGCATCGTAGCTTGACGGATGTGTCCCAACCTTCCGATTCGCCCGGAACAACTAAATTCTTGCATCAATCGTTGTTTTTCACGGCTGTGTCGAACGAGAAATAAATCACCGAGAATCGAGATGTCCCGAGTTTCGAAAGATTCTGTCATCTTAGCTCGACATAGAAGCGTTCGAACTATGCATTCCGTTTCGAAGAACGATATTATTGCGTTAAACGTCGTCTTGCACGTTTGTAACGAACCAAACATCGATCTACACCAAGAATCGAGATGTCCCGAGTTTCGAACGATTCTGTCATCTTAGCTTGACCTAAAAGTGTAAAACCTACGCATTTTTTTGTCAAACAACGGAATTCATGCGTTGAACGACGTCTCGCCCGGCTCTATCGAACGAAACATCGATCCACACCAACAATCGAGATGTCCGGAGTTCCGAGCAAATCTGGCATCATAGCTTGACTTATAAGCATCAGGATCGTTTATTTCGTCAGGAAACACTAAATCCTTGCACTATTCGTCGTTTTTCACGGCTATATCGCTCGAAAAACCAGTCACCGAAAATCGAGATGTATCGAGTTTTTAACGATTCTCGAATCGCAGCTCAACGTAAACGTGTTTAGACTATGCATTTTGTCTCGAAAAACGAGATTATTGCGTTGAACGTCGTCTTGCACGGTTGCAACGAACAAAACATTGATCTACTTCAAGAATCGAGATGTCCCGAGTTTCGAACGATTTTGTAATGTCAGCTCGACGTATATGTGTTGAAGTCATTTAATTCTCCCGGAAACACGAATTTTTTGCATTGAACGACGCTCCGCACGGCTCTATCTAACGAAACATCGATCTACAGCGAGAAACGACATGTCTTTAGTTTCGGGCGGTCTGGCATCTCAGCTTAACGTGAACGTGTCAAATTTATTCAGTTTGTACGGAAAGACGCAATTCTTGAATCAATCGTCGTTTCGCACGACCGTATCAAACGAAAAATCGATAACCGAGACAGGAGATATCCGGAGTTACAGACGAATCTGTCATCTTAGCTCGACATAAAAGTGTTCAAACTATGCATTTCTGTCGAATACCGAAATTTTTGCGTTGAACGTTGTCTCGCCCGGCTGTATCGAACGAAACATCGATCCCCACCGAGAATCGACATATCCTCCGTTCCGGACGATTCACGTATCCCAGCTCATCGTAAACGCATCAAAATCGTTAAATTTGCCGAGAAACACGAAGTTCTGGCATTTATCATAGTTTTGCACGGCTGTATCGAATGAAAAATCGATAACCGAGAACCAAAATTTCCCGAGTTTTGAAAGATTCTCGCATCGCAGCTCAACGTAAACGTGTAAAGACTGGGCATTTTGTCTCGAGAAACGGGATTCTTGCGTTAATCAACGTCTCGCTCGGTTGTATCGAACGAAACATCGATCTGCACCGAGAAACGAGATGTTCCCAGTTTAGGGCGATTCTGTAATCTTAGCTCGACGTCTATGTGTTAAACCATTGAATCCTTCCGAAGAAACGAATTTCTTGCATCGAACGACGCTTTGCACGGCCTCATCACACGAAACATCGATCTACAGCGTTCTCGCTTCTTCGTTCTCGTTCTCGTTTCTACGAGATGTCTCCAGTTTCGGGCGATATCGCATCTTAGCTTGATGTGAACGTGTCAAAATAGTTCAGTTTTTGAAGAAACATTGAATTCTTGAATGAATCGTCGTTTCGCAAAGCTGTATCGAAGGAAAAGTCGATCACCGACCTACGAGATGTGCGGAGTTTTAAACGATTCTGTCATCTAAGCTCGACATAAAAGTTTTCAAACTTCGCATTTTGTCTCGAAGAACGAGATTCTTGTGTGAAGGTCGTCTCGCACGACTGTATCGAACGAACCATCGATATACAACAAGAATCGAGATATCCCGAGTATCGACAGATTCTGTCATCTCAGCTTGAGATAAACGTGTTAAAACTATGCAAATTGTCTCAAAAAACGAAATTTTCAGGTTGAATGTCGTCTCGCACGACTGTATCAAACGGAACATAGATCGACACCGACACTCGATATGTCCGGAGTTCCGAGCAAACCTGGCATCGTAGCTTGACGGATGTGTTCCTTCCGATTCGCCCGGAACAACTAAATTCTTGCATCAATCGTTGTTTTTCACGGCTGTGTCGAACGACAAATAAATCACCGAGAATCGCGATGTCCCGAGTTTCGAAAGATTCTGTCATCTTAGCTCGACATAAAAGCGTTCGAACTATGCATTCCGTTTCGAAGAACGATATTATTGCGTTAATCGTCGTCTTGCACGTTTGTAACGAACCAAACATCGATCTACACCAAGAATCGAGATGTCCCGAGTTTCGAACGATTCTGTCATCTTAGCTTGACCTAAAAGTGTAAAACCTACGCATTTTTTTGTCAAACAACGGAATTCATGCGTTGAACGACGTCTCGCCCGGCTCTATCGAACGAAACATCGATCCACACCAACAATCGAGATGTCCGGAGTTCCGAGCAAATCTGGCATCATAGCTTGACTTATAAGCATCAGGATCGTTTATTTCGTCAGGAAACACTAAATCCTTGCACTATTCGTCGTTTTTCACGGCTATATCGCTCGAAAAACCAGTCACCGAAAATCGAGATGTATCGAGTTTTTAACGATTCTCGAATCGCAGCTCAACGTAAACGTGTTTAGACTATGCATTTTGTCTCGAAAAACGAGATTATTGCGTTGAACGTCGTCTTGCACGGTTGCAACGAACAAAACATTGATCTACTTCAAGAATCGAGATGTCCCGAGTTTCGAACGATTTTGTAATGTCAGCTCGACGTATATGTGTTGAAGTCATTTAATTCTCCCGGAAACACGAATTTTTTGCATTGAACGACGCTCCGCACGGCTCTATCTAACGAAACATCGATCTACAGCGAGAAACGACATGTCTTTAGTTTCGGGCGGTCTGGCATCTCAGCTTAACGTGAACGTGTCAAATTTATTCAGTTTGTACGGAAAGACGCAATTCTTGAATCAATCGTCGTTTCGCACGACCGTATCAAACGAAAAATCGATAACCGAGACAGGAGATATCCGGAGTTACAGACGAATCTGTCATCTTAGCTCGACATAAAAGTGTTCAAACTATGCATTTCTGTCGAATACCGAAATTTTTGCGTTGAACGTTGTCTCGCCCGGCTGTATCGAACGAAACATCGATCCCCACCGAGAATCGACATATCCTCCGTTCCGGACGATTCACGTATCCCAGCTCATCGTAAACGCATCAAAATCGTTAAATTTGCCGAGAAACACGAAGTTCTGGCATTTATCATAGTTTTGCACGGCTGTATCGAATGAAAAATCGATAACCGAGAACCAAAATTTCCCGAGTTTTGAAAGATTCTCGCATCGCAGCTCAACGTAAACGTGTAAAGACTGGGCATTTTGTCTCGAGAAACGGGATTCTTGCGTTAATCAACGTCTCGCTCGGTTGTATCGAACGAAACATCGATCTGCACCGAGAAACGAGATGTTCCCAGTTTAGGGCGATTCTGTAATCTTAGCTCGACGTCTATGTGTTAAACCATTGAATCCTTCCGAAGAAACGAATTTCTTGCATCGAACGACGCTTTGCACGGCCTCATCACACGAAACATCGATCTACAGCGTTCTCGCTTCTTCGTTCTCGTTCTCGTTTCTACGAGATGTCTCCAGTTTCGGGCGATATCGCATCTTAGCTTGATGTGAACGTGTCAAAATAGTTCAGGTTTTGAAGAAACATTGAATTCTTGAATGAATCGTCGTTTCGCAAAGCTGTATCGAAGGAAAAGTCGATCACCGACCTACGAGATGTGCGGAGTTTTAAACGATTCTGTCATCTAAGCTCGACATAAAAGTTTTCAAACTTCGCATTTTGTCTCGAAGAACGAAATTCTTGTGTGAAGGTCGTCTCGCACGACTGTATCGAACGAACCATCGATATACAACAAGAATCGAGATATCCCGAGTATCGACAGATTCTGTCATCTCAGCTTGAGATAAACGTGTTAAAACTATGCAAATTGTCTCAAAAAACGAAATTTTCAGGTTGAATGTCGTCTCGCACGACTGTATCAAACGGAACATAGATCGACACCGACACTCGATATGTCCGGAGTTCCGAGCAAACCTGGCATCGTAGCTTGACGGATGTGTCCCAACCTTCCGATTCGCCCGGAACAACTAAATTCTTGCATCAATCGTTGTTTTTCACGGCTGTGTCGAACGACAAATAAATCACCGAGAATCGAGATGTCCCGAGTTTCGAAAGATTCTGTCATCTTAGCTCGACATAAAAGCGTTCGAACTATGCATTCCGTTTCGAAGAACGATATTATTGCGTTAATCGTCGTCTTGCACGTTTGTAACGAACCAAACATCGATCTACACCAAGAATCGAGATGTCCCGAGTTTCGAACGATTCTGTCATCTTAGCTTGACCTAAAAGTGTAAAACCTACGCATTTTTTTGTCAAACAACGGAATTCATGCGTTGAACGACGTCTCGCCCGGCTCTATCGAACGAAACATCGATCCACACCAACAATCGAGATGTCCGGAGTTCCGAGCAAATCTGGCATCATAGCTTGACTTATAAGCATCAGGATCGTTTATTTCGTCAGGAAACACTAAATCCTTGCACTATTCGTCGTTTTTCACGGCTATATCGCTCGAAAAACCAGTCACCGAAAATCGAGATGTATCGAGTTTTTAACGATTCTCGAATCGCAGCTCAACGTAAACGTGTTTAGACTATGCATTTTGTCTCGAAAAACGAGATTATTGCGTTGAACGTCGTCTTGCACGGTTGCAACGAACAAAACATTGATCTACTTCAAGAATCGAGATGTCCCGAGTTTCGAACGATTTTGTAATGTCAGCTCGACGTATATGTGTTGAAGTCATTTAATTCTCCCGGAAACACGAATTTTTTGCATTGAACGACGCTCCGCACGGCTTTATCTAACGAAACATCGATCTACAGCGAGAAACGACATGTCTTTAGTTTCGGGCGGTCTGGCATCTCAGCTTAACGTGAACGTGTCAAATTTATTCAGTTTGTACGGAAAGACGCAATTCTTGAATCAATCGTCGTTTCGCACGACCGTATCAAACGAAAAATCGATAACCGAGACAGGAGATATCCGGAGTTACAGACGAATCTGTCATCTTAGCTCGACATAAAAGTGTTCAAACTATGCATTTCTGTCGAATACCGAAATTTTTGCGTTGAACGTTGTCTCGCCCGGCTGTATCGAACGAAACATCGATCCCCACCGAGAATCGACATATCCTCCGTTCCGGACGATTCACGTATCCCAGCTCATCGTAAACGCATCAAAATCGTTAAATTTGCCGAGAAACACGAAGTTCTGGCATTTATCATAGTTTTGCACGGCTGTATCGAATGAAAAATCGATAACCGAGAACCAAAATTTCCCGAGTTTTGAAAGATTCTCGCATCGCAGCTCAACGTAAACGTGTAAAGACTGGGCATTTTGTCTCGAGAAACGGGATTCTTGCGTTAATCAACGTCTCGCTCGGTTGTATCGAACGAAACATCGATCTGCACCGAGAAACGAGATGTTCCCAGTTTAGGGCGATTCTGTAATCTTAGCTCGACGTCTATGTGTTAAACCATTGAATCCTTCCGAAGAAACGAATTTCTTGCATCGAACGACGCTTTGCACGGCCTCATCACACGAAACATCGATCTACAGCGTTCTCGCTTCTTCGTTCTCGTTCTCGTTTCTACGAGATGTCTCCAGTTTCGGGCGATATCGCATCTTAGCTTGATGTGAACGTGTCAAAATAGTTCAGTTTTTGAAGAAACATTGAATTCTTGAATGAATCGTCGTTTCGCAAAGCTGTATCGAAGGAAAAGTCGATCACCGACCTACGAGATGTGCGGAGTTTTAAACGATTCTGTCATCTAAGCTCGACATAAAAGTTTTCAAACTTCGCATTTTGTCTCGAAGAACGAGATTCTTGTGTGAAGGTCGTCTCGCACGACTGTATCGAACGAACCATCGATATACAACAAGAATCGAGATATCCCGAGTATCGACAGATTCTGTCATCTCAGCTTGAGATAAACGTGTTAAAACTATGCAAATTGTCTCAAAAAACG
Source organism: Tromatobia lineatoria (assembly GCA_949699805.1). NCBI lineage: Eukaryota > Metazoa > Arthropoda > Insecta > Hymenoptera > Ichneumonidae > Tromatobia > Tromatobia lineatoria. The sequence goes on along the minus strand of OX453038.1, from coordinate 19,080,859 downwards.
AAATTTTCAGGTTGAATGTCGTCTCGCACGACTGTATCAAACGGAACATAGATCGACACCGACACTCGATATGTCCGGAGTTCCGAGCAAACCTGGCATCGTAGCTTGACGGATGTGTTCCTTCCGATTCGCCCGGAACAACTAAATTCTTGCATCAATCGTTGTTTTTCACGGCTGTGTCGAACGACAAATAAATCACCGAGAATCGCGATGTCCCGAGTTTCGAAAGATTCTGTCATCTTAGCTCGACATAAAAGCGTTCGAACTATGCATTCCGTTTCGAAGAACGATATTATTGCGTTAATCGTCGTCTTGCACGTTTGTAACGAACCAAACATCGATCTACACCAAGAATCGAGATGTCCCGAGTTTCGAACGATTCTGTCATCTTAGCTTGACCTAAAAGTGTAAAACCTACGCATTTTTTTGTCAAACAACGGAATTCATGCGTTGAACGACGTCTCGCCCGGCTCTATCGAACGAAACATCGATCCACACCAACAATCGAGATGTCCGGAGTTCCGAGCAAATCTGGCATCATAGCTTGACTTAAAAGCATCAGGATCGTTTATTTCGTCAGGAAACACTAAATCCTTGCACTATTCGTCGTTTTTCACGGCTATATCGCTCGAAAAACCAGTCACCGAAAATCGAGATGTATCGAGTTTTTAACGATTCTCGAATCGCAGCTCAACGTAAACGTGTTTAGACTATGCATTTTGTCTCGAAAAACGAGATTATTGCGTTGAACGTCGTCTTGCACGGTTGCAACGAACAAAACATTGATCTACTTCAAGAATCGAGATGTCCCGAGTTTCGAACGATTTTGTAATGTCAGCTCGACGTATATGTGTTGAAGTCATTTAATTCTCCCGGAAACACGAATTTTTTGCATTGAACGACGCTCCGCACGGCTCTATCTAACGAAACATCGATCTACAGCGAGAAACGACATGTCTTTAGTTTCGGGCGGTCTGGCATCTCAGCTTAACGTGAACGTGTCAAATTTATTCAGTTTGTACGGAAAGACGCAATTCTTGAATCAATCGTCGTTTCGCACGACCGTATCAAACGAAAAATCGATAACCGAGACAGGAGATATCCGGAGTTACAGACGAATCTGTCATCTTAGCTCGACATAAAAGTGTTCAAACTATGCATTTCTGTCGAATACCGAAATTTTTGCGTTGAACGTTGTCTCGCCCGGCTGTATCGAACGAAACATCGATCCCCACCGAGAATCGACATATCCTCCGTTCCGGACGATTCACGTATCCCAGCTCATCGTAAACGCATCAAAATCGTTAAATTTGCCGAGAAACACGAAGTTCTGGCATTTATCATAGTTTTGCACGGCTGTACCGAATGAAAAATCGATAACCGAGAACCAAAATTTCCCGAGTTTTGAAAGATTCTCGCATCGCAGCTCAACGTAAACGTGTAAAGACTGGGCATTTTGTCTCGAGAAACGGGATTCTTGCGTTAATCAACGTCTCGCTCGGTTGTATCGAACGAAACATCGATCTGCACCGAGAAACGAGATGTTCCCAGTTTAGGGCGATTCTGTAATCTTAGCTCGACGTCTATGTGTTAAACCATTGAATCCTTCCGAAGAAACGAATTTCTTGCATCGAACGACGCTTTGCACGGCCTCATCACACGAAACATCGATCTACAGCGTTCTCGCTTCTTCGTTCTCGTTCTCGTTTCTACGAGATGTCTCCAGTTTCGGGCGATATCGCATCTTAGCTTGATGTGAACGTGTCAAAATAGTTCAGTTTTTGAAGAAACATTGAATTCTTGAATGAATCGTCGTTTCGCAAAGCTGTATCGAAGGAAAAGTCGATCACCGACCTACGAGATGTGCGGAGTTTTAAACGATTCTGTCATCTAAGCTCGACATAAAAGTTTTCAAACTTCGCATTTTGTCTCGAAGAACGAGATTCTTGTGTGAAGGTCGTCTCGCACGACTGTATCGAACGAACCATCGATATACAACAAGAATCGAGATATCCCGAGTATCGACAGATTCTGTCATCTCAGCTTGAGATAAACGTGTTAAAACTATGCAAATTGTCTCAAAAAACGAAATTTTCAGGTTGAATGTCGTCTCGCACGACTGTATCAAACGGAACATAGATCGACACCGACACTCGATATGTCCGGAGTTCCGAGCAAACCTGGCATCGTAGCTTGACGGATGTGTCCCAACCTTCCGATTCGCCCGGAACAACTAAATTCTTGCATCAATCGTTGTTTTTCACGGCTGTGTCGAACGACAAATAAATCACCGAGAATCGAGATGTCCCGAGTTTCGAAAGATTCTGTCATCTTAGCTCGACATAAAAGCGTTCGAACTATGCATTCCGTTTCGAAGAACGATATTATTGCGTTAATCGTCGTCTTGCACGTTTGTAACGAACCAAACATCGATCTACACCAAGAATCGAGATGTCCCGAGTTTCGAACGATTCTGTCATCTTAGCTTGACCTAAAAGTGTGAAACCTACGCATTTTTTTGTCAAACAACGGAATTCATGCGTTGAACGACGTCTCGCCCGGCTCTATCGAACGAAACATCGATCCACACCAACAATCGAGATGTCCGGAGTTCCGAGCAAATCTGGCATCATAGCTTGACTTATAAGCATCAGGATCGTTTATTTCGTCAGGAAACACTAAATCCTTGCACTATTCGTCGTTATTCACGGCTATATCGCTCGAAAAACCAGTCACCGAAAATCGAGATGTATCGAGTTTTTAACGATTCTCGAATCGCAGCTCAACGTAAACGTGTTTAGACTATGCATTTTGTCTCGAAAAACGAGATTATTGCGTTGAACGTCGTCTTGCACGGTTGCAACGAACAAAACATTGATCTACTTCAAGAATCGAGATGTCCCGAGTTTCGAACGATTTTGTAATGTCAGCTCGACGTATATGTGTTGAAGTCATTTAATTCTCCCGGAAACACGAATTTTTTGCATTGAACGACGCTCCGCACGGCTCTATCTAACGAAACATCGATCTACAGCGAGAAACGACATGTCTTTAGTTTCGGGCGGTCTGGCATCTCAGCTTAACGTGAACGTGTCAAATTTACTCAGTTTGTACGGAAAGACGCAATTCTTGAATCAATCGTCGTTTCGCACGACCGTATCAAACGAAAAATCGATAACCGAGACAGGAGATATCCGGAGTTACAGACGAATCTGTCATCTTAGCTCGACATAAAAGTGTTCAAACTATGCATTTCTGTCGAATACCGAAATTTTTGCGTTGAACGTTGTCTCGCCCGGCTGTATCGAACGAAACATCGATCCCCACCGAGAATCGACATATCCTCCGTTCCGGACGATTCACGTATCCCAGCTCATCGTAAACGCATCAAAATCGTTAAATTTGCCGAGAAACACGAAGTTCTGGCATTTATCATAGTTTTGCACGGCTGTATCGAATGAAAAATCGATAACCGAGAACCAAAATTTCCCGAGTTTTGAAAGATTCTCGCATCGCAGCTCAACGTAAACGTGTAAAGACTGGGCATTTTGTCTCGAGAAACGGGATTCTTGCGTTAATCAACGTCTCGCTCGGTTGTATCGAACGAAACATCGATCTGCACCGAGAAACGAGATGTTCCCAGTTTAGGGCGATTCTGTAATCTTAGCTCGACGTCTATGTGTTAAACCATTGAATCCTTCCGAAGAAACGAATTTCTTGCATCGAACGACGCTTTGCACGGCCTCATCACACGAAACATCGATCTACAGCGTTCTCGCTTCTTCGTTCTCGTTCTCGTTTCTACGAGATGTCTCCAGTTTCGGGCGATATCGCATCTTAGCTTGATGTGAACGTGTCAAAATAGTTCAGTTTTTGAAGAAACATTGAATTCTTGAATGAATCGTCGTTTCGCAAAGCTGTATCGAAGGAAAAGTCGATCACCGACCTACGAGATGTGCGGAGTTTTAAACGATTCTGTCATCTAAGCTCGACATAAAAGTTTTCAAACTTCGCATTTTGTCTCGAAGAACGAGATTCTTGTGTGAAGGTCGTCTCGCACGACTGTATCGAACGAACCATCGATATACAACAAGAATCGAGATATCCCGAGTATCGACAGATTCTGTCATCTCAGCTTGAGATAAACGTGTTAAAACTATGCAAATTGTCTCAAAAAACGAAATTTTCAGGTTGAATGTCGTCTCGCACGACTGTATCAAACGGAACATAGATCGACACCGACACTCGATATGTCCGGAGTTCCGAGCAAACCTGGCATCGTAGCTTGACGGATGTGTTCCTTCCGATTCGCCCGGAACAACTAAATTCTTGCATCAATCGTTGTTTTTCACGGCTGTGTCGAACGACAAATAAATCACCGAGAATCGCGATGTCCCGAGTTTCGAAAGATTCTGTCATCTTAGCTCGACATAAAAGCGTTCGAACTATGCATTCCGTTTCGAAGAACGATATTATTGCGTTAATCGTCGTCTTGCACGTTTGTAACGAACCAAACATCGATCTACACCAAGAATCGAGATGTCCCGAGTTTCGAACGATTCTGTCATCTTAGCTTGACCTAAAAGTGTAAAACCTACGCATTTTTTTGTCAAACAACGGAATTCATGCGTTGAACGACGTCTCGCCCGGCTCTATCGAACGAAACATCGATCCACACCAACAATCGAGATGTCCGGAGTTCCGAGCAAATCTGGCATCATAGCTTGACTTATAAGCATCAGGATCGTTTATTTCGTCAGGAAACACTAAATCCTTGCACTATTCGTCGTTTTTCACGGCTATATCGCTCGAAAAACCAGTCACCGAAAATCGAGATGTATCGAGTTTTTAACGATTCTCGAATCGCAGCTCAACGTAAACGTGTTTAGACTATGCATTTTGTCTCGAAAAACGAGATTATTGCGTTGAACGTCGTCTTGCACGGTTGCAACGAACAAAACATTGATCTACTTCAAGAATCGAGATGTCCCGAGTTTCGAACGATTTTGTAATGTCAGCTCGACGTATATGTGTTGAAGTCATTTAATTCTCCCGGAAACACGAATTTTTTGCATTGAACGACGCTCCGCACGGCTCTATCTAACGAAACATCGATCTACAGCGAGAAACGACATGTCTTTAGTTTCGGGCGGTCTGGCATCTCAGCTTAACGTGAACGTGTCAAATTTATTCAGTTTGTACGGAAAGACGCAATTCTTGAATCAATCGTCGTTTCGCACGACCGTATCAAACGAAAAATCGATAACCGAGACAGGAGATATCCGGAGTTACAGACGAATCTGTCATCTTAGCTCGACATAAAAGTGTTCAAACTATGCATTTCTGTCGAATACCGAAATTTTTGCGTTGAACGTTGTCTCGCCCGGCTGTATCGAACGAAACATCGATCCCCACCGAGAATCGACATATCCTCCGTTCCGGACGATTCACGTATCCCAGCTCATCGTAAACGCATCAAAATCGTTAAATTTGCCGAGAAACACGAAGTTCTGGCATTTATCATAGTTTTGCACGGCTGTATCGAATGAAAAATCGATAACCGAGAACCAAAATTTCCCGAGTTTTGAAAGATTCTCGCATCGCAGCTCAACGTAAACGTGTAAAGACTGGGCATTTTGTCTCGAGAAACGGGATTCTTGCGTTAATCAACGTCTCGCTCGGTTGTATCGAACGAAACATCGATCTGCACCGAGAAACGAGATGTTCCCAGTTTAGGGCGATTCTGTAATCTTAGCTCGACGTCTATGTGTTAAACCATTGAATCCTTCCGAAGAAACGAATTTCTTGCATCGAACGACGCTTTGCACGGCCTCATCACACGAAACATCGATCTACAGCGTTCTCGCTTCTTCGTTCTCGTTCTCGTTTCTACGAGATGTCTCCAGTTTCGGGCGATATCGCATCTTAGCTTGATGTGAACGTGTCAAAATAGTTCAGGTTTTGAAGAAACATTGAATTCTTGAATGAATCGTCGTTTCGCAAAGCTGTATCGAAGGAAAAGTCGATCACCGACCTACGAGATGTGCGGAGTTTTAAACGATTCTGTCATCTAAGCTCGACATAAAAGTTTTCAAACTTCGCATTTTGTCTCGAAGAACGAAATTCTTGTGTGAAGGTCGTCTCGCACGACTGTATCGAACGAACCATCGATATACAACAAGAATCGAGATATCCCGAGTATCGACAGATTCTGTCATCTCAGCTTGAGATAAACGTGTTAAAACTATGCAAATTGTCTCAAAAAACGAAATTTTCAGGTTGAATGTCGTCTCGCACGACTGTATCAAACGGAACATAGATCGACACCGACACTCGATATGTCCGGAGTTCCGAGCAAACCTGGCATCGTAGCTTGACGGATGTGTCCCAACCTTCCGATTCGCCCGGAACAACTAAATTCTTGCATCAATCGTTGTTTTTCACGGCTGTGTCGAACGACAAATAAATCACCGAGAATCGAGATGTCCCGAGTTTCGAAAGATTCTGTCATCTTAGCTCGACATAAAAGCGTTCGAACTATGCATTCCGTTTCGAAGAACGATATTATTGCGTTAATCGTCGTCTTGCACGTTTGTAACGAACCAAACATCGATCTACACCAAGAATCGAGATGTCCCGAGTTTCGAACGATTCTGTCATCTTAGCTTGACCTAAAAGTGTAAAACCTACGCATTTTTTTGTCAAACAACGGAATTCATGCGTTGAACGACGTCTCGCCCGGCTCTATCGAACGAAACATCGATCCACACCAACAATCGAGATGTCCGGAGTTCCGAGCAAATCTGGCATCATAGCTTGACTTATAAGCATCAGGATCGTTTATTTCGTCAGGAAACACTAAATCCTTGCACTATTCGTCGTTTTTCACGGCTATATCGCTCGAAAAACCAGTCACCGAAAATCGAGATGTATCGAGTTTTTAACGATTCTCGAATCGCAGCTCAACGTAAACGTGTTTAGACTATGCATTTTGTCTCGAAAAACGAGATTATTGCGTTGAACGTCGTCTTGCACGGTTGCAACGAACAAAACATTGATCTACTTCAAGAATCGAGATGTCCCGAGTTTCGAACGATTTTGTAATGTCAGCTCGACGTATATGTGTTGAAGTCATTTAATTCTCCCGGAAACACGAATTTTTTGCATTGAACGACGCTCCGCACGGCTTTATCTAACGAAACATCGATCTACAGCGAGAAACGACATGTCTTTAGTTTCGGGCGGTCTGGCATCTCAGCTTAACGTGAACGTGTCAAATTTATTCAGTTTGTACGGAAAGACGCAATTCTTGAATCAATCGTCGTTTCGCACGACCGTATCAAACGAAAAATCGATAACCGAGACAGGAGATATCCGGAGTTACAGACGAATCTGTCATCTTAGCTCGACATAAAAGTGTTCAAACTATGCATTTCTGTCGAATACCGAAATTTTTGCGTTGAACGTTGTCTCGCCCGGCTGTATCGAACGAAACATCGATCCCCACCGAGAATCGACATATCCTCCGTTCCGGACGATTCACGTATCCCAGCTCATCGTAAACGCATCAAAATCGTTAAATTTGCCGAGAAACACGAAGTTCTGGCATTTATCATAGTTTTGCACGGCTGTATCGAATGAAAAATCGATAACCGAGAACCAAAATTTCCCGAGTTTTGAAAGATTCTCGCATCGCAGCTCAACGTAAACGTGTAAAGACTGGGCATTTTGTCTCGAGAAACGGGATTCTTGCGTTAATCAACGTCTCGCTCGGTTGTATCGAACGAAACATCGATCTGCACCGAGAAACGAGATGTTCCCAGTTTAGGGCGATTCTGTAATCTTAGCTCGACGTCTATGTGTTAAACCATTGAATCCTTCCGAAGAAACGAATTTCTTGCATCGAACGACGCTTTGCACGGCCTCATCACACGAAACATCGATCTACAGCGTTCTCGCTTCTTCGTTCTCGTTCTCGTTTCTACGAGATGTCTCCAGTTTCGGGCGATATCGCATCTTAGCTTGATGTGAACGTGTCAAAATAGTTCAGTTTTTGAAGAAACATTGAATTCTTGAATGAATCGTCGTTTCGCAAAGCTGTATCGAAGGAAAAGTCGATCACCGACCTACGAGATGTGCGGAGTTTTAAACGATTCTGTCATCTAAGCTCGACATAAAAGTTTTCAAACTTCGCATTTTGTCTCGAAGAACGAGATTCTTGTGTGAAGGTCGTCTCGCACGACTGTATCGAACGAACCATCGATATACAACAAGAATCGAGATATCCCGAGTATCGACAGATTCTGTCATCTCAGCTTGAGATAAACGTGTTAAAACTATGCAAATTGTCTCAAAAAACGAAATTTTCAGGTTGAATGTCGTCTCGCACGACTGTATCAAACGGAACATAGATCGACACCGACACTCGATATGTCCGGAGTTCCGAGCAAACCTGGCATCGTAGCTTGACGGATGTGTTCCTTCCGATTCGCCCGGAACAACTAAATTCTTGCATCAATCGTTGTTTTTCACGGCTGTGTCGAACGACAAATAAATCACCGAGAATCGCGATGTCCCGAGTTTCGAAAGATTCTGTCATCTTAGCTCGACATAAAAGCGTTCGAACTATGCATTCCGTTTCGAAGAACGATATTATTGCGTTAATCGTCGTCTTGCACGTTTGTAACGAACCAAACATCGATCTACACCAAGAATCGAGATGTCCCGAGTTTCGAACGATTCTGTCATCTTAGCTTGACCTAAAAGTGTAAAACCTACGCATTTTTTTGTCAAACAACGGAATTCATGCGTTGAACGACGTCTCGCCCGGCTCTATCGAACGAAACATCGATCCACACCAACAATCGAGATGTCCGGAGTTCCGAGCAAATCTGGCATCATAGCTTGACTTAAAAGCATCAGGATCGTTTATTTCGTCAGGAAACACTAAATCCTTGCACTATTCGTCGTTTTTCACGGCTATATCGCTCGAAAAACCAGTCACCGAAAATCGAGATGTATCGAGTTTTTAACGATTCTCGAATCGCAGCTCAACGTAAACGTGTTTAGACTATGCATTTTGTCTCGAAAAACGAGATTATTGCGTTGAACGTCGTCTTGCACGGTTGCAACGAACAAAACATTGATCTACTTCAAGAATCGAGATGTCCCGAGTTTCGAACGATTTTGTAATGTCAGCTCGACGTATATGTGTTGAAGTCATTTAATTCTCCCGGAAACACGAATTTTTTGCATTGAACGACGCTCCGCACGGCTCTATCTAACGAAACATCGATCTACAGCGAGAAACGACATGTCTTTAGTTTCGGGCGGTCTGGCATCTCAGCTTAACGTGAACGTGTCAAATTTATTCAGTTTGTACGGAAAGACGCAATTCTTGAATCAATCGTCGTTTCGCACGACCGTATCAAACGAAAAATCGATAACCGAGACAGGAGATATCCGGAGTTACAGACGAATCTGTCATCTTAGCTCGACATAAAAGTGTTCAAACTATGCATTTCTGTCGAATACCGAAATTTTTGCGTTGAACGTTGTCTCGCCCGGCTGTATCGAACGAAACATCGATCCCCACCGAGAATCGACATATCCTCCGTTCCGGACGATTCACGTATCCCAGCTCATCGTAAACGCATCAAAATCGTTAAATTTGCCGAGAAACACGAAGTTCTGGCATTTATCATAGTTTTGCACGGCTGTACCGAATGAAAAATCGATAACCGAGAACCAAAATTTCCCGAGTTTTGAAAGATTCTCGCATCGCAGCTCAACGTAAACGTGTAAAGACTGGGCATTTTGTCTCGAGAAACGGGATTCTTGCGTTAATCAACGTCTCGCTCGGTTGTATCGAACGAAACATCGATCTGCACCGAGAAACGAGATGTTCCCAGTTTAGGGCGATTCTGTAATCTTAGCTCGACGTCTATGTGTTAAACCATTGAATCCTTCCGAAGAAACGAATTTCTTGCATCGAACGACGCTTTGCACGGCCTCATCACACGAAACATCGATCTACAGCGTTCTCGCTTCTTCGTTCTCGTTCTCGTTTCTACGAGATGTCTCCAGTTTCGGGCGATATCGCATCTTAGCTTGATGTGAACGTGTCAAAATAGTTCAGTTTTTGAAGAAACATTGAATTCTTGAATGAATCGTCGTTTCGCAAAGCTGTATCGAAGGAAAAGTCGATCACCGACCTACGAGATGTGCGGAGTTTTAAACGATTCTGTCATCTAAGCTCGACATAAAAGTTTTCAAACTTCGCATTTTGTCTCGAAGAACGAGATTCTTGTGTGAAGGTCGTCTCGCACGACTGTATCGAACGAACCATCGATATACAACAAGAATCGAGATATCCCGAGTATCGACAGATTCTGTCATCTCAGCTTGAGATAAACGTGTTAAAACTATGCAAATTGTCTCAAAAAACGAAATTTTCAGGTTGAATGTCGTCTCGCACGACTGTATCAAACGGAACATAGATCGACACCGACACTCGATATGTCCGGAGTTCCGAGCAAACCTGGCATCGTAGCTTGACGGATGTGTCCCAACCTTCCGATTCGCCCGGAACAACTAAATTCTTGCATCAATCGTTGTTTTTCACGGCTGTGTCGAACGACAAATAAATCACCGAGAATCGAGATGTCCCGAGTTTCGAAAGATTCTGTCATCTTAGCTCGACATAAAAGCGTTCGAACTATGCATTCCGTTTCGAAGAACGATATTATTGCGTTAATCGTCGTCTTGCACGTTTGTAACGAACCAAACATCGATCTACACCAAGAATCGAGATGTCCCGAGTTTCGAACGATTCTGTCATCTTAGCTTGACCTAAAAGTGTGAAACCTACGCATTTTTTTGTCAAACAACGGAATTCATGCGTTGAACGACGTCTCGCCCGGCTCTATCGAACGAAACATCGATCCACACCAACAATCGAGATGTCCGGAGTTCCGAGCAAATCTGGCATCATAGCTTGACTTATAAGCATCAGGATCGTTTATTTCGTCAGGAAACACTAAATCCTTGCACTATTCGTCGTTATTCACGGCTATATCGCTCGAAAAACCAGTCACCGAAAATCGAGATGTATCGAGTTTTTAACGATTCTCGAATCGCAGCTCAACGTAAACGTGTTTAGACTATGCATTTTGTCTCGAAAAACGAGATTATTGCGTTGAACGTCGTCTTGCACGGTTGCAACGAACAAAACATTGATCTACTTCAAGAATCGAGATGTCCCGAGTTTCGAACGATTTTGTAATGTCAGCTCGACGTATATGTGTTGAAGTCATTTAATTCTCCCGGAAACACGAATTTTTTGCATTGAACGACGCTCCGCACGGCTCTATCTAACGAAACATCGATCTACAGCGAGAAACGACATGTCTTTAGTTTCGGGCGGTCTGGCATCTCAGCTTAACGTGAACGTGTCAAATTTACTCAGTTTGTACGGAAAGACGCAATTCTTGAATCAATCGTCGTTTCGCACGACCGTATCAAACGAAAAATCGATAACCGAGACAGGAGATATCCGGAGTTACAGACGAATCTGTCATCTTAGCTCGACATAAAAGTGTTCAAACTATGCATTTCTGTCGAATACCGAAATTTTTGCGTTGAACGTTGTCTCGCCCGGCTGTATCGAACGAAACATCGATCCCCACCGAGAATCGACATATCCTCCGTTCCGGACGATTCACGTATCCCAGCTCATCGTAAACGCATCAAAATCGTTAAATTTGCCGAGAAACACGAAGTTCTGGCATTTATCATAGTTTTGCACGGCTGTATCGAATGAAAAATCGATAACCGAGAACCAAAATTTCCCGAGTTTTGAAAGATTCTCGCATCGCAGCTCAACGTAAACGTGTAAAGACTGGGCATTTTGTCTCGAGAAACGGGATTCTTGCGTTAATCAACGTCTCGCTCGGTTGTATCGAACGAAACATCGATCTGCACCGAGAAACGAGATGTTCCCAGTTTAGGGCGATTCTGTAATCTTAGCTCGACGTCTATGTGTTAAACCATTGAATCCTTCCGAAGAAACGAATTTCTTGCATCGAACGACGCTTTGCACGGCCTCATCACACGAAACATCGATCTACAGCGTTCTCGCTTCTTCGTTCTCGTTCTCGTTTCTACGAGATGTCTCCAGTTTCGGGCGATATCGCATCTCTTAGCTTGATGTGAACGTGTCAAAATAGTTCAGTTTTTGAAGAAACATTGAATTCTTGAATGAATCGTCGTTTCGCAAAGCTGTATCGAAGGAAAAGTCGATCACCGAAAAACGAGATGTCCGGAGTTTCAAACTATTCTGTCATCTCAGCTCGACATAAGAGTGTTCAAACTATGCATTTTGTCTCGAAGACCGGCATTCTTGTGTGAACGTCCTCTCGCACGACTGTATCGAACGAAACATCGATCTAGACCAAGAATTGAGATATCCCGAGTTTTGACAGATTCTGTCATCCCAGCTAGACATGGACGTGTTAATTCTATGCAAATTGTCTCAAAGAACAAAATTTTTGCGTTAAATGACTTCTTGCACGACTTTATCAAACGGAACATAGATCGACACCGACACTCGATATGTCCGGAGTTCCGAGCAAACCTGGCATCGTAGCTTGACGGATGTGACCCAACCTTCCGATTCGCCCGGAACAACTAAATTCTTGCATCAATCGTTGTTTTTCACGGCTGTGTCGAACGACAAATAAATCACCGAGAATCGAGATGTCCCGAGTTTCGAAAGATTCTGTCATCTTAGCTCGACATAAAAGCGTTCGAACTATGCATTCCGTTTCGAAGAACGATATTATTGCGTTAAACGTCGTCTTGCACGTTTGTAACGAACCAAACATCGATCTACACCAAGAATCGAGATGTCCCGAGTTTCGAACGATTCTGTCATCTTAGCTAGACGTAAAAGTGTAAAACCTACGCATTTTTTTGTCAAACAACGGAATTCATGCGTTGAACGACGTCTCGCCCGGCTCTATCGAACGAAACATCGATCCACACCAACAATCGAGATGTCCGGAGTTCCGAGCAAATCTGGCATCATAGCTTGACTTATAAGCATCAGGATCGTTTATTTCGTCAGGAAACACTAAATCCTTGCACTATTCGTCGTTTTTCACGGCTATATCGCTCGAAAAACCAGTCACCGAAAATCGAGATTTATCGAGTTTTGAACGATTCTCGAATCGCAGCTCAACGTAAACGTGTTTAGACTATGCATTTTGTCTCGAAAAACGAGATTATTGCGTTGAACGTCGTCTTGCACGGTTGCAACGAACAAAACATTGATCTACTTCAAGAATCGAGATGTCCCGAGTTTCGAACGATTTTGTAATGTCAGCTCGACGTATATGTGTTGAAGTCATTTAATTCTCCCGGAAACACGAATTTTTTGCATTGAACGACGCTCCGCACGGCTCTATCTAACGAAACATCGATCTACAGCGAGAAACGACATGTCTTTAGTTTCGGGCGGTCTGGCATCTCAGCTTAACGTGAACGTGTCAAATTTATTCAGTTTGTACGGAAAGACGCAATTCTTGAATCAATCGTCGTTTCGCACGACCGTATCAAACGAAAAATCGATAACCGAGACAGGAGATATCCGGAGTTACAGACGAATCTGTCATCTTAGCTCGACATAAAAGTGTTCAAACTATGCATTTCTGTCGAATACCGAAATTTTTGCGTTGAACGTTGTCTCGCCCGGCTGTATCGAACGAAACATCGATCTGCACCGAGAAACGAGATGTTCCCAGTTTAGGGCGATTCTGTAATCTTAGCTCGACGTCTATGTGTTAAACCATTGAATCCTTCCGAAGAAACGAATTTCTTGCATCGAACGACGCTTTGCACGGCCTCATCACACGAAACATCGATCTACAGCGTTCTCGCTTCTTCGTTCTCGTTCTCGTTTCTACGAGATGTCTCCAGTTTCGGGCGATATCGCATCTTAGCTTGATGTGAACGTGTCAAAATAGTTCAGTTTTTGAAGAAACATTGAATTCTTGAATGAATCGTCGTTTCGCAAAGCTGTATCGAAGGAAAAGTCGATCACCGACCTACGAGATGTGCGGAGTTTTAAACGATTCTGTCATCTAAGCTCGACATAAAAGTTTTCAAACTTCGCATTTTGTCTCGAAGAACGAGATTCTTGTGTGAAGGTCGTCTCGCACGACTGTATCGAACGAACCATCGATATACAACAAGAATCGAGATATCCCGAGTATCGACAGATTCTGTCATCTCAGCTTGAGATAAACGTGTTAAAACTATGCAAATTGTCTCAAAAAACGAAATTTTCAGGTTGAATGTCGTCTCGCACGACTGTATCAAACGGAACATAGATCGACACCGACACTCGATATGTCCGGAGTTCCGAGCAAACCTGGCATCGTAGCTTGACGGATGTGTCCCAACCTTCCGATTCGCCCGGAACAACTAAATTCTTGCATCAATCGTTGTTTTTCACGGCTGTGTCGAACGACAAATAAATCACCGAGAATCGAGATGTCCCGAGTTTCGAAAGATTCTGTCATCTTAGCTCGACATAAAAGCGTTCGAACTATGCATTCCGTTTCGAAGAACGATATTATTGCGTTAATCGTCGTCTTGCACGTTTGTAACGAACCAAACATCGATCTACACCAAGAATCGAGATGTCCCGAGTTTCGAACGATTCTGTCATCTTAGCTTGACCTAAAAGTGTGAAACCTACGCATTTTTTTGTCAAACAACGGAATTCATGCGTTGAACGACGTCTCGCCCGGCTCTATCGAACGAAACATCGATCCACACCAACAATCGAGATGTCCGGAGTTCCGAGCAAATCTGGCATCATAGCTTGACTTATAAGCATCAGGATCGTTTATTTCGTCAGGAAACACTAAATCCTTGCACTATTCGTCGTTATTCACGGCTATATCGCTCGAAAAACCAGTCACCGAAAATCGAGATGTATCGAGTTTTTAACGATTCTCGAATCGCAGCTCAACGTAAACGTGTTTAGACTATGCATTTTGTCTCGAAAAACGAGATTATTGCGTTGAACGTCGTCTTGCACGGTTGCAACGAACAAAACATTGATCTACTTCAAGAATCGAGATGTCCCGAGTTTCGAACGATTTTGTAATGTCAGCTCGACGTATATGTGTTGAAGTCATTTAATTCTCCCGGAAACACGAATTTTTTGCATTGAACGACGCTCCGCACGGCTCTATCTAACGAAACATCGATCTACAGCGAGAAACGACATGTCTTTAGTTTCGGGCGGTCTGGCATCTCAGCTTAACGTGAACGTGTCAAATTTACTCAGTTTGTACGGAAAGACGCAATTCTTGAATCAATCGTCGTTTCGCACGACCGTATCAAACGAAAAATCGATAACCGAGACAGGAGATATCCGGAGTTACAGACGAATCTGTCATCTTAGCTCGACATAAAAGTGTTCAAACTATGCATTTCTGTCGAATACCGAAATTTTTGCGTTGAACGTTGTCTCGCCCGGCTGTATCGAACGAAACATCGATCCCCACCGAGAATCGACATATCCTCCGTTCCGGACGATTCACGTATCCCAGCTCATCGTAAACGCATCAAAATCGTTAAATTTGCCGAGAAACACGAAGTTCTGGCATTTATCATAGTTTTGCACGGCTGTATCGAATGAAAAATCGATAACCGAGAACCAAAATTTCCCGAGTTTTGAAAGATTCTCGCATCGCAGCTCAACGTAAACGTGTAAAGACTGGGCATTTTGTCTCGAGAAACGGGATTCTTGCGTTAATCAACGTCTCGCTCGGTTGTATCGAACGAAACATCGATCTGCACCGAGAAACGAGATGTTCCCAGTTTAGGGCGATTCTGTAATCTTAGCTCGACGTCTATGTGTTAAACCATTGAATCCTTCCGAAGAAACGAATTTCTTGCATCGAACGACGCTTTGCACGGCCTCATCACACGAAACATCGATCTACAGCGTTCTCGCTTCTTCGTTCTCGTTCTCGTTTCTACGAGATGTCTCCAGTTTCGGGCGATATCGCATCTCTTAGCTTGATGTGAACGTGTCAAAATAGTTCAGTTTTTGAAGAAACATTGAATTCTTGAATGAATCGTCGTTTCGCAAAGCTGTATCGAAGGAAAAGTCGATCACCGAAAAACGAGATGTCCGGAGTTTCAAACTATTCTGTCATCTCAGCTCGACATAAGAGTGTTCAAACTATGCATTTTGTCTCGAAGACCGGCATTCTTGTGTGAACGTCCTCTCGCACGACTGTATCGAACGAAACATCGATCTAGACCAAGAATTGAGATATCCCGAGTTTTGACAGATTCTGTCATCCCAGCTAGACATGGACGTGTTAATTCTATGCAAATTGTCTCAAAGAACAAAATTTTTGCGTTAAATGACTTCTTGCACGACTTTATCAAACGGAACATAGATCGACACCGACACTCGATATGTCCGGAGTTCCGAGCAAACCTGGCATCGTAGCTTGACGGATGTGACCCAACCTTCCGATTCGCCCGGAACAACTAAATTCTTGCATCAATCGTTGTTTTTCACGGCTGTGTCGAACGACAAATAAATCACCGAGAATCGAGATGTCCCGAGTTTCGAAAGATTCTGTCATCTTAGCTCGACATAAAAGCGTTCGAACTATGCATTCCGTTTCGAAGAACGATATTATTGCGTTAAACGTCGTCTTGCACGTTTGTAACGAACCAAACATCGATCTACACCAAGAATCGAGATGTCCCGAGTTTCGAACGATTCTGTCATCTTAGCTAGACGTAAAAGTGTAAAACCTACGCATTTTTTTGTCAAACAACGGAATTCATGCGTTGAACGACGTCTCGCCCGGCTCTATCGAACGAAACATCGATCCACACCAACAATCGAGATGTCCGGAGTTCCGAGCAAATCTGGCATCATAGCTTGACTTATAAGCATCAGGATCGTTTATTTCGTCAGGAAACACTAAATCCTTGCACTATTCGTCGTTTTTCACGGCTATATCGCTCGAAAAACCAGTCACCGAAAATCGAGATTTATCGAGTTTTGAACGATTCTCGAATCGCAGCTCAACGTAAACGTGTTTAGACTATGCATTTTGTCTCGAAAAACGAGATTATTGCGTTGAACGTCGTCTTGCACGGTTGCAACGAACAAAACATTGATCTACTTCAAGAATCGAGATGTCCCGAGTTTCGAACGATTTTGTAATGTCAGCTCGACGTATATGTGTTGAAGTCATTTAATTCTCCCGGAAACACGAATTTTTTGCATTGAACGACGCTCCGCACGGCTCTATCTAACGAAACATCGATCTACAGCGAGAAACGACATGTCTTTAGTTTCGGGCGGTCTGGCATCTCAGCTTAACGTGAACGTGTCAAATTTATTCAGTTTGTACGGAAAGACGCAATTCTTGAATCAATCGTCGTTTCGCACGACCGTATCAAACGAAAAATCGATAACCGAGACAGGAGATATCCGGAGTTACAGACGAATCTGTCATCTTAGCTCGACATAAAAGTGTTCAAACTATGCATTTCTGTCGAATACCGAAATTTTTGCGTTGAACGTTGTCTCGCCCGGCTGTATCGAACGAAACATCGATCTGCACCGAGAAACGAGATGTTCCCAGTTTAGGGCGATTCTGTAATCTTAGCTCGACGTCTATGTGTTAAACCATTGAATCCTTCCGAAGAAACGAATTTCTTGCATCGAACGACGCTTTGCACGGCCTCATCACACGAAACATCGATCTACAGCGTTCTCGCTTCTTCGTTCTCGTTCTCGTTTCTACGAGATGTCTCCAGTTTCGGGCGATATCGCATCTCTTAGCTTGATGTGAACGTGTCAAAATAGTTCAGTTTCTGAAGAAACATTGAATTCTTGAATGAATCGTCGTTTCGCAAAGCTGTATCGAAGGAAAAGTCGATCACCGAAAAACGAGATGTCCGGAGTTTCAAACTATTCTGTCATCTCAGCTCGACATAAGAGTGTTCAAACTATGCATTTTGTCTCGAAGACCGGCATTCTTGTGTGAACGTCCTCTCGCACGACTGTATCGAACGAAACATCGATCTACACCAAGAATTGAGATATCCCGAGTTTTGACAGATTCTGTCATCCCAGCTAGACATGAACGTGTTAATTCTATGCAAATTGTCTCAAAGAACAAAATTTTTGCGTTAAATGACTTCTTGCACGACTTTATCAAACGGAACATAGATCGACACCGACACTCGATATGTCCGGAGTTCCGAGCAAACCTGGCATCGTAGCTTGACGGATGTGTCCCAACCTTCCGATTCGCCCGGAACAACTAAATTCTTGCATCAATCGTTGTTTTTCACGGCTGTGTGGAACGACAAATAAATCACCGAGAATCGAGATGTCCCGAGTTTCGAAAGATTCTGTCATCTTAGCTCGACATAAAAGCGTTCGAACTATGCATTCCGTTTCGAAGAACGATATTATTGCGTTAAACGTCGTCTTGCACGTTTGTAACGAACCAAACATCGATCTACACCAAGAATCGAGATGTCCCGAGTTTCGAACGATTCTGTCATCTTAGCTTGACGTAAAAGTGTAAAACCTACGCATTTTTTTGTCAAACAACGGAATTCATGCGTTGAACGACGTCTCGCCCGGCTCTATCGAACGAAACATCGATCCACACCAACAATCGAGATGTCCGGAGTTACGAGCAAATCTGGCATCATAGCTTGACTTATAAGCATTAGGATCGTTTATTTCGTCAGGAAACACTAAATCCTTGCACTATTCGTCGTTTTTCACGGCTATATCGCTCGAAAAACCAGTCACCGAAAATCGAGATGTATCGAGTTTTGAACGATTCTCGAATCGCAGCTCAACGTAAACGTGTTTAGACTATGCATTTTGTCTCGAAAAACGAGATTATTGCGTTGAACGTCGTCTTGCACGGATGCAACGAACAAAACATTGATCTACTTCAAGAATCGAGATGTCCCGAGTTTCGAACGATTTTGTAATGTCAGCTCGACGTATATGTGTTGAAGTCATTTAATTCTCCCGGAAACACGAATTTTTTGCATTGAACGACGCTCCGCACGGCTCTATCTAACGAAACATCGATCTACAGCGAGAAACGACATGTCTTTAGTTTCGGGCGGTCTGGCATCTCAGCTTAACGTGAACGTGTCAAATTTATTCAGTTTGTACGGAAAGACGCAATTCTTGAATTAATCGTCGTTTCGCACGACCGTATCAAACGAAAAATCGATAACCGAGACAGGAGATATCCGGAGTTACAGACGAATCTGTCATCTTAGCTCGACATAAAAGTGTTCAAACTATGCATTTCTGTCGAATACCGAAATTTTTGCGTTGAACGTTGTCTCGCCCGGCTGTATCGAACGAAACATCGATCCCCACCGAGAATCGACATATCCTCCGTTCCGGACGATTCACGTATCCCAGCTCATCGTAAACGCATCAAAATCGTTAAATTTGCCGAGAAACACGAAGTTCTGGCATTTATCATAGTTTTGCACGGCTGTATCGAATGAAAAATCGATAACCGAGAACCAAAATTTCCCGAGTTTTGAAAGATTCTCGCATCGCAGCTCAACGTAAACGTGTAAAGACTGGGCATTTTGTCTCGAGAAACGGGATTCTTGCGTTAATCAACGTCTCGCTCGGTTGTATCGAACGAAACATCGATCTGCACCGAGAAACGAGATGTTCCCAGTTTAGGGCGATTCTGTAATCTTAGCTCGACGTCTATGTGTTAAACCATTGAATCCTTCCGAAGAAACGAATTTCTTGCATCGAACGACGCTTTGCACGGCCTCATCACACGAAACATCGATCTACAGCGTTCTCGCTTCTTCGTTCTCGTTCTCGTTTCTACGAGATGTCTCCAGTTTCGGGCGATATCGCATCTCTTAGCTTGATGTGAACGTGTCAAAATAGTTCAGTTTTTGAAGAAACATTGAATTCTTGAATGAATCGTCGTTTCGCAAAGCTGTATCGAAGGAAAAGTCGATCACCGAAAAACGAGATGTCCGGAGTTTCAAACTATTCTGTCATCTCAGCTCGACATAAAAGTGTTCAAACTATGCATTTTGTCTCGAAGACCGGCATTCTTGTGTGAACGTCCTCTCGCACGACTGTATCGAACGAAACATCGATCTACACCAAGAATTGAGATATCCCGAGTTTTGACAGATTCTGTCATCCCAGCTAGACATGAACGTGTTAATTCTATGCAAATTGTCTCAAAGAACAAAATTTTTGCGTTAAATGACTTCTTGCACGACTTTATCAAACGGAACATAGATCGACACCGACACTCGATATGTCCGGAGTTCCGAGCAAACCTGGCATCGTAGCTTGACGGATGTGTCCCAACCTTCCGATTCGCCCGGAACAACTAAATTCTTGCATCAATCGTTGTTTTTCACGGCTGTGTCGAACGACAAATAAATCACCGAGAATCGACATGTCCCGAGTTTCGAAAGATTCTGTCATCTTAGCTCGACATAAAAGCGTTCGAACCATGCATTCCGTTTCGAAGAACGATATTATTGCGTTAAACGTCGTCTTGCACGTTTGTAACGAACCAAACATCGATCTACACCAAGAATCGAGATGTCCGGAGTTCCGAGCAAATCTGGCATCGTAGCTCGACTTATATGTAATGTATCAGGATTGTTCATTTCGTCAGGAAACACTGAATCCTTGCACTATCGGTCGTTTTTCACAGCTGTATCGCTCGAAAATCCAATCACCGAGAATCGAGATGTATTGAGTTTCGAACGATTCTCGAATCGCAGCTTAACGTAAACGTGTTTAAACTATGCATTTTGTCTCGAAAAACGAGATTATTGCGTTAAACGTCGTCTTGCACGGTTGTAACGAACTAAACATCGATCTACACCAACAATCGAGATGTCCCGAGTTTCGAACGATTCTGTAATCTCAGCTCGACGTATATGTGTTGAGATTATTTATCTCTCCCGAAAACACGAATTTTCTGCATTGAACGACGCTTCGCACGGCTCTATCTAACGAAACATCTATCTACAGCGAGAAACGAGATGTCTCTAGTTTCGGGCGATCTGGCATCTCAGCTTAACGTAAAAGTATCGAATTTGTTCAGTTTGTACGGAAACACGAAATTCTTGAATCAATCGTCGTTTCGCACGACCGTATCAAACGAAAAATCAATAACCGAGACTGGAGATATCCGGAGTTACAGACGAATCTGTCATTTTAGCTCGACATAAAAGTGTAAAAACTATGCATTTTTGTCGGATAAAAAAATCTTTGCGTTAAACGTGGTCTCACCCAGCTGTATCGAACGAAACATCGATCCACACCGAGAATCAAGATATCCCCCGTTTCAGATGATTTACGTATCCGAGCTCAACGTAAACGCATCAGAATCGTAAAATTTGCCGAGAAACACGAAGTTCTGGCATTTATCATAGTTTTTCACGACTGTATCGAATGAGAAATCGATAACCCAGAACCGAAATTTCCCGAGTTTTGGAGATTCTCGCGTCGCAGCTCAACGTAAACGTGTAAAGACTGTGCATTTTGTCTCGAGAAACGGGATTCTTGCGTTAATCAACGTCTCGCACGGTTGTATCAATAGAAACATCGATCTGCACCGAGAAACGAGATGTTCCCAGTTTTGGGCGATTCTGTAATCTTAGCTCGACGTATATGTGTTGAAATCATTGAATCCTTCCGAAAACATAAATTTCTCGCATCAAAGGACGCTTTGCACGGCCTCATCCAACGAAACATCGATCTACAGCGAGAAACGAGATGTCTTTAGTTTCGGGCGGTCTGGCATTTCAGCTTAACGTGAACGTGTCAAATTTATTCAGTTTGTACGGGAAGACGCAATTCTTGAATCAATCGTCGTTTCGCACGACCGTATCAAACGAAAAATCGATAACCGAGACAGGAGATATCCGGAGTTACAGACGAATCTGTCATCTTAGCTCGACATAAAAGTGTTCAAACTATGCATTTTTGTCGAATACCAAAATTTTTGCGTTGAACGTTGTCTCGCCCGGCTGTATCGAACGAAACATCGATCCCCACCGAGAATCGACTTATCCACCGTTCCGGACGATTCACGTATCCCAGCTCATCGTAAACGCATTAAAATCGTTAAATTTGCCGAGAAACACGAAGTTCTGGCATTTATCATAGTATTGCACGGCTGTATCGAATGAAAAATCGATAACCGAGAATCGAAATTTCCCGAGTTTTGAAAGATTCTCGCATCGCAGCTCAACGTAAACGTGTGAAGACCGGGCATTTTGTCTCGAGAAACGGGATTCTTGCGTTAATCAACGTCTCGCACGGTTGTATCGAACAAAACATCGATCTGCACCGAGAAACGAGATGTTCCCAGTTTTGGGCGATTCTGTAATCTTAGCTCGACGTATATGTGTTGAAATCATTGAATCCTTCCGAAAACATAAATTTCTCGCATTAAAGGACGCTTTGCACGGCCTCATCCAACGGAACATCGATCTACAGCGAGAAACGAGATGTCTTTAGTTTCGGGCGATATCGCATCTTAGCTTGATGTGAACGAGTTAAAATAGTTCAGTTTGTAAAAAAAAACATTGAATTCTTGAATGAATCGTCGTTTTGCAAAGCTGTATTGAAGGGAAAGTCGATAACCGAAAAACGAAATGTCCGGAGATTCAAACTATTCTGTCATCTCAGCTCGACATAAAAGTGTTCAAACTATGCATTTTGTCTCGAAGAACGGCATTCTTGTGTGAACGTCCTCTCGCACGACTGTATCGAACGAAACATCGATCTACACCAAGAATTGATATATCCCGAGTTTCGACAGATTCTGTCATCCCAGCTAGACATGAACGTGTTAATTCTATGCAAATTGTCTCAAAAAACGAAATTTTTGCGTTAAATGACTTCTCACACGACTGTATCAAACGGAACATAGATCGACACCGAGACTCGAGATGTGCGGAGTTCCGAGCGAACCTGGCATCGTAGCTATATGTGTCCGAACCTTTCAATTCGCCCGGAACAGCTTAATTCTTGCATTAATCGTCGTTTTTCACAGCTGTAACGAACGACAAATAAATCACCGAGAATCGAGATGTCCCGAGTTTCGAAAGATTCTGTCATCTCAGCTCGACGTAAAAGTGTAAAAACTACGCATTTTCTGTCGAACAATGAAATTCTTGCGTTAAACGACGTCTCGCCCGGCTCTATCGAACGAAACGTCGATCCACACCGAGAATCGAGATGTCCGGAGTTCCGAGCATATCTGGCACCATAGCTTGACTTATATGTATCAGGATCGTTCATTTCGTCCGGAAACACTGAATCCTTGCATTATCCGTCGGTTTTCACGGCTGTATCGCTCGGAAAACCAATCACCGAGAATCGAGATGTATCGAGATTCGAACGATTCTCGATTCGCAGCTCAACGTAAACGTGTTTAGACTATGCGTTTTGTCTCGAGAAACAAGATTATTGCGTTGAACGTCGTCTTGCACGGTTGCAACGGACAAAACATTGATCTACTTCAAGAATCGAGATGTCCCGAGTTTCGAACGATTTTGTAATGTCAGCTCGACGTATATGTGTTGAAGTCATTTAATTATCCCGGAAACACGAATTTTTTGCATTGAACGACGCTCCGCACGGCTCTATGTAACGAAACATCGATATACAGCGAGAAACGAGATGTCTTTAGTTTCGGGCGGTCTGGCATCTCAGCTTAACGTGAACGTGTCAAATTTATTCAGTTTGTACGGAAAGACGCAATTCTTGAATCAATCGTCGTTTCGCACGACCGTATCAAACGAAAAATCGATAACCGAGACAGGAGATATCCGGAGTTACAGACGAATCTGTCATCTTAGCTCGACATAAAAGTGTTCAAACTATGCATTTTTGTCGAATACCAAAATTTTTGCGTTGAACGTTGTCTCGCCCGGCTGTATCGAACGAAACATCGATCCCCACCGAGAATCGACATATCCACCGTTCCGGACGATTCACGTATCCCAGCTCATCGTAAACGCATCAAAATCGTTAAATTTGCCGAGAAACACGAAGTTCTGGCATTTATCATAGTATTGCACGGCTGTATCGAATGAAAAATCGATAACCGAGAACCGAAATTTCCCGAGTTTTGAAAGATTCTCGCATCGCAGCTCAACGTAAACGTGTGAAGACCGGGCATTTTGTCTCGAGAAACGGGATTCTTGCGTTAATCAACGTCTCGCACGTTTGTATCGAACGAAACATCGATCTGCACCGAGAAACGAGATGTTCCCAGTTTAGGGCGATTCTGTAATCTTAGCTCGACGTCTATGTGTTAAACCATTGAATCCTTCCGAAGAAACGAATTTCTTGCATCGAACAACGCTATGCACGGCCTCATCACACGAAACATCGATCTACAGCGAGAAACGAGATGTCTCCAGTTTCGGGCGATATCGCATCTTAGCTTGATGTGAACGTGTCAAAATAGTTCAGTTTTTAAAGAAACATTGAATTCTTGAATGAATCGTCGTTTCGCAAAGCTGTATCGAAGGAAAAGTCGATCACCGAAAAACGAGATGTCCGGAGTTTCAAACTATTCTGTCATCTCAGCTCGACATAAAAGTGTTCAAACTATGCATTTCGTCTCGAAGACCGGCATTCTTGTGTGAACGTCCTCTCGCACGACTGTATCGAACGAAACATCGATCTACACCAAGAATTGAGATATCCCGAGTTTTGACAGATTCTGTCATCCCAGCTAGACATGAACGTGTTAATTCTATGCAAATTGTCTCAAAAAACAAAATTTCTGCGTTAAATGACTTCTTGCACGACTTTATCAAACGGAACATAGATCGACGCCGAGACTCGAGATGTGCGGAGTTCCGAGCGAACCTGGCATCGTAGCTATATGTGTCCGAACCTTTCAATTCGCCCGGAACAACTCAATTCTTGCATTAATCGTCGTTTTCCACGGCTGTATCGAACGACAAATAAATCACCGAGAATCCAGATGTCTCGAGTTTCGAAAGATTCTGTCATCTTAGCTCGACATAAAAGCGTTCGAACTATGCATTTTGTCGTCTTGCACGTTTGTAACGAACAAAACATCGATCTACACCAAGAATGGAGATGTCCCGAGTTTCCGAACGATTCTGTCATCTTAGCTCGACCTAAAAGTGTAAAAACTACGCATTTTTTGTCGAAAAACGGAATTCTTGCGTTAAACGACGTCTCGCACGGCTCTATCGAACGAAACATCGATCCACACCAAGAATCGAGATGTCCGGAGTTCCGAGCAAATCTGGCATCGTAGCTCGACTTATATGTAATGTATCAGGATTGTTCATTTCGTCAGGAAACACTGAATCCTTGCACTATCGGTCGTTTTTCACAGCTGTATCGCTCGAAAATCCAATCACCGAGAATCGAGATGTATTGAGTTTCGAACGATTCTCGAATCGCAGCTTAACGTAAACGTGTTTAAACTATGCATTTTGTCTCGAAAAACGAGATTATTGCGTTAAACGTCGTCTTGCACGGTTGTAACGAACTAAACATCGATCTACACCAACAATCGAGATGTCCCGAGTTTCGAACGATTCTGTAATCTCAGCTCGACGTATATGTGTTGAGATTATTTATCTCTCCCGAAAACACGAATTTTCTGCATTGAACGACGCTTCGCACGGCTCTATCTAACGAAACATCTATCTACAGCGAGAAACGAGATGTCTCTAGTTTCGGGCGATCTGGGATCTCAGCTTAACGTAAAAGTGTCGAATTTGTTCAGTTTGTACGGAAACACGAAATTCTTGAATCAATCGTCGTTTCGCACGACCGTATCAAACGAAAAATCAATAACCGAGACTGGAGATATCCGGAGTTACAGACGAATCTGTCATTTTAGCTCGACATAAAAGTGTAAAAACTATGCATTTTTGTCGGATAAAAAAATCTTTGCGTTAAACGTGGTCTCACTCAGCTGTATCGAACGAAACATCGATCCACATCGAGAATCAAGATATCCCCCGTTTCAGATGATTTACGTATCCGAGCTCAACGTAAACGCATCAGAATCGTAAAATTTGCCGAGAAACACGAAGTTCTGGCATTTATCATAGTTTTTCACGGCTGTATCGAATGAGAAATCGATAACCGAGAACCGAAATTTCCCGAGTTTTGGAGATTCTCGCGTCGCAGCTCAACGTAAACGTGTAAAGACTGTGCATTTTGTCTCGAGAAACGGGATTCTTGCGTTAATCAACGTCTCGCACGGTTGTATCAATAGAAACATCGATCTGCACCGAGAAACGAGATGTTCCCAGTTTTGGGCGATTCTGTAATCTTAGCTCGACGTATATGTGTTGAAATCATTGAATCCTTCCGAAAACATAAATTTCTCGCATCAAAGGACGCTTTGCACGGCCTCATCCAACGGAACATCGATCTACAGCGAGAAACGAGATGTCTTTAGTTTCGGGCGATATCGCATCTTAGCTTGATGTGAACGAGTTAAAATAGTTCAGTTTGTAAAAAAAAACATTGAATTCTTGAATGAATCGTCGTTTTGCAAAGCTGTATTGAAGGGAAAGTCGATAACCGAAAAACGAAATGTCCGGAGATTCAAACTATTCTGTCATCTCAGCTCGACATAAAAGTGTTCAAACTATGCATTTTGTCTCGAAGAACGGCATTCTTGTGTGAACGTCCTCTCGCACGACTGTATCGAACGAAACATCGATCTACACCAAGAATTGATATATCCCGAGTTTCGACAGATTCTGTCATCCCAGCTAGACATGAACGTGTTAATTCTATGCAAATTGTCTCAAAAAACGAAATTTTTACGTTAAATGACTTCTCACACGACTGTATCAAACGGAACATAGATCGACACCGAGACTCGAGATGTGCGGAGTTCCGAGCGAACCTGGCATCGTAGCTATATGTGTCCGAACCTTTCAATTCGCCCGGAACAGCTTAATTCTTGCATTAATCGTCGTTTTTCACAGCTGTAACGAACGACAAATAAATCACCGAGAATCGAGATGTCCCGAGTTTCGAAAGATTCTGTCATCTCAGCTCGACGTAAAAGTGTAAAAACTACGCATTTTCTGTCGAACAATGAAATTCTTGCGTTAAACGACGTCTCGCCCGGCTCTATCGAACGAAACGTCGATCCACACCAAGAATCGAGATGTCCGGAGTTCCGAGCATATCTGGCACCATAGCTTGACTTATATGTATCAGGATCGTTCATTTCGTCCGGAAACACTGAATCCTTGCATTATCCGTCGGTTTTCACGGCTGTATCGCTCGGAAAACCAATCACCGAGAATCGAGATGTATCGAGATTTGAACGATTCTCGATTCGCAGCTCAACGTAAACGTGTTTAGACTATGCGTTTTGTCTCGAAAAACAAGATTATTGCGTTGAACGTCGTCTTGCACGGTTGCAACGGACAAAACATTGATCTACTTCAAGAATCGAGATGTCCCGAGTTTCGAACGATTTTGTAATGTCAGCTCGACGTATATGTGTTGATCTCATTTAATTCTCCCGGAAACACGAATTTTTTGCATTGAACGACGCTCCGCACGGCTCTATCTAACGAAACATCGATCTACAGCGAGAAACGACATGTCTTTAGTTTCGGGCGGTCTGGCATCTCAGCTTAACGTGAACGTGTCAAATTTATTCAGTTTGTACGGAAAGACGCAATTCTTGAATCAATCGTCGTTTCGCACGACCGTATCAAACGAAAAATCGATAACCGAGACAGGAGATATCCGGAGTTACAGACGAATCTGTCATCTTAGCTCGACATAAAAGTGTTCAAACTATGCATTTCTGTCGAATACCGAAATTTTTGCGTTGAACGTTGTCTCGCCCGGCTGTATCGAACGAAACATCGATCCCCACCGAGAATCGACATATCCTCCGTTCCGGACGATTCACGTATCCCAGCTCATCGTAAACGCATCAAAATCGTTAAATTTGCCGAGAAACACGAAGTTCTGGCATTTATCATAGTTTTGCACGGCTGTATCGAATGAAAAATCGATAACCGAGAACCAAAATTTCCCGAGTTTTGAAAGATTCTCGCATCGCAGCTCAACGTAAACGTGTAAAGACTGGGCATTTTGTCTCGAGAAACGGGATTCTTGCGTTAATCAACGTCTCGCTCGGTTGTATCGAACGAAACATCGATCTGCACCGAGAAACGAGATGTTCCCAGTTTAGGGCGATTCTGTAATCTTAGCTCGACGTCTATGTGTTAAACCATTGAATCCTTCCGAAGAAACGAATTTCTTGCATCGAACGACGCTTTGCACGGCCTCATCACACGAAACATCGATCTACAGCGTTCTCGCTTCTTCGTTCTCGTTCTCGTTTCTACGAGATGTCTCCAGTTTCGGGCGATATCGCATCTTAGCTTGATGTGAACGTGTCAAAATAGTTCAGTTTTTGAAGAAACATTGAATTCTTGAATGAATCGTCGTTTCGCAAAGCTGTATCGAAGGAAAAGTCGATCACCGACCTACGAGATGTGCGGAGTTTTAAACGATTCTGTCATCTAAGCTCGACATAAAAGTTTTCAAACTTCGCATTTTGTCTCGAAGAACGAGATTCTTGTGTGAAGGTCGTCTCGCACGACTGTATCGAACGAACCATCGATATACAACAAGAATCGAGATATCCCGAGTATCGACAGATTCTGTCATCTCAGCTTGAGATAAACGTGTTAAAACTATGCAAATTGTCTCAAAAAACGAAATTTTCAGGTTGAATGTCGTCTCGCACGACTGTATCAAACGGAACATAGATCGACACCGACACTCGATATGTCCGGAGTTCCGAGCAAACCTGGCATCGTAGCTTGACGGATGTGTCCCAACCTTCCGATTCGCCCGGAACAACTAAATTCTTGCATCAATCGTTGTTTTTCACGGCTGTGTCGAACGACAAATAAATCACCGAGAATCGAGATGTCCCGAGTTTCGAAAGATTCTGTCATCTTAGCTCGACATAAAAGCGTTCGAACTATGCATTCCGTTTCGAAGAACGATATTATTGCGTTAATCGTCGTCTTGCACGTTTGTAACGAACCAAACATCGATCTACACCAAGAATCGAGATGTCCCGAGTTTCGAACGATTCTGTCATCTTAGCTTGACCTAAAAGCGTAAAACCTACGCATTTTTTTGTCAAACAACGGAATTCATGCGTTGAACGACGTCTCGCCCGGCTCTATCGAACGAAACATCGATCCACACCAACAATCGAGATGTCCGGAGTTCCGAGCAAATCTGGCATCATAGCTTGACTTATAAGCATCAGGATCGTTTATTTCGTCAGGAAACACTAAATCCTTGCACTATTCGTCGTTTTTCACGGCTATATCGCTCGAAAAACCAGTCACCGAAAATCGAGATGTATCGAGTTTTTAACGATTCTCGAATCGCAGCTCAACGTAAACGTGTTTAGACTATGCATTTTGTCTCGAAAAACGAGATTATTGCGTTGAACGTCGTCTTGCACGGTTGCAACGAACAAAACATTGATCTACTTCAAGAATCGAGATGTCCCGAGTTTCGAACGATTTTGTAATGTCAGCTCGACGTATATGTGTTGAAGTCATTTAATTCTCCCGGAAACACGAATTTTTTGCATTGAACGACGCTCCGCACGGCTCTATCTAACGAAACATCGATCTACAGCGAGAAACGACATGTCTTTAGTTTCGGGCGGTCTGGCATCTCAGCTTAACGTGAACGTGTCAAATTCATTCAGTTTGTACGGAAAGACGCAATTCTTGGATCAATCGTCGTTTCGCACGACCGTATCAAACGAAAAATCGATAACCGAGACAGGAGATATCCGGAGTTACAGACGAATCTGTCATCTTAGCTCGACATAAAAGTGTTCAAACTATGCATTTCTGTCGAATACCGAAATTTTTGCGTTGAACGTTGTCTAGCCCGGCTGTATCGAACGAAACATCGATCCCCACCGAGAATCGACATATCCTCCGTTCCGGACGATTCACGTATCCCAGCTCATCGTAAACGCATCAAAATCGTTAAATTTGCCGAGAAACACGAAGTTCTGGCATTTATCACAGTTTTGCACGGCTGTATCGAATGAAAAATCGATAACCGAGAACCAAAATTTCCCGAGTTTTGAAAGATTCTCGCATCGCAGCTCAACGTAAACGTGTAAAGACTGGGCATTTTGTCTCGAGAAACGGGATTCTTGCGTTAATCAACGTCTCGCTCGGTTGTATCGAACGAAACATCGATCTGCACCGAGAAACGAGATGTTCCCAGTTTAGGGCGATTCTGTAATCTTAGCTCGACGTCTATGTGTTAAACCATTGAATCCTTCCGAAAAAACGAATTTCTTGCATCGAACGACGCTTTGCACGGCCTCATCACACGAAACATCGATCTACAGCGTTCTCGCTTCTTCGTTCTCGTTCTCGTTTCTACGAGATGTCTCCAGTTTCGGGCGATATCGCATCTTAGCTTGATGTGAACGTGTCAAAATAGTTCAGTTTTTGAAGAAACATTGAATTCTTGAATGAATCGTCGTTTCGCAAAGCTGTATCGAAGGAAAAGTCGATCACCGACCTACGAGATGTGCGGAGTTTTAAACGATTCTGTCATCTAAGCTCGACATAAAAGTTTTCAAACTTCGCATTTTGTCTCGAAGAACGAGATTCTTGTGTGAAGGTCGTCTCGCACGACTGTATCGAACGAACCATCGATATACAACAAGAATCGAGATATCCCGAGTATCGACAGATTCTGTCATCTCAGCTTGAGATAAACGTGTTAAAACTATGCAAATTGTCTCAAAAAACGAAATTTTCAGGTTGAATGTCGTCTCGCACGACTGTATCAAACGGAACATAGATCGACACCGACACTCGATATGTCCGGAGTTCCGAGCAAACCTGGCATCGTAGCTTGACGGATGTGTCCCAACCTTCCGATTCGCCCGGAACAACTAAATTCTTGCATCAATCGTTGTTTTTCACGGCTGTGTCGAACGACAAATAAATCACCGAGAATCGAGATGTCCCGAGTTTCGAAAGATTCTGTCATCTTAGCTCGACATAAAAGCGTTCGAACTATGCATTCCGTTTCGAAGAACGATATTATTGCGTTAATCGTCGTCTTGCACGTTTGTAACGAACCAAACATCGATCTACACCAAGAATCGAGATGTCCCGAGTTTCGAACGATTCTGTCATCTTAGCTTGACCTAAAAGCGTAAAACCTACGCATTTTTTTGTCAAACAACGGAATTCATGCGTTGAACGACGTCTCGCCCGGCTCTATCGAACGAAACATCGATCCACACCAACAATCGAGATGTCCGGAGTTCCGAGCAAATCTGGCATCATAGCTTGACTTATAAGCATCAGGATCGTTTATTTCGTCAGGAAACACTAAATCCTTGCACTATTCGTCGTTTTTCACGGCTATATCGCTCGAAAAACCAGTCACCGAAAATCAAGATGTATCGAGTTTTTAACGATTCTCGAATCGCAGCTCAACGTAAACGTGTTTAGACTATGCATTTTGTCTCGAAAAACGAGATTATTGCGTTGAACGTCGTCTTGCACGGTTGCAACGAACAAAACATTGATCTACTTCAAGAATCGAGATGTCCCGAGTTTCGAACGATTTTGTAATGTCAGCTCGACGTATATGTGTTGAAGTCATTTAATTCTCCCGGAAACACGAATTTTTTGCTTTGAACGACGCTCCGCACGGCTCTATGTAACGAAACATCGATCTACAGCGAGAAACGAGATGTCTTTAGTTTCGGGCGGTCTGGCATCTCAGCTTAACGTGAACGTGTCAAATTTATTCAGTTTGTACGGAAAGACGCAATTCTTGAATCAATCGTCGTTTCGCACGACCGTATCAATCGAAAAATCGATAACCAAGACAGGAGATATCCGGAGTTACAGACGAATCTGTCATCTTAGCTCGACATAAAAGTGTTCAAACTATGCATTTTTGTCGAATACCAAAATTTTTGCGTTGAACGTTGTCTCGCCCGGCTGTATCGAACGAAACATCGATCCCCACCGAGAATCGACATATCCACCGTTCCGGACGATTCACGTATCCCAGCTCATCGTAAACGCATCAAAATCGTTAAATTTGCCGAGAAACACGAAGTTCTGGCATTTATCACAGTTTTGCACGGCTGTATCGAATGAAAAATCGATAACCGAGAACCAAAATTTCCCGAGTTTTGAAAGATTCTCGCATCGCAGCTCAACGTAAACGTGTAAAGACTGGGCATTTTGTCTCGAGAAACGGGATTCTTGCGTTAATCAACGTCTCGCTCGGTTGTATCGAACGAAACATCGATCTGCACCGAGAAACGAGATGTTCCCAGTTTAGGGCGATTCTGTAATCTTAGCTCGACGTCTATGTGTTAAACCATTGAATCCTTCCGAAAAAACGAATTTCTTGCATCGAACGACGCTTTGCACGGCCTCATCACACGAAACATCGATCTACAGCGTTCTCGCTTCTTCGTTCTCGTTCTCGTTTCTACGAGATGTCTCCAGTTTCGGGCGATATCGCATCTTAGCTTGATGTGAACGTGTCAAAATAGTTCAGTTTTTGAAGAAACATTGAATTCTTGAATGAATCGTCGTTTCGCAAAGCTGTATCGAAGGAAAAGTCGATCACCGACCTACGAGATGTGCGGAGTTTTAAACGATTCTGTCATCTAAGCTCGACATAAAAGTTTTCAAACTTCGCATTTTGTCTCGAAGAACGAGATTCTTGTGTGAAGGTCGTCTCGCACGACTGTATCGAACGAACCATCGATATACAACAAGAATCGAGATATCCCGAGTATCGACAGATTCTGTCATCTCAGCTTGAGATAAACGTGTTAAAACTATGCAAATTGTCTCAAAAAACGAAATTTTCAGGTTGAATGTCGTCTCGCACGACTGTATCAAACGGA
This sequence comes from Tromatobia lineatoria, assembly GCA_949699805.1. NCBI lineage: Eukaryota > Metazoa > Arthropoda > Insecta > Hymenoptera > Ichneumonidae > Tromatobia > Tromatobia lineatoria. The sequence continues at coordinate 19,047,758 of OX453038.1, read as the reverse complement.
ACATAGATCGACACCGACACTCGATATGTCCGGAGTTCCGAGCAAACCTGGCATCGTAGCTTGACGGATGTGTCCCAACCTTCCGATTCGCCCGGAACAACTAAATTCTTGCATCAATCGTTGTTTTTCACGGCTGTGTCGAACGACAAATAAATCACCGAGAATCGAGATGTCCCGAGTTTCGAAAGATTCTGTCATCTTAGCTCGACATAAAAGCGTTCGAACTATGCATTCCGTTTCGAAGAACGATATTATTGCGTTAATCGTCGTCTTGCACGTTTGTAACGAACCAAACATCGATCTACACCAAGAATCGAGATGTCCCGAGTTTCGAACGATTCTGTCATCTTAGCTTGACCTAAAAGCGTAAAACCTACGCATTTTTTTGTCAAACAACGGAATTCATGCGTTGAACGACGTCTCGCCCGGCTCTATCGAACGAAACATCGATCCACACCAACAATCGAGATGTCCGGAGTTCCGAGCAAATCTGGCATCATAGCTTGACTTATAAGCATCAGGATCGTTTATTTCGTCAGGAAACACTAAATCCTTGCACTATTCGTCGTTTTTCACGGCTATATCGCTCGAAAAACCAGTCACCGAAAATCAAGATGTATCGAGTTTTTAACGATTCTCGAATCGCAGCTCAACGTAAACGTGTTTAGACTATGCATTTTGTCTCGAAAAACGAGATTATTGCGTTGAACGTCGTCTTGCACGGTTGCAACGAACAAAACATTGATCTACTTCAAGAATCGAGATGTCCCGAGTTTCGAACGATTTTGTAATGTCAGCTCGACGTATATGTGTTGAAGTCATTTAATTCTCCCGGAAACACGAATTTTTTGCTTTGAACGACGCTCCGCACGGCTCTATGTAACGAAACATCGATCTACAGCGAGAAACGAGATGTCTTTAGTTTCGGGCGGTCTGGCATCTCAGCTTAACGTGAACGTGTCAAATTTATTCAGTTTGTACGGAAAGACGCAATTCTTGAATCAATCGTCGTTTCGCACGACCGTATCAATCGAAAAATCGATAACCAAGACAGGAGATATCCGGAGTTACAGACGAATCTGTCATCTTAGCTCGACATAAAAGTGTTCAAACTATGCATTTTTGTCGAATACCAAAATTTTTGCGTTGAACGTTGTCTCGCCCGGCTGTATCGAACGAAACATCGATCCCCACCGAGAATCGACATATCCACCGTTCCGGACGATTCACGTATCCCAGCTCATCGTAAACGCATCAAAATCGTTAAATTTGCCGAGAAACACGAAGTTCTGGCATTTATCATAGTATTGCACGGCTGTATCGAATGAAAAATCGATAACCGAGAACCGAAATTTCCCGAGTTTTGAAAGATTCTCGCATCGCAGCTCAACGTAAACGTGTGAAGACCGGGCATTTTGTCTCGAGAAACGGGATTCTTGCGTTAATCAACGTCTCGCACGGTTGTATCGAACGAAACATCGATCTGCACCGAGAAACGAGATGTTCCCAGTTTAGGGCGATTCTGTAATCTTAGCTCGACGTCTATGTGTTAAACCATTGAATCCTTCCGAAGAAACGAATTTCTTGCATCGAACGACGCTATGCACGGCCTCATCACACGAAACATCGATCTACAGCGAGAAACGAGATGTCTCCAGTTTCGGGCGATATCGCATCTTAGCTTGATGTGAACGTGTCAAAATAGTTCAGTTTTTAAAGAAACATTGAATTCTTGAATGAATCGTCGTTTCGCAAAGCTGTATCGAAGGAAAAGTCGATCACCGAAAAACGAGATGTCCGGAGTTTCAAACTATTCTGTCATCTCAGCTCGACATAAAAGTGTTCAAACTATGCATTTCGTCTCGAAGACCGGCATTCTTGTGTGAACGTCCTCTCGCACGACTGTATCGAACGAAACATCGATCTACACCAAGAATTGAGATATCCCGAGTTTTGACAGATTCTGTCATCCCAGCTAGACATGAACGTGTTAATTCTATGCAAATTGTCTCAAAAAACAAAATTTCTGCGTTAAATGACTTCTTGCACGACTTTATCAAACGGAACATAGATCGACGCCGAGACTCGAGATGTGCGGAGTTCCGAGCGAACCTGGCATCGTAGCTATATGTGTCCGAACCTTTCAATTCGCCCGGAACAACTAAATTCTTGCATTAATCGTCGTTTTCCACGGCTGTATCGAACGACAAATAAATCACCGAGAATCCAGATGTCTCGAGTTTCGAAAGATTCTGTCATCTTAGCTCGACATAAAAGCGTTCGAACTATGCATTTTGTCGTCTTGCACGTTTGTAACGAACAAAACATCGATCTACACCAAGAATGGAGATGTCCCGAGTTTCCGAACGATTCTGTCATCTTAGCTCGACCTAAAAGTGTAAAAACTACGCATTTTTTGTCGAAAAACGGAATTCTTGCGTTAAACGACGTCTCGCACGGCTCTATCGAACGAAACATCGATCCACACCAAGAATCGAGATGTCCGGAGTTCCGAGCAAATCTGGCATCGTAGCTCGACTTATATCCAATGTATCAGGATTGTTCATTTCGTCAGGAAACACTGAATCCTTGCACTATCGGTCGTTTTTCACAGCTGTATCGCTCGAAAATCCAATCACCGAGAATTGAGATGTATTGAGTTTCGAACGATTCTCGAATCGCAGCTTAACGTAAACGTGTTTAAACTATGCATTTTGTCTCGAAAAACGAGATTATTGCGTTAAACGTCGTCTTGCACGGTTGTAACGAACTAAACATCGATCTACACCAACAATCGAGATGTCCCGAGTTTCGAACGATTCTGTAATCTCAGCTCGACGTATATGTGTTGAGATTATTTATCTTTCCCGAAAACACGAATTTTCTGCATTGAACGACGCTTCGCACGGCTCTATCTAACGAAACATCTATCTACAGCGAGAAACGAGATGTCTCTAGTTTCGGGCGATCTGGCATCTCAGCTTAACGTAAAAGTGTCGAATTTGTTCAGTTTGTACGGAAACACGAAATTCTTGAATCAATCGTCGTTTCGCACGACCGTATCAAACGAAAAATCAATAACCGAGACTGGAGATATCCGGAGTTACAGACGAATCTGTCATTTTAGCTCGACATAAAAGTGTAAAAACTATGCATTTTTGTCGGATAAAAAAATCTTTGCGTTAAACGTGGTCTCACCCAGCTGTATCGAACGAAACATCGATCCACACCGAGAATCAAGATATCCCCCGTTTCAGATGATTTACGTATCCGAGCTCAACGTAAACGCATCAGAATCGTAAAATTTGCCGAGAAACACGAAGTTCTGGCATTTATCATAGTTTTTCACGGCTGTATCGAATGAGAAATCGATAACCGAGAACCGAAATTTCCCGAGTTTTGGAGATTCTCGCGTCGCAGCTCAACGTAAACGTGTAAAAACTGTGCATTTTGTCTCGAGAAACGGGATTCTTGCGTTAATCAACGTCTCGCACGGTTGTATCAATAGAAACATCGATCTGCACCGAGAAACGAGATGTTCCCAGTTTTGGGCGATTCTGTAATCTTAGCTCGACGTATATGTGTTGAAATCATTGAATCCTTCCGAAAACATAAATTTCTCGCATCAAAGGACGCTTTGCACGGCCTCATCCAACGGAACATCGATCTACAGCGAGAAACGAGATGTCTTTAGTTTCGGGCGATATCGCATCTTAGCTTGATGTGAACGAGTTAAAATAGTTCAGTTTGTAAAAAAAAACATTGAATTCTTGAATGAATCGTCGTTTTGCAAAGCTGTATTGAAGGGAAAGTCGATAACCGAAAAACGAAATGTCCGGAGATTCAAACTATTCTGTCATCTCAGCTCGACATAAAAGTGTTCAAACTATGCATTTTGTCTCGAAGAACGGCATTCTTGTGTGAACGTCCTCTCGCACGACTGTATCGAACGAAACATCGATCTACACCAAGAATTGATATATCCCGAGTTTCGACAGATTCTGTCATCCCAGCTAGACATGAACGTGTTAATTCTATGCAAATTGTCTCAAAAAACGAAATTTTTACGTTAAATGACTTCTCACACGACTGTATCAAACGGAACATAGATCGACACCGAGACTCGAGATGTGCGGAGTTCCGAGCGAACCTGGCATCGTAGCTATATGTGTCCGAACCTTTCAATTCGCCCGGAACAGCTTAATTCTTGCATTAATCGTCGTTTTTCACAGCTGTAACGAACGACAAATAAATCACCGAGAATCGAGATGTCCCGAGTTTCGAAAGATTCTGTCATCTCAGCTCGACGTAAAAGTGTAAAAACTACGCATTTTCTGTCGAACAATGAAATTCTTGCGTTAAACGACGTCTCGCCCGGCTCTATCGAACGAAACGTCGATCCACACCGAGAATCGAGATGTCCGGAGTTCCGAGCATATCTGGCACCATAGCTTGACTTATATGTATCAGGATCGTTCATTTCGTCCGGAAACACTGAATCCTTGCATTATCCGTCGGTTTTCACGGCTGTATCGCTCGGAAAACCAATCACCGAGAATCGAGATGTATCGAGATTTGAACGATTCTCGATTCGCAGCTCAACGTAAACGTGTTTAGACTATGCGTTTTGTCTCGAAAAACAAGATTATTGCGTTGAACGTCGTCTTGCACGGTTGCAACGGACAAAACATTGATCTACTTCAAGAATCGAGATGTCCCGAGTTTCGAACGATTTTGTAATGTCAGCTCGACGTATATGTGTTGATCTCATTTAATTCTCCCGGAAACACGAATTTTTTGCATTGAACGACGCTCCGCACGGCTCTATCTAACGAAACATCGATCTACAGCGAGAAACGACATGTCTTTAGTTTCGGGCGGTCTGGCATCTCAGCTTAACGTGAACGTGTCAAATTTATTCAGTTTGTACGGAAAGACGCAATTCTTGAATCAATCGTCGTTTCGCACGACCGTATCAAACGAAAAATCGATAACCGAGACAGGAGATATCCGGAGTTACAGACGAATCTGTCATCTTAGCTCGACATAAAAGTGTTCAAACTATGCATTTCTGTCGAATACCGAAATTTTTGCGTTGAACGTTGTCTCGCCCGGCTGTATCGAACGAAACATCGATCCCCACCGAGAATCGACATATCCTCCGTTCCGGACGATTCACGTATCCCAGCTCATCGTAAACGCATCAAAATCGTTAAATTTGCCGAGAAACACGAAGTTCTGGCATTTATCATAGTTTTGCACGGCTGTATCGAATGAAAAATCGATAACCGAGAACCAAAATTTCCCGAGTTTTGAAAGATTCTCGCATCGCAGCTCAACGTAAACGTGTAAAGACTGGGCATTTTGTCTCGAGAAACGGGATTCTTGCGTTAATCAACGTCTCGCTCGGTTGTATCGAACGAAACATCGATCTGCACCGAGAAACGAGATGTTCCCAGTTTAGGGCGATTCTGTAATCTTAGCTCGACGTCTATGTGTTAAACCATTGAATCCTTCCGAAGAAACGAATTTCTTGCATCGAACGACGCTTTGCACGGCCTCATCACACGAAACATCGATCTACAGCGTTCTCGCTTCTTCGTTCTCGTTCTCGTTTCTACGAGATGTCTCCAGTTTCGGGCGATATCGCATCTTAGCTTGATGTGAACGTGTCAAAATAGTTCAGTTTTTGAAGAAACATTGAATTCTTGAATGAATCGTCGTTTCGCAAAGCTGTATCGAAGGAAAAGTCGATCACCGACCTACGAGATGTGCGGAGTTTTAAACGATTCTGTCATCTAAGCTCGACATAAAAGTTTTCAAACTTCGCATTTTGTCTCGAAGAACGAGATTCTTGTGTGAAGGTCGTCTCGCACGACTGTATCGAACGAACCATCGATATACAACAAGAATCGAGATATCCCGAGTATCGACAGATTCTGTCATCTCAGCTTGAGATAAACGTGTTAAAACTATGCAAATTGTCTCAAAAAACGAAATTTTCAGGTTGAATGTCGTCTCGCACGACTGTATCAAACGGAACATAGATCGACACCGACACTCGATATGTCCGGAGTTCCGAGCAAACCTGGCATCGTAGCTTGACGGATGTGTCCCAACCTTCCGATTCGCCCGGAACAACTAAATTCTTGCATCAATCGTTGTTTTTCACGGCTGTGTCGAACGACAAATAAATCACCGAGAATCGAGATGTCCCGAGTTTCGAAAGATTCTGTCATCTTAGCTCGACATAAAAGCGTTCGAACTATGCATTCCGTTTCGAAGAACGATATTATTGCGTTAATCGTCGTCTTGCACGTTTGTAACGAACCAAACATCGATCTACACCAAGAATCGAGATGTCCCGAGTTTCGAACGATTCTGTCATCTTAGCTTGACCTAAAAGCGTAAAACCTACGCATTTTTTTGTCAAACAACGGAATTCATGCGTTGAACGACGTCTCGCCCGGCTCTATCGAACGAAACATCGATCCACACCAACAATCGAGATGTCCGGAGTTCCGAGCAAATCTGGCATCATAGCTTGACTTATAAGCATCAGGATCGTTTATTTCGTCAGGAAACACTAAATCCTTGCACTATTCGTCGTTTTTCACGGCTATATCGCTCGAAAAACCAGTCACCGAAAATCAAGATGTATCGAGTTTTTAACGATTCTCGAATCGCAGCTCAACGTAAACGTGTTTAGACTATGCATTTTGTCTCGAAAAACGAGATTATTGCGTTGAACGTCGTCTTGCACGGTTGCAACGAACAAAACATTGATCTACTTCAAGAATCGAGATGTCCCGAGTTTCGAACGATTTTGTAATGTCAGCTCGACGTATATGTGTTGAAGTCATTTAATTCTCCCGGAAACACGAATTTTTTGCTTTGAACGACGCTCCGCACGGCTCTATGTAACGAAACATCGATCTACAGCGAGAAACGAGATGTCTTTAGTTTCGGGCGGTCTGGCATCTCAGCTTAACGTGAACGTGTCAAATTTATTCAGTTTGTACGGAAAGACGCAATTCTTGAATCAATCGTCGTTTCGCACGACCGTATCAATCGAAAAATCGATAACCAAGACAGGAGATATCCGGAGTTACAGACGAATCTGTCATCTTAGCTCGACATAAAAGTGTTCAAACTATGCATTTTTGTCGAATACCAAAATTTTTGCGTTGAACGTTGTCTCGCCCGGCTGTATCGAACGAAACATCGATCCCCACCGAGAATCGACATATCCTCCGTTCCGGACGATTCACGTATCCCAGCTCATCGTAAACGCATCAAAATCGTTAAATTTGCCGAGAAACACGAAGTTCTGGCATTTATCATAGTTTTTCACGGCTGTATCGAATGAGAAATCGATAACCGAGAACCGAAATTTCCCGAGTTTTGGAGATTCTCGCGTCGCAGCTCAACGTAAACGTGTAAAGACTGTGCATTTTGTCTCGAGAAACGGGATTCTTGCGTTAATCAACGTCTCGCACGGTTGTATCAAACGAAACATCGATCTGCACCGAGAAACGAGATGTTCCCAGTTTTGGGCGATTCTGTAATCTTAGCTCGACGTATATGTGTTGAAATCATTGAATCCTTCCGAAAACATAAATTTCTTGCATCAAAGGACGCTTTGCACGGCCTCATCCAACGGAACATCGATCTACAGCGAGAAACGAGATGTCTTTAGTTTCGGGCGATATCGCATCTTAGCTTGATGTGAACGAGTTAAAATAGTTCAGTTTGTAAAAAAAAACATTGAATTCTTGAATGAATCGTCGTTTTGCAAAGCTGTATCGAAGGGAAAGTCGATAACCGAAAAACGAAATGTCCGGAGATTCAAACTATTCTGTCATCTCAGCTCGACATAAAAGTGTTCAAACTATGCATTTTGTCTCGAAGAACGGCATTCTTGTGTGAACGTCCTCTCGCACGACTGTATCGAACGAAACATCGATCTACACCGAGAATTGATATATCCCGAGTTTCGACAGATTCTGTCATCCCAGCTAGACATGAACGTGTTAATTCTATGCAAATTGTCTCAAAAAACGAAATTTTTGCGTTAAATGACTTCTCACACGACTGTATCAAACGGAACATAGATCGACACCGAGACTCGAGATGTGCGGAGTTCCGAGCGAACCTGGCATCGTAGCTATATGTGTCCGAACCTTTCAATTCGCCCGGAACAGCTTAATTCTTGCATTAATCGTCGTTTTTCACAGCTGTAACGAACGACAAATAAATCACCGAGAATCGAGATGTCCCGAGTTTCGAAAGATTCTGTCATCTCAGCTCGACGTAAAAGTGTAAAAACTACGCATTTTCTGTCGAACAATGAAATTCTTGCGTTAAACGACGTCTCGCCCGGCTCTATCGAACGAAACATCGATCCACACCGAGAATCGAGATGTCCGGAGTTCCGAGCATATCTGGCACCATAGCTTGACTTATATGTATCAGGATCGTTCATTTCGTCCGGAAACACTGAATCCTTGCATTATCCGTCGGTTTTCACGGCTGTATCGCTCGGAAAACCAATCACCGAGAATCGAGATGTATCGAGATTCGAACGATTCTCGATTCGCAGCTCAACGTAAACGTGTTTCGACTATGCGTTTTGTCTCGAAAAACAAGATTATTGCGTTGAACGTCGTCTTGCACGGTTGCAACGAACAAAACATTGATCTACTTCAAGAATCGAGATGTCCCGAGTTTCGAACGATTTTGTAATGTCAGCTCGACGTATATGTCTTGAAGTCATTTAATTCTCCCGGAAACACGAATTTTTTGCATTGAACGACGCTCCGCACGGCTCTATGTAACGAAACATCGATCTACAGCGAGAAACGAGATGTCTTTAGTTTCGGGCGGTCTGGCATCTCAGCTTAACGTGAACGTGTCAAATTTATTCAGTTTGTACGGAAAGACGCAATTCTTGAATCAGTCGTCGTTTCGCACGACCGTATCAAACGAAAAATCGATAACCGAGACAGGAGATATCCGGAGTTACAGACGAATCTGTCATCTTAGCTCGACATAAAAGTGTTCAAACTATGCATTTTTGTCGAATACCAAAATTTTTGCGTTGAACGTTGTCTCGCCCGGCTGTATCGAACGAAACATCGATCCCCACCGAGAATCGACTTATCCACCGTTCCGGACGATTCACGTATCCCAGCTCATCGTGAACGCATCAAAATCGTTAAATTTGCCGAGAAACACGAAGTTCTGGCATTTATCATAGTATTGCACGGCTGTATCGAATGAAAAATCGATAACCGAGAACCGAAATTTCCCGAGTTTTGAAAGATTCTCGCATCGCAGCTCAACGTAAACGTGTGAAGACCGGGCATTTTGTCTCGAGAAACGGGATTCTTGCGTTAATCAACGTCTCGCACGGTTGTATCGAACAAAACATCGATCTGCACCGAGAAACGAGATGTTCCCAGTTTAGGGCGATTCTGTAATCTTAGCTCGACGTCTATGTGTTAAACCATTGAATCCTTCCGAAGAAACGAATTTCTTGCATCGAACGACGCTTTGCACGGCCTCATCACACGAAACATCGATCTACAGCGTTCTCGCTTCTTCGTTCTCGTTCTCGTTTCTACGAGATGTCTCCAGTTTTGGGCGATATCGCATCTTAGCTTGATGTGAACGTGTCAAAATAGTTCAGTTTTTGAAGAAACATTGAATTCTTGAATGAATCGTCGTTTCGCAAAGCTGTATCGAAGGAAAAGTCGATCACCGACCTACGAGATGTGCGGAGTTTTAAACGATTCTGTCATCTAAGCTCGACATAAAAGTTTTCAAACTTCGCATTTTGTCTCGAAGAACGAGATTCTTGTGTGAAGGTCGTCTCGCACGACTGTATCGAACGAACCATCGATATACAACAAGAATCGAGATATCCCGAGTATCGACAGATTCTGTCATCTCAGCTTGAGATAAACGTGTTAAAACTATGCAAATTGTCTCAAAAAACGAAATTTTCAGGTTGAATGTCGTCTCGCACGACTGTATCAAACGGAACATAGATCGACACCGACACTCGATATGTCCGGAGTTCCGAGCAAACCTGGCATCGTAGCTTGACGGATGTGTCCCAACCTTCCGATTCGCCCGGAACAACTAAATTCTTGCATCAATCGTTGTTTTTCACGGCTGTGTCGAACGACAAATAAATCACCGAGAATCGAGATGTCCCGAGTTTCGAAAGATTCTGTCATCTTAGCTCGACATAAAAGCGTTCGAACTATGCATTCCGTTTCGAAGAACGATATTATTGCGTTAATCGTCGTCTTGCACGTTTGTAACGAACCAAACATCGATCTACACCAAGAATCGAGATGTCCCGAGTTTCGAACGATTCTGTCATCTTAGCTTGACCTAAAAGTGTAAAACCTACGCATTTTTTTTGTCAAACAACGGAATTCATGCGTTGAACGACGTCTCGCCCGGCTCTATCGAACGAAACATCGATCCACACCAACAATCGAGATGTCCGGAGTTCCGAGCAAATCTGGCATCATAGCTTGACTTATAAGCATCAGGATCGTTTATTTCGTCAGGAAACACTAAATCCTTGCACTATTCGTCGTTTTTCACGGCTATATCGCTCGAAAAACCAGTCACCGAAAATCGAGATGTATCGAGTTTTTAACGATTCTCGAATCGCAGCTCAACGTAAACGTGTTTAGACTATGCATTTTGTCTCAAAAAACGAGATTATTGCGTTGAACGTCGTCTTGCACGGTTGCAACGAACAAAACATTGATCTACTTCAAGAATCGAGATGTCCCGAGTTTCGAACGATTTTGTAATGTCAGCTCGACGTATATGTGTTGAAGTCATTTAATTCTCCCGGAAACACGAATTTTTTGCATTGAACGACGCTCCGCACGGCTCTATCTAACGAAACATCGATCTACAGCGAGAAACGACATGTCTTTAGTTTCGGGCGGTCTGGCATCTCAGCTTAACGTGAACGTGTCAAATTTATTCAGTTTGTACGGAAAGACGCAATTCTTGAATCAATCGTCGTTTCGCACGACCGTATCAAACGAAAAATCGATAACCGAGACAGGAGATATCCGGAGTTACAGACGAATCTGTCATCTTAGCTCGACATAAAAGTGTTCAAACTATGCATTTCTGTCGAATACCGAAATTTTTGCGTTGAACGTTGTCTCGCCCGGCTGTATCGAACGAAACATCGATCCCCACCGAGAATCGACATATCCTCCGTTCCGGACGATTCACGTATCCCAGCTCATCGTAAACGCATCAAAATCGTTAAATTTGCCGAGAAACACGAAGTTCTGGCATTGATCATAGTTTTGCACGGCTGTATCGAATGAAAAATCGATAACCGAGAACCAAAATTTCCCGAGTTTTGAAAGATTCTCGCATCGCAGCTCAACGTAAACGTGTAAAGACTGGGCATTTTGTCTCGAGAAACGGGATTCTTGCGTTAATCAACGTCTCGCTCGGTTGTATCGAACGAAACATCGATCTGCACCGAGAAACGAGATGTTCCCAGTTTAGGGCGATTCTGTAATCTTAGCTCGACGTCTATGTGTTAAACCATTGAATCCTTCCGAAGAAACGAATTTCTTGCATCGAACGACGCTTTGCACGGCCTCATCACACGAAACATCGATCTACAGCGTTCTCGCTTCTTCGTTCTCGTTCTCGTTTCTACGAGATGTCTCCAGTTTCGGGCGATATCGCATCTCTTAGCTTGATGTGAACGTGTCAAAATAGTTCAGTTTTTGAAGAAACATTGAATTCTTGAATGAATCGTCGTTTCGCAAAGCTGTATCGAAGGAAAAGTCGATCACCGAAAAACGAGATGTCCGGAGTTTCAAACTATTCTGTCATCTCAGCTCGACATAAAAGTGTTCAAACTATGCATTTTGTCTCGACGACCGGCATTCTTGTGTGAACGTCCTCTCGCACGACTGTATCGAACGAAACATCGATCTACACCAAGAATTGAGATATCCCGAGTTTTGACAGATTCTGTCATCCCAGCTAGACATGAACGTGTTAATTCTATGCAAATTGTCTCAAAGAACAAAATTTTTGCGTTAAATGACTTCTTGCACGACTTTATCAAACGGAACATAGATCGACACCGACACTCGATATGTCCGGAGTTCCGAGCAAACCTGGCATCGTTGCTTGACGGATGTGTCCCAACCTTCCGATTCGCCCGGAACAACTCAATTCTTGCATCAATCGTTGTTTTTCACGGCTGTGTCGAACGAGAAATAAATCACCGAGAATCGAGATGTCCCGAGTTTCGAAAGATTCTGTCATCTTAGCTCGACATAAAAGCGTTCGAACTATGCATTCCGTTTCGAAGAACGATATTATTGCGTTAAATGTCGTCTTGCACGTTTGTAACGAACCAAACATCGATCTACACCAAGAATCGAGATGTCCCGAGTTTCGAACGATTCTGTCATCTTAGCTTGACGTAAAAGTGTAAAACCTACGCATTTTTTTGTCAAACAACGGAATTCATGCGTTGAACGACGTCTCGCCCGGCTCTATCGAACGAAACATCGATCCACACCAACAATCGAGATGTCCGGAGTTCCGAGCAAATCTGGCATCATAGCTTGACTTATAAGCATCAGGATCGTTTATTTCGTCAGGAAACACTAAATCCTTGCACTATTCGTCGTTTTTCACGGCTATATCGCTCGAAAAACCAGTCACCGAAAATCGAGATGTATCGAGTTTTGAACGATTCTCGAATCGCAGCTCAACGTAAACGTGTTTAGACTATGCATTTTGTCTCGAAAAACGAGATTATTGCGTTGAACGTCGTCTTGCACGGTTGCAACGAACAAAACATTGATCTACTTCAAGAATCGAGATGTCCCGAGTTTCGAACGATTTTGTAATGTCAGCTCGACGTATATGTGTTGAAGTCATTTAATTCTCCCGGAAACACGAATTTTTTGCATTGAACGACGCTCCGCACGGCTCTATCTAACGAAACATCGATCTACAGCGAGAAACGACATGTCTTTAGTTTCGGGCGGTCTGGCATCTCAGCTTAACGTGAACGTGTCAAATTTATTCAGTTTGTACGGAAAGACGCAATTCTTGAATCAATCGTCGTTTCGCACGACCGTATCAAACGAAAAATCGATAACCGAGACGGGAGATATCCGGAGTTACAGACGAATCTGTCATCTTAGCTCGACATAAAAGTGTTCAAACTATGCATTTCTGTCGAATACCGAAATTTTTGCGTTGAACGTTGTCTCGCCCGGCTGTATCGAACGAAACATCGATCCCCACCGAGAATCGACATATCCTCCGTTCCGGACGATTCACGTATCCCAGCTCATCGTAAACGCATCAAAATCGTTAAATTTGCCGAGAAACACGAAGTTCTGGCATTTATCATAGTTTTGCACGGCTGTATCGAATGAAAAATCGATAACCGAGAACCAAAATTTCCCGAGTTTTGAAAGATTCTCGCATCGCAGCTCAACGTAAACGTGTAAAGACTGGGCATTTTGTCTCGAGAAACGGGATTCTTGCGTTAATCAACGTCTCGCTCGGTTGTATCGAACGAAACATCGATCTGCACCGAGAAACGAGATGTTCCCAGTTTAGGGCGATTCTGTAATCTTAGCTCGACGTCTATGTGTTAAACCATTGAATCCTTCCGAAGAAACGAATTTCTTGCATCGAACGACGCTTTGCACGGCCTCATCACACGAAACATCGATCTACAGCGTTCTCGCTTCTTCGTTCTCGTTCTCGTTTCTACGAGATGTCTCCAGTTCCGGGCGATATCGCATCTTAGCTTGATGTGAACGTGTCAAAATCGTTCAGTTTTTGAAGAAACATTGAATTCTTGAATGAATCGTCGTTTCGCAAAGCTGTATCGAAGGAAAAGTCGATCACCGACCTACGAGATGTGCGGAGTTTTAAACGATTCTGTCATCTAAGCTCGACATAAAAGTTTTCAAACTTCGCATTTTGTCTCGAAGAACGAGATTCTTGTGTGAAGGTCGTCTCGCACGACTGTATCGAACGAACCATCGATATACAACAAGAATCGAGATATCCCGAGTATCGACAGATTCTGTCATCTCAGCTTGAGATAAACGTGTTAAAACTATGCAAATTGTCTCAAAAAACGAAATTTTCAGGTTGAATGTCGTCTCGCACGACTGTATCAAACGGAACATAGATCGACACCGACACTCGATATGTCCGGAGTTCCGAGCAAACCTGGCATCGTAGCTTGACGGATGTGTCCCAACCTTCCGATTCGCCCGGAACAACTAAATTCTTGCATCAATCGTTGTTTTTCACGGCTGTGTCGAACGACAAATAAATCACCGAGAATCGAGATGTCCCGAGTTTCGAAAGATTCTGTCATCTTAGCTCGACATAAAAGCGTTCGAACTATGCATTCCGTTTCGAAGAACGATATTATTGCGTTAAACGTCGTCTTGCACGTTTGTAACGAACCAAACATCGATCTACACCAAGAATCGAGATGTCCCGAGTTTCGAACGATTCTGTCATCTTAGCTTGACCTAAAAGTGTAAAACCTACGCATTTTTTTGTCAAACAACGGAATTCATGCGTTGAACGACGTCTCGCCCGGCTCTATCGAACGAAACATCGATCCACACCAACAATCGAGATGTCCGGAGTTCCGAGCAAATCTGGCATCATAGCTTGACTTATAAGCATCAGGATCGTTTATTTCGTCAGGAAACACTAAATCCTTGCACTATTCGTCGTTTTTCACGGCTATATCGCTCGAAAAACCAGTCACCGAAAATCGAGATGTATCGAGTTTTTAACGATTCTCGAATCGCAGCTCAACGTAAACGTGTTTAGACTATGCATTTTGTCTCAAAAAACGAGATTATTGCGTTGAACGTCGTCTTGCACGGTTGCAACGAACAAAACATTGATCTACTTCAAGAATCGAGATGTCCCGAGTTTCGAACGATTTTGTAATGTCAGCTCGACGTATATGTGTTGAAGTCATTTAATTCTCCCGGAAACACGAATTTTTTGCATTGAACGACGCTCCGCACGGCTCTATCTAACGAAACATCGATCTACAGCGAGAAACGACATGTCTTTAGTTTCGGGCGGTCTGGCATCTCAGCTTAACGTGAACGTGTCAAATTTATTCAGTTTGTACGGAAAGACGCAATTCTTGAATCAATCGTCGTTTCGCACGACCGTATCAAACGAAAAATCGATAACCGAGACAGGAGATATCCGGAGTTACAGACGAATCTGTCATCTTAGCTCGACATAAAAGTGTTCAAACTATGCATTTCTGTCGAATACCGAAATTTTTGCGTTGAACGTTGTCTCGCCCGGCTGTATCGAACGAAACATCGATCCCCACCGAGAATCGACATATCCTCCGTTCCGGACGATTCACGTATCCCAGCTCATCGTAAACGCATCAAAATCGTTAAATTTGCCGAGAAACACGAAGTTCTGGCATTTATCATAGTTTTGCACGGCTGTATCGAATGAAAAATCGATAACCGAGAACCAAAATTTCCCGAGTTTTGAAAGATTCTCGCATCGCAGCTCAACGTAAACGTGTAAAGACTGGGCATTTTGTCTCGAGAAACGGGATTCTTGCGTTAATCAACGTCTCGCTCGGTTGTATCGAACGAAACATCGATCTGCACCGAGAAACGAGATGTTCCCAGTTTAGGGCGATTCTGTAATCTTAGCTCGACGTCTATGTGTTAAACCATTGAATCCTTCCGAAGAAACGAATTTCTTGCATCGAACGACGCTTTGCACGGCCTCATCACACGAAACATCGATCTACAGCGTTCTCGCTTCTTCGTTCTCGTTCTCGTTTCTACGAGATGTCTCCAGTTTCGGGCGATATCGCATCTTAGCTTGATGTGAACGTGTCAAAATAGTTCAGTTTTTGAAGAAACATTGAATTCTTGAATGAATCGTCGTTTCGCAAAGCTGTATCGAAGGAAAAGTCGATCACCGACCTACGAGATGTGCGGAGTTTTAAACGATTCTGTCATCTAAGCTCGACATAAAAGTTTTCAAACTTCGCATTTTGTCTCGAAGAACGAGATTCTTGTGTGAAGGTCGTCTCGCACGACTGTATCGAACGAACCATCGATATACAACAAGAATCGAGATATCCCGAGTATCGACAGATTCTGTCATCTCAGCTTGAGATAAACGTGTTAAAACTATGCAAATTGTCTCAAAAAACGAAATTTTCAGGTTGAATGTCGTCTCGCACGACTGTATCAAACGGGACATAGATCGACACCGACACTCGATATGTCCGGAGTTCCGAGCAAACCTGGCATCGTAGCTTGACGGATGTGTCCCAACCTTCCGATTCGCCCGGAACAACTAAATTCTTGCATCAATCGTTGTTTTTCACGGCTGTGTCGAACGACAAATAAATCACCGAGAATCGAGATGTCCCAAGTTTCGAAAGATTCTGTCATCTTAGCTCGACATAAAAGCGTTCGAACTATGCCTTCCGTTTCGAAGAACGATATTATTGCGTTAAACGTCGTCTTGCACGTTTGTAACGAACCAAACATCGATCTACACCAAGAATCGAGATGTCCCGAGTTTCGAACGATTCTGTCATCTTAGCTTGACGTAAAAGTGTAAAACCTACGCATTTTTTTGTCAAACAACGGAATTCATGCGTTGAACGACGTCTCGCCCGGCTCTATCGAACGAAACATCGATCCACACCAACAATCGAGATGTCCGGAGTTCCGAGCAAATCTGGCATCATAGCTTGACTTATAAGCATCAGGATCGTTTATTTCGTCAGGAAACACTAAATCCTTGCACTATTCGTCGTTTTTCACGGCTATATCGCTCGAAAAACCAGTCACCGAAAATCGAGATGTATCGAGTTTTTGACGATTCTCGAATCGCACCTCAACGTAAACGTGTTTAGACTATGCATTTTGTCTCGAAAAACGAAATTATTGCGTTGAACGTCGTCTTGCACGGTTGCAACGAACAAAACATTGATCTACTTCAAGAATCGAGATGTCCCGAGTTTCGAACGATTTTGTAATGTCAGCTCGACGTATATGTGTTAAAGTCATTTAATTCTCCCGGAAACACGAATTTTTTGCATTGAACGACGTTCCGCACGGCTCTATCTAACGAAACATCGATCTACAGCGAGAAACGACATGTCTTTAGTTTCGGGCGGTCTGGCATCTCAGCTTAACGTGAACGTGTCAAATTTATTCAGTTTGTACGGAAAGACGCAATTCTTGAATCAATCGTCGTTTCGCACGACCGTATCAAACGAAAAATCGATAACCGAGACAGGAGATATCCGGAGTTACAGACGAATCTGTCATCTTAGCTCGACATAAAAGTGTTCAAACTATGCATTTCTGTCGAATACCGAAATTTTTGCGTTGAACGTTGTCTAGCCCGGCTGTATCGAACGAAACATCGATCCCCACCGAGAATCGACATATCCTCCGTTCCGGACGATTCACGTGTCCCAGCTCATCGTAAACGCATTAAAATCGTTAAATTTGCCGAGAAACACGAAGTTCTGGCATTTATCATAGTTTTGCACGGCTGTATCGAATGAAAAATCGATAACCGAGAACCAAAATTTCCCGAGTTTTGAAAGATTCTCGCATCGCAGCTTAACGTAAACGTGTAAAGACTGGGCATTTTGTCTCGAGAAACGGGATTCTTGCGTTAATCAACGTCTCGCTCGGTTGTATCGAACGAAACATCGATCTGCACCGAGAAACGAGATGTTCCCAGTTTAGGGCGATTCTGTAATCTTAGCTCGACGTCTATGTGTTAAACCATTGAATCCTTCCGAAGAAACGAATTTCTTGCATCGAACGACGCTTTGCACGGCCTCATCACACGAAACATCGATCTACAGCGTTCTCGCTTCTTCGTTCTCGTTCTCGTTTCTACGAGATGTCTCCAGTTCCGGGCGATATCGCATCTTAGCTTGATGTGAACGTGTCAAAATCGTTCAGTTTTTGAAGAAACATTGAATTCTTGAATGAATCGTCGTTTCGCAAAGCTGTATCGAAGGAAAAGTCGATCACCGACCTACGAGATGTGCGGAGTTTTAAACGATTCTGTCATCTAAGCTCGACATAAAAGTTTTCAAACTTCGCATTTTGTCTCGAAGAACGAGATTCTTGTGTGAAGGTCGTCTCGCACGACTGTATCGAACGAACCATCGATATACAACAAGAATCGAGATATCCCGAGTATCGACAGATTCTGTCATCTCAGATTGAGATAAACGTGTTAAAACTATGCAAATTGTCTCAAAAAACGAAATTTTCAGGTTGAATGTCGTCTCGCACGACTGTATCAAACGGAACATAGATCGACACCGACACTCGATATGTCCGGAGTTCCGAGCAAACTTGGCATCGTAGCTTGACGGATGTGTCCCAACCTTCCGATTCGCCCGGAACAACTAAATTCTTGCATCAATCGTTGTTTTTCACGGCTGTGTCGAACGACAAATAAATCACCGAGAATCGAGATGTCCCGAGTTTCGAAAGATTCTGTCATCTTAGCTCGACATAAAAGCGTTCGAACTATGCATTCCGTTTCGAAGAACGATATTATTGCGTTAATCGTCGTCTAGCACGTTTGTAACGAACCAAACATCGATCTACACCAAGAATCGAGATGTCCCGAGTTTCGAACGATTCTGTCATCTTAGCTTGACCTAAAAGTGTAAAACCTACGCATTTTTTTTGTCAAACAACGGAATTCATGCGTTGAACGACGTCTCGCCCGGCTCTATCGAACGAAACATCGATCCACACCAACAATCGAGATGTCCGGAGTTCCGAGCAAATCTGGCATCATAGCTTGACTTAGAAGCATCAGGATCGTTGATTTCGTCAGGAAACACTAAATCCTTGCACTATTCGTCGTTTTTCACGGCTATATCGCTCGAAAAACCAGTCACCGAAAATCGAGATGTATCGAGTTTTTAACGATTCTCGAATCGCAGCTCAACGTAAACGTGTTTAGACTATGCATTTTGTCTCGAAAAACGAGATTATTGCGTTGAACGTCGTCTTGCACGGTTGCAACGAACAAAACATTGATCTACTTCAAGAATCGAGATGTCCCGAGTTTCGAACGATTTTGTAATGTCAGCTCGACGTATATGTGTTGAAGTCATTTAATTCTCCCGGAAACACGAATTTTTTGCATTGAACGACGCTCCGCACGGCTCTATCTAACGAAACATCGATCTACAGCGAGAAACGACATGTCTTTAGTTTCGGGCGGTCTGGCATCTCAGCTTAACGTGAACGTGTCAAATTTATTCAGTTTGTACGGAAAGACGCAATTCTTGAATCAATCGTCGTTTCGCACGACCGTATCAAACGAAAAATCGATAACCGAGACAGGAGATATCCGGAGTTACAGACGAATCTGTCATCTTAGCTCGACATAAAAGTGTTCAAACTATGCATTTCTGTCGAATACCGAAATTTTTGCGTTGAACGTTGTCTCGCCCGGCTGTATCGAACGAAACATCGATCCCCACCGAGAATCGACATATCCTCCGTTCCGGACGATTCACGTATCCCAGCTCATCGTAAACGCATCAAAATCGTTAAATTTGCCGAGAAACACGAAGTTCTGGCATTGATCATAGTTTTGCACGGCTGTATCGAATGAAAAATCGATAACCGAGAACCAAAATTTCCCGAGTTTCGAAAGATTCTCGCATCGCAGCTCAACGTAAACGTGTAAAGACTGGGCATTTTGTCTCGAGAAACGGGATTCTTGCGTTAATCAACGTCTCGCTCGGTTGTATCGAACGAAACATCGATCTGCACCGAGAAACGAGATGTTCCCAGTTTAGGGCGATTCTGTAATCTTAGCTCGACGTCTATGTGTTAAACCATTGAATCCTTCCGAAGAAACGAATTTCTTGCATCGAACGACGCTTTGCACGGCCTCATCACACGAAACATCGATCTACAGCGTTCTCGCTTCTTCGTTCTCGTTCTCGTTTCTACGAGATGTCTCCAGTTTCGGGCGATATCGCATCTCTTAGCTTGATGTGAACGTGTCAAAATAGTTCAGTTTTTGAAGAAACATTGAATTCTTGAATGAATCGTCGTTTCGCAAAGCTGTATCGAAGGAAAAGTCGATCACCGAAAAACGAGATGTCCGGAGTTTCAAACTATTCTGTCATCTCAGCTCGACATAAAAGTGTTCAAACTATGCATTTTGTCTCGACGACCGGCATTCTTGTGTGAACGTCCTCTCGCACGACTGTATCGAACGAAACATCGATCTACACCAAGAATTGAGATATCCCGAGTTTTGACAGATTCTGTCATCCCAGCTAGACATGAACGTGTTAATTCTATGCAAATTGTCTCAAAGAACAAAATTTTTGCGTTAAATGACTTCTTGCACGACTTTATCAAACGGAACATAGATCGACACCGACACTCGATATGTCCGGAGTTCCGAGCAAACCTGGCATCGTAGCTTGACGGATGTGTCCCAACCTTCCGATTCGCCCGGAACAACTAAATTCTTGCATCAATCGTTGTTTTTCACGGCTGTGTCGAACGACAAATAAATCACCGAGAATCGAGATGTCCCGAGTTTCGAAAGATTCTGTCATCTTAGCTCGACATAAAAGCGTTCGAACTATGCATTCCGTTTCGAAGAACGATATTATTGCGTTAAACGTCGTCTTGCACGTTTGTAACGAACCAAACATCGATCTACACCAAGAATCGAGATGTCCCGAGTTTCGAACGATGCTGTCATCTTAGCTTGACGTAAAAGTGTAAAACCTACGCATTTTTTTGTCAA
The DNA here is from genome assembly GCA_949699805.1 of Tromatobia lineatoria. NCBI lineage: Eukaryota > Metazoa > Arthropoda > Insecta > Hymenoptera > Ichneumonidae > Tromatobia > Tromatobia lineatoria. The sequence goes on along the minus strand of OX453038.1, from coordinate 19,026,854 downwards.
ACAACGGAATTCATGCGTTGAACGACGTCTCGCCCGGCTCTATCGAACGAAACATCGATCCACACCAACAATCGAGATGTCCGGAGTTCCGAGCAAATCTGGCATCATAGCTTGACTTATAAGCATCAGGATCGTTTATTTCGTCAGGAAACACTAAATCCTTGCACTATTCGTCGTTTTTCACGGCTATATCGCTCGAAAAACCAGTCACCGAAAATCGAGATGTATCGAGTTTTGAACGATTCTCGAATCGCAGCTCAACGTAAACGTGTTTAGACTATGCATTTTGTCTCGAAAAACGAGATTATTGCGTTGAACGTCGTCTTGCACGGTTGCAACGAACAAAACATTGATCTACTTCAAGAATCGAGATGTCCCGAGTTTCGAACGATTTTGTAATGTCAGCTCGACGTATATGTGTTGAAGTCATTTAATTCTCCCGGAAACACGAATTTTTTGCATTGAACGACGCTCCGCACGGCTCTATCTAACGAAACATCGATCTACAGCGAGAAACGACATGTCTTTAGTTTCGGGCGGTCTGGCATCTCAGCTTAACGTGAACGTGTCAAATTTATTCAGTTTGTACGGAAAGACGCAATTCTTGAATCAATCGTCGTTTCGCACGACCGTATCAAACGAAAAATCGATAACCGAGACAGGAGATATCCGGAGTTACAGACGAATCTGTCATCTTAGCTCGACATAAAAGTGTTCAAACTATGCATTTCTGTCGAATACCGAAATTTTTGCGTTGAACGTTGTCTAGCCCGGCTGTATCGAACGAAACATCGATCCCCACCGAGAATCGACATATCCTCCGTTCCGGACGATTCACGTATCCCAGCTCATCGTAAACGCATTAAAATCGTTAAATTTGCCGAGAAACACGAAGTTCTGGCATTTATCATAGTTTTGCACGGCTGTATCGAATGAAAAATCGATAACCGAGAACCAAAATTTCCCGAGTTTTGAAAGATTCTCGCATCGCAGCTCAACGTAAACGTGTAAAGACTGGGCATTTTGTCTCGAGAAACGGGATTCTTGCGTTAATCAACGTCTCGCTCGGTTGTATCGAACGAAACATCGATCTGCACCGAGAAACGAGATGTTCCCAGTTTAGGGCGATTCTGTAATCTTAGCTCGACGTCTATGTGTTAAACCATTGAATCCTTCCGAAGAAACGAATTTCTTGCATCGAACGACGCTTTGCACGGCCTCATCACACGAAACATCGATCTACAGCGTTCTCGCTTCTTCGTTCTCGTTCTCGTTTCTACGAGATGTCTCCAGTTTCGGGCGATATCGCATCTTAGCTTGATGTGAACGTGTCAAAATAGTTCAGTTTTTGAAGAAACATTGAATTCTTGAATGAATCGTCGTTTCGCAAAGCTGTATCGAAGGAAAAGTCGATCACCGACCTACGAGATGTGCGGAGTTTTAAACGATTCTGTCATCTAAGCTCGACATAAAAGTTTTCAAACTTCGCATTTTGTCTCGAAGAACGAGATTCTTGTGTGAAGGTCGTCTCGCACGACTGTATCGAACGAACCATCGATATACAACAAGAATCGAGATATCCCGAGTATCGACAGATTCTGTCATCTCAGCTTGAGATAAACGTGTTAAAACTATGCAAATTGTCTCAAAAAACGAAATTTTCAGGTTGAATGTCGTCTCGCACGACTGTATCAAACGGAACATAGATCGACACCGACACTCGATATGTCCGGAGTTCCGAGCAAACCTGGCATCGTAGCTTGACGGATGTGTCCCAACCTTCCGATTCGCCCGGAACAACTAAATTCTTGCATCAATCGTTGTTTTTCACGGCTGTGTCGAACGACAAATAAATCACCGAGAATCGAGATGTCCCGAGTTTCGAAAGATTCTGTCATCTTAGCTCGACATAAAAGCGTTCGAACTATGCATTCCGTTTCGAAGAACGATATTATTGCGTTAATCGTCGTCTTGCACGTTTGTAACGAACCAAACATCGATCTACACCAAGAATCGAGATGTCCCGAGTTTCGAACGATTCTGTCATCTTAGCTTGACCTAAAAGTGTAAAACCTACGCATTTTTTCGTCAAACAACGGAATTCATGCGTTGAACGACGTCTCGCCCGGCTCTATCGAACGAAACATCGATCCACACCAACAATCGAGATGTCCGGAGTTCCGAGCAAATCTGGCATCATAGCTTGACTTATAAGCATCAGGATCGTTTATTTCGTCAGGAAACACTAAATCCTTGCACTATTCGTCGTTTTTCACGGCTATATCGCTCGAAAAACCAGTCACCGAAAATCGAGATGTATCGAGTTTTTAACGATTCTCGAATCGCAGCTCAACGTAAACGTGTTTAGACTATGCATTTTGTCTCGAAAAACGAGATTATTGCGTTGAACGTCGTCTTGCACGGTTGCAACGAACAAAACATTGATCTACTTCAAGAATCGAGATGTCCCGAGTTTCGAACGATTTTGTAATGTCAGCTCGACGTATATGTGTTGAAGTCATTTAATTCTCCCGGAAACACGAATTTTTTGCATTGAACGACGCTCCGCACGGCTCTATCTAACGAAACATCGATCTACAGCGAGAAACGACATGTCTTTAGTTTCGGGCGGTCTGGCATCTCAGCTTAACGTGAACGTGTCAAATTTATTCAGTTTGTACGGAAAGACGCAATTCTTGAATCAATCGTCGTTTCGCACGACCGTATCAAACGAAAAATCGATAACCGAGACAGGAGATATCCGGAGTTACAGACGAATCTGTCATCTTAGCTCGACATAAAAGTGTTCAAACTATGCATTTCTGTCGAATACCGAAATTTTTGCGTTGAACGTTGTCTCGCCCGGCTGTATCGAACGAAACATCGATCCCCACCGAGAATCGACATATCCTCCGTTCCGGACGATTCACGTATCCCAGCTCATCGTAAACGCATCAAAATCGTTAAATTTGCCGAGAAACACGAAGTTCTGGCATTGATCATAGTTTTGCACGGCTGTATCGAATGAAAAATCGATAACCGAGAACCAAAATTTCCCGAGTTTTGAAAGATTCTCGCATCGCAGCTCAACGTAAACGTGTAAAGACTGGGCATTTTGTCTCGAGAAACGGGATTCTTGCGTTAAT